>JBBGZY010001464.1:0-565239 GCA_037952925.1 Lithobates clamitans
CAATATGAGGTGCTGTGTGTACATTAACCACGTGCCGACCGCCTCACGACGATGTACGTCGGCAGAATGGCACAGGCAAGCAGAATCGCAAACCTGTACGTGACCTGCCTTCCGTGGGCGGGGGTCCGATTGGACGCCCCCCAGGTGCCCGAGGCGGTCGGCATTTCTCCCCCGGCGATCGGAGGTGAGGGGGAGGCCATACATTCGTGCCCCCCCCCTTGCAAAAGCTCCCGGCCAATGGGATTATTCCTCCGCTGCTGTATAGTAAACAGCAGCAGAGGAAGTGATGTCATCTCTCCTCGGCTCGGTATTTTCTGTGTCAGCGCCGAGGAGAAAAGACATCAATGTGAGTGCACAACACACACATACAGTAGAACATGCCAGGCACACATTACACCCCCGATCACACCCCCCCCCCCCCCCCCCGTCACACTGACACCATGCAGTTTTTTTTTTTGTTTTTTTTTTTTTCCTGATTACTGCATTGGTGACAGTGTGGTAGGGCAGTTAGTGTTAGCCCCTTTAGGTCTAGGGTACCCCCTAACCCCCCCAATGAAGTTTTAACCTTTTGATCACCCCCCGTCGCCAGTGTCACTAAGCGATCATTTTTCTGATTGCTGTATTAGTGTCACTGGTGACGCTAGTTAGGGAAGTAAATATATAGGTTCGCCGTCAGCGTTTTATAGCAAAAGGGACCCCCATATACTACCGAATAAATGTTTTAACCCGTTGATTGCCCCCTAGTTAACCCTTTCACCAGTGATCACCGTATAACTGTTACGGGTGACGATGGTTAGTTAGTTTATTTTTTATAGTGTCAGGGCACCCGCCGTTTATCACCGAATAAAGGTTTAGCCCCCTGATTGCCCGGCGGTGATATGTGTCGCCCCAGGCAGCGCCAGGTTAGCGCCAGTACCGCTAACACCCACTCACGCAGCATACGCCTCCCTTAGTGGTATAGTATCTGAACGGATCAATATCTGATCCGATCAGATCTATACTAGCGTCCCCAGCAGTTTAGGGTTCCCAAAAATGCAGTGTTAGCAGGATCAGCCAGATACCTGCTAGCACCTGCGTTTTGCTCCTCCGCCTGGCCCAGCCGAGCCCACCCAAGTGCAGTATCGATCACTGTCACTTACAAAACACTAAACGCATAACTGCAGCATTCGCAGAGTCAGGCCTGATCCCTGCGATAGCTAACAGTTTTTTTGGTAGCGTTTTTGGTGAACTGGCAAGCACCAGTGGCCTAGTACACCCCGGTTGTAGTCAAACCAGCACTGCAGTAACACTTGGTGACGTGGCGAGTCCCATAAGAGCAGTTCAAGCTGGTGAGGTGGCAAGCACAAGTAGTGTCTCCCGCTGCCACCAAGAAGAAGACAAACAGGCCCAGTCGTGCCCATAGTGCCCTTCCTGCTGCATTCGCCAATCCTAATTGGGAACCCACCGCTTCTGCAGCACCCGTACGTCCCCCATTCACATCCCCAACCAAATGCAGTCAGCTGCATGAGAGGCATTTTTATGTCCTCCCGAGTACCCCTACCCAACGAACCCCCCCAAAAAAGATGTTGTATCTGCAGCAAGCGTGGATAATGGCGTGACGCCCGCTATTATTGTCCCTCCTGTCCTGACAATCCTGGTCTTTGCATTGGTGAATGTTTTGAACGCTACCATACACTAGTTGAGTATTAGCGTAGGGTACAGCATTGCACAGACTAGGCACGCTTTCACAGGGTCTCCCAAGATGCCATCGCATTTTGAGAGACCCCAACCTGGAACCCGTTATAGTTATAAAAGTTAGTTACAAAAAAAAGTGTAAAAAAAAAAACCATAAAAAATATATTAAGTAAAAAAAAAAATAGTTGTCGTTTCATCTCTCTCTCTCTCTCTCTCTCTCTCTCTCTCTCTCTCTCTCTCTCTCTCTCTCTCTCTCTCTCTCTCTCTCTCCCTCTCTCTCTCTCTCTCCCCCTCTCTCTCTCTCTCCCCCTCTCTCTCTCTCCCCCTCTCTCTCTCCTCTCCCCTCTCTCTCTCCTCTCTCTCTCTCTCTCTCCCCCTCTCTCCCCCTCTCTCTCTCCCTCTCTCTCTCTCTCTCTCTCTCTCTCTCTCCGCTCTCTCTCTCTCTCTTCTCTCTCTCTCTCTCTCTCTCTCTCTCTCTCTCTCTCCCCTCTCTCTCTCTCTCTCTCTCTCTCTCTCCCTCTCTCTCTCCCCTCTCTCTCTCTCCCTCTCTCTCCCTCCATGTTTTATTGATATTATGTTTTTTTTCATGTTTGCTTTTCAGGTATGCAATTTTTTTATACTTTACCGTTTACTGTGTTTTATTGTTAACCATTTTTTTGTCTTCAGGTACGCCATTCACAACTTTGAGTGGTTATACCAGAATGATGCCTGCAGGTTTAGGTATCATCTTGGTATCATTCTTTTCAGCCAGCAGTCGGCTTTCATGTAAAAGCAATCCTAGCAGATAATTGGGCTCTAGACTGCTTTTACAAGCAGTGGGAGGGAATGCCCCCCCCCCACCCCACCGTCTTCCGTGTTTTTCTCTGGCTCTCCTGTCTCAAAAGGGAACCTGAGAATGCAGCCGGTGATTCAGCCAGCTGACCGTAGAGCTGATTAGAGACCAGAGTGGCTCCAAACATCTCTATGGTCTAAGAAACCGGACGCTACGAGCATTTCATGACTTTGATTTCGCCGGATGTAAACAGCGCCATTGGGAAAGCATTTTATCACACCGATCTTGGTGTGGTCAGATGCTTTGAGGGCAGAGGAGAGATCTAGAATCTAATGGACCCCAATTTTTTCAAAAAAGAGTACCTATCGCTACCTATTGCTATCATAGGGGATATTTACATTCCCTGAGATAACAATAAAAATGATTAAAAAAAATGAAAGGAACAGTTTACAAATAAGATAAAAAAGCACCCCTGTCCCCCCCTGCTCTCGCGCTAAGGCGAACGCAAGCGTCGGTCTGGCGTCAAATGTTAACAGCAATTGCACCATGCATGTGAGGTATCACCGCGAAGGTCAGATCGAGGGCAGTAATTTTAGCAATAGACCTCCTCTAAATCTAAAGTGGTAACCTGTAAAGCCTTTTAAAAATGTATTTATTTTGTTGCCACTGCACGTTTGTGCGCAATTTTAAAGCATGTTATGTTTGGTATCCATGTACTCGGCCTAAGATCATCTTTTTTATTTCATCAAACATTTGGGCAATATAATGTGTTTTAGTGCATTAAAATTTAAAGTGTGTTTTTTCCCCAAAAAATGCGTTTGAAAAATTGCTGCGCAAATACTGTGTGAAAAAAAAAATGAAACGCCCACCATTTTAAACTGTAGGGCATTTACTTTAAAATATATATAATGTTTGGGGGTTCAAAGTAATTTTCTTGCAAAAAAAAATAATTTTTCCATGTAAACAAAAAGTGTCAGGGCTTTGTCTTCAAGTGGTTAGAAGATTGGGTGATGTGTGACATAAGCTTCTAAATGTGGTGCATAAAATGCCAGGACAGTTCAAACCCCCCCCCCCCCCCCCAAATGGCCCCATTTTGGAAAGTAGACACCCCAAGCTATTTGCTGAGAGGCATGTCGAGTCCATGGAATATTTTATATTGTGACACAAGTTGCGGGGAAAAAGACAATTTTTTTTTTTTTTTTTTTGCACAAAGTTGTCACTAAATGATATATTGCTCAAACATGCCATGGGAATATGTGAAATTACACCCCAAAATACATTCTGTTGCTTCACCTGAGTACGGGGATACCACATGTGTGAGACTTTTTGGGAGCCTAGCCATGTACGGGACCCCGAAAACCAATCACCGCCTTCAGGATTTCTAAGGGTGTAAATTCTTGATTTCACTCTTCACTACCTATCACAGTTTCGGAGGCCATGGAATGCCCAGGTGGCACAAACCCCCCCCCCCCCCCCAAATGACCCTATTTTGGAAAGTAGACACCCCAAGCTATTTGCTGAGAGGTATGATGAGTATTTTACAGACCTCACTTTTTGTCACAAAGTTTTAAAAATTGAAAAAAGAAAAAAAAAACATTTTTTTCTTGTCTTTCTTCATTTTCAAAAACAAATGAGAGCTGCAAAAAACCATGCCTCTCAGCAAATAGCTTGGGGAGTCTACTTTCCAAAATTGGGTCATTTGGGGGGTTGTGCCACCTGGGCATTCCATGGCCTCCGGAACTGTGATAGGCAGTGAAGAGTGAAATCAAGAATTTACACCCTTAGAAATCCTGAAGGCGGTGATTGGTTTTCGGTGCCCCGTACGCGGCTAGGCTCCCAAAAAGTCCCACACATGTGGTATCCCCGTACTCAGGAGAAGCAGCTGAATGTATTTTGGGGTGCAATTCCACATATGCCCATGGCCTGTGTGAGCAATATATCATTTAGTGACAACTTTTTGTAATTTTTTTTTTTTTGTCATTATTCAATCACTTGGGACAAAAAAATTAATATTCAATGGGCTCAACATGCCTCTCAGCTATTTCCTTGGGGTGTCTACTTTCCAAAATGGGGTCATTTGGGGGGGGGGGGTTTGTACTGCCCTGCCATTTTAGCACCTCAAGAAATGACATAGGCAGTCATAAACTAAAAGCTATGTAAATTCCAGAAAATGTACCCTAGTTTGTAGACGCTATAACTTTTGCGCAAACCAATAAATATATGCTTATTGACTTTTTTTTTTTTTTTTTTACCAAAGACATGTGGCCGAATACATTTTGGCCTAAATGTATGACTAAAATCGAGTTTATTGGATTTTTTTTATAACAAAAAGTAGAAAATATCTATTATATATTTTTTTCAAAATTTTCGGTCTTTTTCCGTTTATAGCGCAAAAAATAAAAACCGCAGAGGTGATCAAATACCATCAAAAGAAAGCTCTATTTGTGGGAAGAAAAGGACGCAAATTTAGTTTGGGTACAGCATTGCGTGACCGCGCAATTAGCAGTTAAAGCGACGCAGTGCCAAGTTGTAAAAAGTGCTCTGGTCAGGAAGGGGGTAAATACTTCCGGGGCTGAAGTGGTTAATGAGGAAAAAAAATGAACTTAAATGATTTTAGCAAATGGCTGCAATACAACAAAGAGTGAAACAATTTAATGGGGGTCTGAATACATAATAAAAAAATTTTTTTGCCTAAGCGCGGCACCCATTTATATTTATCTAAAATGTATTTTAAATTATGGGTGCTGGTCATTGCTTGTAGAAATGGAGCAATTGTGCTATATTTCATATTCCATAGTTAGATTACAATTGTGTGATATACAGCTAATGACACATATATATGTATGTCTTTTTAGAACTGTGAATGTTACTGTACCCAAGAAAACCAGGAATAATGGCACATTATATGCATATATATTTCTTCATCACTCTGGGGTCCTACCATGGCACGATGGTAAACAAGTGCATATTGTGAGCCCTTTGACTACTTACATGATTCCGAAGCCTGAAGAGGTTAATCTCATTACTGGAGAAACTGGAACTCAGGTGAGGTATCTTGGAAATAATAACTGTTGTTAATTTTAACTGAACAAGTGTTGCTCAAATCACTTGCAGTGGTAATGCATTATTTTCTTCTAAAGGTCAGTGTGATTTTAAATTTAGGTTTTCTTTTTGTTCATTCTTGCATTAACCAAGGTTAAATTGCCTATGTACATAGTGATAGTCAAACGTCTAGAAAACAGTTGTAGAACAATATAAAGTCCTACACAGTGACATGGTACAATGCCTGGCACATACAGAAGAGTGGGGTATATATTAAAAAAAAAAAAATAGTTGTGAATGATTTCAAATACTGTGTGTATTATATGTGAATTTAAATTTTTTCTTTATTTTATTTGATCATCGGCTCCATCTTTTCCTGAATGCAATCTGGCAAATACTGCATCATGATGCATGGCGCTAGCCATCATATGAAATAAATAGAAAATTACATTTCACACATATATTAGACGCATTAAAGTATTTGCATTTTTTTGTTTTCTAAGTAGACCCATTAGTGTGCCTGGTAAACGCCGTAAAATTATGAAAAAGATCTACAAGGTAAATTAACTGAATGGAGTCCTTAATGATATGCACGTAAATACATCCACAGGAATTCTTTAATTTTGTGTGCTTTTATCCTTTATAAGTAATTTTAGCTCTTTATGTCCTTCCTAATTATTTTGTAATGTGTTAATTCAGTTTAAGGTTTAAATATTTTTTTTGGGGGGGGGGGGGGTCTAAAAATAACTCCTAATTCTTTTTTTTTTTTTTTTTTTTCTAAAAGAAAATAATTTTTTTCTGTAAGCTGTAATTGCAGTTTCTAGGGGCCTGTGTTTATAATGATGTGAATTGCTGTTTATAATGAAACCTCTGCAAAAATAATATTTCTTTATCGTACATCATGGGACACAGAGCCTTAAGTAATTACTTAATTTACTTAATGGGTTATGGGTCACCTTCAGGTGTTGACACTGGTATACCCAATACAGGAAGTTAACTCCCCTATATAACCCCTCCTCCCTCCAGGAGTACCTCAGTTTTTTCGCCAGTGTCTAAGGTGTTGGTCACGAGTGAAGATGTGCTCTGAGGAGGGATCCACTGGACTTAAGAAACCTCCACAACCGGATCCATCCATGCCACTGCGGCCACAGGATGGTACCCGGGCCTCGCATAGAAGAACGAGGTTTTGCCTGTATGCTTCTTTTTGAGGGTTGGACCCTAGGAACCAGGACTCTTTTTGGTCTTGCTACATTACCTAAAGTTGTCCTGATGGGTGAAGTCGGGATCTGTCTGTTTTCAGCAGTATCCTGCAGCGAGGAAAAGGTAAGAGAAAAGCTTTAGGAACTGCAAAGTCCACCTATGCCTTTTCTTCCATATTAACATTGTAATGCCTTAAAGGCTCCTCTAGAGGGAGTTACAGTACACATACCCTTTCAATCTGTGCTACAAACCGTGTGTGTCCTAGCAGCTGGAGGGGGGGTTCTTTAGTCCTCTCCCCCCAATTGGGGAAACTGAGTGGCTGGTACGGGTACTGTGAAGGTACAATAAACATCCTGTAAGCAGTGAACAGTGTGACATTTCACTGAAAACAGCACACTTATGCCCCGTACACACGGTCGGATTTTCCGATGGAAAATGTCCGATCGGAGCGTGTTGTCGGAAATTCCGACCGTGTGTGGGCTCCATCGGACATTTTCCATCGGATTTTCCGACACACAAAGTTGGACAGCAGGAGATAAAATTTTCCGACAACAAAATCCGTTGTCGAAAATTCCGATCGTGTGTACACAAATCCGACGGACAAAGTGCCACGCATGCTCAGAATAAATAAAGAGATGAAAGCTATTGGCCACTGCCCCGTTTATAGTCCCGACGTACGTGTTTTACGTCACCGCGTTTAGAACGATCGGATTTTCCGACAACTTTGTGTGACCGTGTGTATGCAAGACAAGTTTGAGCCAACATCCGACGGAAAAAATCCTAGGATTTTGATGTCGGAATGTCCGAACAAAGTCCGACCGTGTGTACGGGGCATTATAATAGCCTCAGACTGCTAAGAACCCCCCTCATCTCCCCCCCGCCCCCCTACATCGAGGGGTGCGGGCGGCTTTCTAGAAAGGAAACATTTACTTGCCTTTGTTTTTATACACAGGGTTTTTTCTCAAAGAATGCTGCATCACAGCTGCAGCCTCTCTCCTCCCTGGTATGTATCTCAGACCTGTAGCATGCCGCGTGCGCAAACTGTGTCTTACCTTGAAGGAGGAGGAGGGCAGGTTGAGAAAAGGGGGCGTGGCTAAAGGTGCCATGTGCGGACTCAGCGTCCTGTGAAGCACACAGGCAGTCAGGTTTACACCTGAGAAGGGGGGGGGGTATGATAAAAGCTGACGATCTTATCATTATATGTGTTTACAGAGCAGCTGAAGGAGAGCTGACACAGGAGTGCTGGAACATGTGAGAGGTGTACACAGGCATTTTCAGTACAAGAAAAGACAGTATTGTTTGACATCAGTTTAAACTGTGCTGCCATTTGTTTTTTTTCTTACTATTGCAGTAAATAGTACATTTTTACAGTGCCTCTACTTTTGTGCTTTGTATTATGGCTTCCAAGGTTACTACTAAGGCACCAAAAGTTCCACCCCCAGGCGCTGGGAACTCCAGTCATGCCTCCACACTGTCCTCCTCTCTGGAGATACCTGACATGGCAAGCCAGGGTGAGTCTTTGGAACCGATTGGTGGTGCAACTGCTTTTCACACTTAAGCTCCTGTATACGTGACTGTAGATGCATTTTTCTCTGCCTTGCAAGGCTTATGCCCCGTACACATGGTCGGATTTTCCGACTGAAAATGTGTGATAGGACCTTGTTGTCGGAAATTCCGACCGTGTGTGGGCTCCATCACACATTTTAGATCGGATTTTCCGACGCACAAAGTTTGAGAGCAGGCTATAAAATTTTCCGACAACAAAATCCATTGTCAGAATTTCCGATCGTGTGTACACAAATCCGACGCACATGCTCAGAATAAATAAAGAGATGAAAGCTTTTGGCTACTGCCCCATTTATAATCCTATAGTCCCGACGTACGTGTTTTACGTCACCGCGTTCAGAATGATCGGATTTTCCGTCAACTTTGTGTGACCGTGTGTATGCAAGACAAGTTTGAACCAACATCCGTCGGAAAGAATCCTAGGATTTTGTTGTCGGAATGTCCGATCAATGTCCGACCGTGTGTACAGGGCATTGGAAGGAAGATTTGCGGCTTTAATCGCATCCTCTATTCAGGGGGATAGGAAGCGTGCTAGATCCCTCTTTCCCACTTTAAACCCTTTACCAAGGGAACAATGCGGACAGGATGAGGTATTGCCCTCAGACGATCAAGAGGAAGAGCAAACCGATCATACCTCTTTGGTTCTTTGAAACCTTTACAACCTTTGCATGCAATTCCTGTCCACGCATTACTAGAGAAGCTTATTTATGCCGATATAAGCATTTTATATAAGCATTTTCTCCCTCCAAAGAGATTCTCAGTTCTCTATCCCATGGAGGAAAAATTTACCACAAGATGGAAAGTTCCAGCAGTTGACGCTGCGATTTCCAGTGTGAATAAGAGTTTGACTTGTCCAAGTAGACCATGCACAAATGCTTAAGGATCCAACAGATAAAAAGTTGGAATTCCTGTTAAAATCCTCTTTTTCCTTGGCAGGGACTGTTGCTCAACCTGCAGTCGCCGCAAAAGGCATCTGTCCCTCCTTAAAAGACCAGTTTACAGATGCTCTTAAAGAGGTCCCTGCACAACAGGCCAGTGAGTTGTCCGAACTACCAAAGGCGTTATGTTTTGCTATAGACGCTATGAAATATTCTATTCACCAGGTGGTCCCGCCTTGCGCTTGTGCCAATACACATGCGTAGAACCCTTTGGTTAAAGAATTGGGCAGCTGAAGCACCTTGTAAAAAGCTTCTGACTAGTTTCCTTTTTTATGGGGAGCTACTATTTTGGCGATGATTTGGATAAATACATCCAGACAATTTCTAGTGGAAAAGAGTACACTTTTGCCAGTCAAAGGAAAGTATAAACGTCTTTCATTTGAACTGACTTTTTCTCCTGCGCCAGGAGAAAAAGTTGTTATATTTTGTTATTTTAATAAAACCAGCCAAGTTTTTCTACACCATTGGAGTCTCCCCTTTTTTCTTTTGGCATTTATTCCTTTTTACTGGATGTATGGAAGCAAATTGACTGCTCTATGAGAAGCGATCCTGGGAAAGCACCTTGTGAAGCACTTTGCCAGCTTGTCGTCCATGCAGGACGTTGCTGTCTCTTTTCAGCAGTGTGTCCTGGAGTATTCTCTTGACGGTCTATTTCTACTAAGCCTGGTTTGACCGCCCTTAGTAAGGACGGTCGCAGGCTTTCTGGTAAGCCTTCATCTTTACCATTAGGTGGTAGGCAGCACTATATGGTGGATAATTGATCTCGGACCTTGTATCGGATTTTTACACATCACTAATTTTGGACTCTATGTTATTGACTTATTTGTTTTCACAACACTTTATATTTTTGAGCACCCAATTGTTGCGGTTCTTTGACCATTGATTGGACATTATTTATTGTGGTTCACTACCTTGATTAATTGATTGAATAACTGATTTATTATCACTCACGTGTGTTCTCGTCACTAGTCCAGCGCTGCATTTCCTATTTCTATATCTGTTTTATGTGCCCTTATATCAGGGTTATAGTGCACAGCAGCAGGACCTTGTTCATAATTTTCATATGATTTTACTGTTTGATTTTTTTTTTTTATACACTAAGCACAATTCTTCTTCTTCTTTTTACTTTCGGTTTGTAGCCTTGCCCTTTGGGCTAGCTACAGCACCCCGGGTGTTCACAAAAGCCAGGCTAAGGGCACAGGGCATAACAGTCTTGGCGTACCTAGACGATCTATTGTTAATAGGCCAGTCAGTGGCTCGCTTGGAGCAAAGTGTATGCCTTACAACCAGTTACCTGGAAAGTCTGGATTGGACTCTCAACCTAGAGAAGTCTTCCTTAAAACCGCTAAGAAAGCTGGAGTATTTGGGACTATTCATAGACACAGCTCAAAAAAGGGTGTTCTTTCCTCCGGCAAAGATCAGCTCCATACAAGAACTGGTGCGAATGGTCAGGTCAAAAAGAGGTCCCTCAATTTGCCTTTGCATGAGGTTGTTAGGAAAGATGGTAGCTTCATTTGAAGCAGTTCCCTATGCACAGTTCCATTCGAGACTGTTGCAAAACGGTATCCTGTCTGCTTGTAACAAAACGATCCAAGATTTGGACTTGCCAATGCGGCTGTCCCCAAGAGTGGCCCAAAGCCTCAGTTGGTGGTTACTAACCCAGAATCTGCTGAAAGGGAAATCCTTCAGACGCATTATCTGTAAAGTAGTAACGACAGATGCCAGCCTTTGAGGCAGGGGAGCAGTACTAGAGAAGACGACTGTCAAGGGACAGTGGTGAAGGACCGAAAGGGCCTTGCCCATCAATATCTTAGAGATTTGGGCAGTGCGTCTGGCTCTGAAAACCTGGACTTCCAGGTTAAAGAATTGTCCTGTCAGGATCCAATCCGACAATGCCACGGCTGTGGCCTATATTTATCACCAAGGGGGCACCAAGAGTCTCTCAGCTCAGAGAGGGGTGAACCATATTCTAACTTGGGCAGAAAAGAATGTCCCATGCCTATCAGCAGTTTTCATTCCGGGAGTAGAGAATTGGCAGGCGGACTACTTAAGTCGCCAGCAGTTATTCCTGGGGGAATGGTCTCTTCCCCCCAACATTTTTTGGGCTGTTTGCCAAAGATGGGACTTTGGACATAGATCTTCTAACGTCCAGTTTAACATGAAGTTAGTCAACTTTGTCCAGGACAAGGAATCAAATCGCATGCGGAACAGATGCGCTGGTAACCCCGTGGGATCAGTTCTCACTGATCTATGCATTCCCCCCTGTTCAGTTGCTGCCATGACTTCTTTGCAGCTGGAAAGAAAGCCGGTAATTTTGGTGGCAACAGCATGGCCCAGAAGGTCATGCTGCGCAGAAATCGTAAAGATGGCAGTGGAGGGTCCATGGCCCCTCCCACTAAGACCAGACCTGCTCTTACAGGGGCCGATATTCCATCCTACTTTACGACTGCTAAATTTAACGGCCTAGCTGTTGAAACCCACATTCTGAAGAAACGTTGGATTTCCAAGTCCGTTATCTCAACTTTAATTAATGCAAGGAAACCAGCTTCCAGAACTATATATTATAGAGTTTGGAAGGCTTATGTTTCCTGGTGCGAATCCAAGGGTTGGCACCCTCCGAGATATATCATAGCCAGAATTCTTGCCTTTCTACAATTAGGCGTAGAGATGAAGTTGGCCCTATCTATTTTATTTCAAAGACCGCTTGCTACGTATTCTTTAGTCCGGGGTTTTATGCAATGGTAGATGCGGGATTAATCTGCCAGTTAAATCACCCTTGAGCCCTTGGGACTTGAATTTTAGTTTTGTCAGTGTTACAAAAACAGCCATTTGAACCGATACAGCATATTCCCTTAGTGCTTCTGACAAGGAAGCTGGTATTTTTGGTTGCTATATCGTCAGCAAGGAGGGTTTCGGAATTGGCTGATCTTACTTGTAAAGAGCCATATTTGATTATTCATGAGAACAGAGTGGTGTTAAGCCCTCGTCCAGGCTTTTTGCCAAAAGTAGTTTCAGGTTTTCACCTGAACCAAGATATTGTCCTGCCATCGTTTTTCCAAAACTATGTTCCAGGGAAGAGAAGTCACTACATTGTCTTGATGTGGTGAGAGCAGTGAAAATCTATTTAAAGGCAACTGCTCTGTTTCTTAAGACTGATGTCTTATTTATTCTGCCAGAGGGTCCTAAGAAAGGACAGGCAGCATCGAAATCCACTGTCGCTAAGTGGATTCAACAAGTGATAATTCAAGCTTATGATTTTGAAGGGTAAAATTCCCCCATTTTCAAGTTAAGGCGCACTCTACCAGAGCGGTTAGTGCTTCTTGGGCAGTGCGTTGGATGTAGTGAGAGCAGTTAAAGCCTATCTGGAAGCAACTGCTCAAATTCGCAAAACGGATGTTTTGTTTGTATTGCCAGAAGGTCCTAATAGAGGAAATTGATTTGGCAAGTGATCAAGCTAATGGTTTGAAACAGAAAATTACACCTTTTCAAATCAAGGCGCACTCCACAAGGGCTGTTAGTGCTTCGTGGGCAGTGCATCACCAAGCCTCTATGGCTCAAATCTGCAAGGCCGCAACTTGTTCTTCAGTGCATACATTCACAAAATGTTATCAAGTGGATGTAAGGAGGAATGAGGATATCGCCTTTGGGCGCAGTGTGCTGCAGGCAGTAATATAAGTCCTCAGGTCTGGGGGTGCCCTACGGGTTGTGCATTGCTATGGGACGTCCCATTAAGTAATTACTTAAGGCTCTGTGTTCCATGATGTACGATAACGAAAATAGAATTTTTATAATCCTGTTCTTGGAGTACATCATGGGACACAGAGGCCCCTCTTTTTATGGGCTTTAAGTATATTGCTTGGCTACAAAAACTGAGGTACTCCTGGAAAGAGGAGGGGTTTTATAGGGGATGTAACTTCCTGTATTGGGTATACCAATGTCAACACTTGAAGGTGGCCCATAACCCATTAAGTAATTACTTAAGGCTCTGTGTCCCATGATGTAGTCCCAAGAAAAGGATTTTACAGTTAAACTGTTATAAAAATCCTATTTTTTATTTCCACTGTTCAAATGTTAAACTGCTGGGGTTGTTACAGAAATGCTATCCTTAGCTCTATGAAATGTATTAAATGGTTCTGAACTCAAAGTAAAGCTGTGCTAATCTGATAGTTAACAACTAGAAATGTTAATTGTGCCTAAATAGTACCCTGAAAAATCCACTTTGTGCCTTTTAACTCCACCTGAAATTAAATCTTTGCACATTCTGGCTTATGAGTGTGCTTACAAAAAAAAAAAAAGCACTGGATTGCAATGGAGGTTATTTAGAGAAGTGGGGCCAGTGCTCGTTTGGCCCTACTTCTTTTGTGGATAATAGGGGTGGTCTTTTTTTTTTTTTCTTCTTGTAACTGCTTTTCTATAAAGCTGTGAAGCTTTTTATTTTCCTCTCAGTAGCAAAAATATTGCAAGTAGTCTCAAAAGTATGAGTAGTTTATAGGAGAACCCCAAGAAGCTGAAGAATGCCTATTGAGAAGCAAGCTAGCTTCTTTAGGACCGTGAAGAAATTCAGTTGACTGTCTTGAGAAGAAAAGAGTGCCATCTTCCAAATGGGGTTGTGTGACAACAAATTTTCATGAATATGTAATGGGGTCATCTGAAGATGGATACTTGTAATTGCAATACCACGTTTTTATTATGTTTATTAAAATGTTTTTGTAGCAAGCGAGCGTTCTTCTCCCCTTCTCACTGTCACAATCTAACGAAAATGCGGCCATGCAGGGCTCCATTGCTTACTCCTCCTCTACCCTCCTATATATCTAGAGAGAAGTTCTCAGCCCCGTCTGACTTTATGGGTAGGATCTCAACATAGATTGCAGGGGTCACAAACTAGACCCTTCCAGCACTCCTCCAGTGTTGGTCCCTGTATTTATTCTTGCCCTCAATTCATGCCTGCACGAGAGTCCCGATGGTGGCCGCATAAACCGTTTCACTCCATACCATTGTAACTTAACATTTTGGCTGTGTGGGCCAAACAGAGTTGGTTTTTAGACAGTGTAATGTGGCACAAGGAGTTGTGCTGTTCAATGAGATGCAGACCTGATTGTGACTGCAGGTTCCTGTACACTGTCCACATTCCAGTTGTGGACAATGGGCAGGTTGATGTTCTCAGTTGTCGGCATCTGGATCTTGGGGAATGGTGTCTTTATCCAGAGCTGTTCCAAGTCTTTTGCCACAAGTGAGGGATGTTGGACTTGGATCTTCTGGCTCCCAACAAACTTGACAGATGTGTCGTCAGGTCCAAGGACTATTGGGCCTATTGCAGTGAATGCTCCTAGTGACACTATGGGATCAGGTCAAATTGATCTACAAGTTTTCCCATCTACAGCTCCTCGATAAATCTGCTCCCTAGTAGATCGTTAAAAAGTTGTGATTTTGATTCAACCCCCGACACGCTCTCAATCTGTTATTTCCACGATTCATGTAATAAGTGCAGAGCCAATTCCTGCAGACAGCTGTAAAAAACAAAACAAAACAAGCAGCTAGCAGTTTTTCTCAAGAACATGCGCTGAAAGAGATAAAAAGAAACATTGGGGTTGATTTACTAATACTAGTGCACTCAGAATCTGGTGCAGCTGTGCATGGTAGCCAATGGGCTTCTAACGTCGGCTTGTTCAAATTAAGCTTTGAAAAAAAAAAAACCTGGAGGCTGATTGGTTTCTCTGCAGAGCTCCACCAGACTTTGCACTCTCCAGTTAAATCGACCCCATTGTATCATTCTGTTCAAAGATCAAAGGGTGAACTTTGGTCTGCCAATTAGGTCAGTTTAGTCACTTAAAGTCTAAGCTTTTTCTGACACTTGATGCTTACAAGTTAAAGGTGTTGTAAACCCTGATAGTTTTGCACCTTAATGCATTCTATGCATTAAGGTGAAAAACCTCCTGTCGTGTACCAGCCTCCCCAGAGCTCCCCTTATACTTGCCTTAACCCTGTCTTTCTCCGGCCGGGAACGAGCGCACCAGCTCTAGCTGCTGTCTTGTGTCCTGATTGGATAGCTTGATAGCAGCGCAGCCATTGGCTCCCGCTGCTGTCAAACAAATCCAGTGACACGGGGAGCGGGGGCGCACCTGCATGTGTGTCCACCAAGGAGAGCGCTTCTCCGATGTGGGCACTCAATGCGGGCTCCAGAAAAGGAGGATCGGGGCCACTCTGTGCCAAGTGAACTGCACAGTGGAGGTAAGTATGACGTTTGTTATTTAAAAAAACGCGAGGGTTAATCAGTATTCTTTGCTAGAAATTTACTTAGAACCCCAATATATATATATATATATATATATATATATATATATATATATATATATATATATATATATATATATATATATATATATATATATATATATATATATATATATTATTATATTATATTATATTATATTGTTTTAGATGAAACCTAACAAACGGTCTTTCAATAAGATGGGAGAGATGAAATCCCAGCACCAGCTTCAGTGTGTAATGAAAGCACACCACAGTGTCAATCTAATCCTCTTACCAGATGTAAGATAACAGCAGGCATATAATCAGAAACTAAGCAGTTACTCCAACTCCACTGCTTTATTGGATGATTCAATGTGGTGGAATCACACGGAAAGGGCTTGTATCAACCACAGCTCTTGATAACCAAAGGAGCCAGGACTTCCAACAACCAGGTGTAATCAAAATGCTTTCTCCCAGTCAGGAGGATGGTATCACCAATGAAACAATCATATAAAACCGCACATGGTGAAGCCCATATAGGTAGATGAGAATAATATATTTAGATTGCACTTAAATCAGGACAGATAAAAATGAGCATGTAGTAAAACTGCCACGTCTCTCAGCGTGCTTGTGTCTCCAGGACCCTACTACATGCTCGCAAAGGTTTATTTTTAACAGCGAGAGACAGAAAAACAAAAAAATCCAGAAAAACCCTTTTCAAAAAGGGTTTAAATTGATTTGCATTTTATTGAGTGAAATAAGTATTTAATCCCCTATCAATCAGCAGGATTTCTGGCTCCCAGGTGTCTTCTATACAGATAATGATCTGAGATTAGGAATACTCCCTTAAAGGGAGTGTTCCTAATCTAAACTTGTTACCTGTACAAAAGACACCTGTCCACAGAAGCAATCAATCAAATTACAATCTCTCCATAATGGCCAAGACCAAAGAGCTGTCCAAGGATGTCGGGGACAATATTGCAGACCTACACAAGGCTGGAATGGGCTACAAAACCATCGCCAAGCAGCTGGGTTAGAGGGTGACAAGGGTGCGATTATTCGCAAATGGAAGAAACAGAAAATGTCCATCTCTCTCGGTCTGAGCCTCCATGCAAGATCTCACTTTGTGGATTTTCAATGTTCATGATAACGCTGAAGAATCATCCCAGAACTACACGGGAGAATCTTGTCAATGATCTCAAGGCAACTGGGACCATAGTCACCAAGAAAACAATTGGTAACACACTACGCCATGAAAGACTGAAATCCTGCAGCGCCCGCAAGGTCTACCTGCTCAGAAAGCACATGTACCTGCCCGTCTAATAGAACAGGACAACTTCACTGCATCAAAGGGACGATGGACTGGGCCATGTACCGTCAAATCTTGGGTGAGAACCTCCTTTCCTCAGCCAGGGCATTTGAAAATGGGTCGTGGATGGGTATTCCAGTATGACAATGACCCAAAACACAGGGCAACAAAGGAGTGTCTCAAGAAGAAGCACATTAAGGTCCTGGAGTAGCCTAGCCAGTCTCCAGACCTTAATCCCATAGAAAATATGTGGAGGGAGCTGAAGGTTCGAGTTACCAAACATCAGCTTTGGAACCTTAACAACTTGGAGAGGATCTACAAAGAGGAGTGGGACAAAATCCCTCCTGAGTGTGCATACATGGTGGCCAACTACAAGAAAGGTCTGACCTCTGTGATTTCCAACAAGGGTTTTGCCACTAATTAGTCATGTTTTGCAAAGGGGTCAGATACTTATTTCATTCACTAAACTGCAAATCAATTTTTAACTTATTTGAAATGCGTTTTTCTGGATATTTTTTTTTTGTTCTGTCTCTCACTGTTAAATAAACCTATTGTTAAAATTATAGACTGATCATTTCTTTGTCAGTGGGCAAACGTACAAAATCAGCAGGTGATCAAATACTTTTTTTCCCCCTCACTGTATGTAATCTTGTTTCAAGATTGCAACGCAAAAAAAATAAAATATATTTTCTTTCTCGTACATCACTGGACACAGAGCCTCAGTAATTACTGATGGGTTATATAGGGTATCACTAGGTGATTGGACACTGGCACACCCTAGACAGGAAGTTCAACCCCTATATCATCCCTCCCATTACTGGAAATACCTCAGTTTTTTCGCCAGTGTCTTAGGTGTTGGTCACCAGTAAAGATGTGCTGTGCTGAGCTCCAAAGTAATATCCTATACTGGGGCAAGCCATGCAACCGGATCCATTCAAAGTGTCTTTTCCAGGCCAAATTGGATGGTACCCGGGCCTCGTGTCCGAAGAAACGAGGTTTTACCTGTAACGCTTCTCTTTTTAGAGAGACCCTGGATCCAGTATTTGGTTTTTTTCAGCCATATCCCTGGTGGGGTGCTTTACGGGCCCAGAACTGTGGATCCATCTATTCAAGGGGGCCCCAGTCTCTGAAGGTTTTTCAAACGGAGCCCACCGTGACAGGTGAAGATTAGGTCTGTTATACAGAACCCTACAGCTGGATAAGGTAAGGGAGACTCCTCCAAAATTTTTTTTAATTCTAGTAGGTTTTCTCCTTTAAATGTATGCTATGCCTATAGTCGCCACCGGGGGGCTGTCAAGAGCACATACCTTTCATGCCTGTTCCGTCTGTCTCAGTGTCCACGCTGTATGCTCCTCCAGCCATGCTCAAGGAAGGATGTGGGTAAGGGGGGGTTCTTTCCTTCAGGGATTCTCCCCCCATGGCTTAGGGGGACTGGGGTGAGCCTTAGCAAGGAGCGGTAGTATACCGCACCATCCGCCACCGCCATTTTCGGCAGGTTCCCATCCACCTGCCCTTCTCTCTCCTCCGCCCCAGCTTCCCCTCCATGCTTGTCCCGAGGATCAGAGCCTCGGCTCGCGCGGGAAGGCACACGTTTTTGAAAAAAAGGGGGGCGCGGCAGGGGTGGTCGGAGGAGGAAAGGGCGGAGCGTTAATGCGACGCCTGGCGTGATTAGACGCCCACATCGCTGGCTACACAAGCTATAAAGTGCACTCTTTCAGGTGCACACAGCTTATGGAGAGACACAGAGCTGACGGGCGCATGTGAGTGTGGGACACAGGCATTTCCCAGGCAGCATTTACTTAGGCACCAGACTGGGCATTGGTAGTAGCGGCAGTTGCTGAACTACTCGCTCACCAGTCATTGCATTTTTGTGGTACCTCTACCTTTTGTTGCTTGGCACTATGGGTAGAAGAGGTACAAATACCTCGAAAAATAGGGGCTCTAAGGGATCTCCCTCAGGCTCTGAGGACCCCCTTCTGCAGCACCTTCCCCCCCCTGAAGGACCTGGGGAAGCTGGCCAGGGTGAGCCGTAGGGGTCAGGGGCTGCAACTGCTCCTGGCACTTCAGCCCCTGTATACATATTACGCAGGAGGTTTTTTCCTCAACCATTAATGGATTAGAGGAAAGACTCAGTGGAAGAAAACGCACTAGGTCCACCTCTGCCACCCAGGACCCTCAAACAGAGGAACTCTGGGGAAAAAGGAGAGGAATCCCTCTCAGGGGATCGCAATGAGACTAATGATTCCTCTTCTGAGGAATCAAGTGGAAAAGGGCCCTCTTCAACTTCTCAGGATGAGAAGGTGTTAGTGCAAATTCTTGCTGGATTGGTCCGCTCCACATTCAAGTTACTCGTATCTGAATCCGTTAAAGAACCCTCCTCTTGTTTGGGTTCACTGAAGCCTCTTCAAACTACATATGCCTTTTCTGTAGTTTACTGGAAAAGCTTATTTATTCTCAGTGGGATCACCCAGATAAACATTTTTTTCCGCCTAAAAAGTTTGCAACACTTTATCCTATGGAGGAAAAATTTACAAAGATGTGGGGTATACTGGCCATTTCCTCCGTAAATAAAAGTCTGACTTGTCCTGTCGACAACGCTCAGATGCTTAGGGATCCAACTGATAAGAAATTGGAATTCCTGTTAAAAAAAATTTTTCTCCTTGGCAGGTTCAGTGGCTCAACCTGCAGTGGCAGCAAATCGGAGTATGTCAATACTTGAGAGACCATGTTAAACAGGTCCTAAAATTTTTACCTGAACAGCAAATCCGGGGGTTTGCCAGCCTACCAGCGGCTTTGTGTTTTGCTGTTGACGCAATTGGAGATTCTATCATCCAAACCTCTCGTCTTGCGCTTGGGTTGGTGCATATGCGTAGAATCTTATGGTTGAAAAATTGGTCAGCCGAATCACCATGTAAGAAGCTTCTGGCTGGATTTCCCTTTCGTGGTGCAAGGCTGTTTGGAGAGGATTTAGACAATTATGTCCAAAAGATCTCTAGTGGGAAAAGCACACTCTTACCAGTTAAGAAAAGGAGTAAACGTCCCTCTTTTAAATGGGCTCTGCCCCCTGTGCCAGGAGCATCAGCCTCCAGGCAGTCGCGACGGCCTCCTCTGTCAGGCTCAAGAAATAAATCTGAGTCGACCCCAGGGACAAAAGAAGTCCTGGGGGAGAAAGCCTACTAGACAAGACGCTAAAGCCTCTTTTATGAAGGAGCGCCCCCGCTCGCTCGGGTGGGGGGGGGGGGGGGAGACTGCTACAGTTCTCAAGGCTCTGGCAGGAGCATTTCTAGGACAGATGGGTGATCTCCACATTAACTCTAGGTTACAAACTAGAGTTCCGAGAATTTCCCTCTCCTCGTTTCCTCAGATCAAATGTTCCCAGAGACCCAGAGAAAAAAGTCTCTTTCTAGCGTTGGAGTGACTATTGTTGCAAAAAGTTATCGTGGTTGTTCCCACGGAAGAGCAGGGATTGGGGTTTTATTCAAACCTTTTCACGGTTCCAAAACCAAATGGAGATGTCAGACTCATTCTAGATCTAAAGGATCTAAACCGATTCCTAAAGATTCGGTCCTTTCACATGGAATCAATCCTATCCGTAGTCTCCATCCTACAAGGAGGAGAACTTCTGGCGTCAATAGACCTCAAGGATGCGTACCTGCATGTACCTATTTTTCCTGCTTATCAAAAGTACTTGCATTTCGAAGTAGAATATTGCCACTTTCAGTTTATAGCTCTGCCTTTCGGGCTAGTTACTGCTCTTCGGGTGTTTACAAAGATCTTGGCTCCTCCTCTGGCCAGTGACTCCGTGGCATCGGTTCTCACTGATTTATGCATTCCCTCCTATTCTGCTACTGTCACAACTTCTTCGCAGGATCAGGCAGAAAAAGAAGTCGGTACTTCTGGTGGCCCCAGCTTGGCCCAAAAGAGCTTGGTATGCAGAAATAGTAAAAATGACAGTAGGTTCCCCGTGGACCCTACCATCATGTCCAGACCTGTTATCCCAAGGTCCAGTGTTCCATCCTGCCTTACAAACGCTAAATTTGACGGTTTGGCTATTGAAACCCACGTTCTGAAGAGTGGTGGACTTTCAGGTCCTGTAAACTCTACCTTGATCAATCTTGACTTTCTGCAAATGGGATTAGAAATGAAGCTGGCCTTGAGTACCATCAAGGGCCAGGTCTCAGCCTTGTCAGTATTATTTCAACGGCCACTTGCGTCGCATTCTTTGGTCTGAAGCTTTATGCAGGGGGTAACGCGTCTTAATCCTCCGGTTAAGGCGCCCCTAAACCCCTGGGACTTGAATTTGGTTCTGTCAGTTTTACAGAAACAGCCTTTTGAACCAATACGTCAAATTCCCTTGGTCCTGTTGACAAGGAAGTAAATTTTTCTGGTAGCCATTTCTTCTGCTAGAAGAGTATCAGAATTAGCAGCTCTTTCCTGTAAAGAGCCTTATTTAATGATGAACGGATAGAGTGGTATTGCACCCTCATCCTAGCTTTCTACTGAAGGTGGTTTCAGATTTTCATCTAAACCAAGATATTGTTCTGCCTTCCTTTTTTTCCAGATCCTTGTTCTACAGAAGAAAGATCACTACATTCTTTGGATGTAGTGAGAGCAGTTAAAGCCTATCTGGAAGCAACTGCTCAAATTCGCAAAACGGATGTTTTGTTTGTATTGCTAGAAGGTCCTAATAGAGGACAGGCAGCATCGAAATCTACAATTTTGAAATTGATTTGGCAAGTGATTGTTCAAGCTAATGGTTTGAAACAGAAAATTACACCTTTTCAAATCAAGGCGCACTCTACAAGGGCTGTTAGTGCTTCGTGGGCAGTGCATCACCAAGCCTCTATGGCTCAAATCTGCAAGGCCGCAACCTGGTCTTCAGTCCATACATTCACCAGATTTTATCAGGTGGATGTAAGCAGGCATGACGATATCGCCTTTGGGCGTAGTGTGCTGCAGGCAGCGGTATGAGGTCCTCAGGTCTGATTACACCCGGCTTTGTTGTGGTTCCCCTCCACTCAGATAGCATTGCTCTGGGACATCCCATCAGTAATTACTGAGGCTCTGTGTCCCGTGATGTACGAGAAAGAAAATAGGATTTTTATAACAGCTTACCTGTAAAATCCTTTTCTTTTGAGGTACATCACAGGACACAGAGGTCCCACCCCTCTTCTAATACACTTATATTTGCTTTGCTACAAAACTGAGGTATTCCCAGTAATGGGAGGGATTATATAGGGGGTTGAACTTCCTGTCTAGGGTGTGCCAGTGTCCAATTACCTAGTGATACCCTATATAACCCATCAGTAATTACTGAGGCTCTGTGTCCCGTGATGTACCTCAAAAGAAAATGATTTTACAGGTAAGCTGTTATAAAAATCCTATTATTTGCAAGTCAATTAGCCTCTAGTGGGAAAACAATATATGTATTACTTTGCTATCTTAAGTAATAACAGTTATTCCTGAATAAACTAATGTAAAAATGCTTTGATCTGTAAGGGGTACACAAGCGTGATAGGTGAAGTGGTTAATTACCCTCTACTTATTGGTATTTATTTATTTTTAGCAAATCGATACTGGTAAAAAAGAAAATAATGCACTGGATGAACCTGTCTCACACTGGAGGTCTCGGCTAACACTGAATGTTATGGTGGAAGACTTTATATTTGATGGTTCGTCTCTACCGGCTGATGTTCACAGATACATGAAAATGTAAGTATCCATGATTTGTAAGTAATAATTTAATTTCAATATTGCCCTGAAAAAACAGACCAATTTCACATTGCAGAGTAATATCAGAAATAAATGAAAAGTGATGTTTAGATAATGTGCAGTGGTACTCAAATAATATATGGTGCTATAAAAATTAGGGATGCACCGAATGGGTTTTTTTGGGGCTGAAACCGATACCGAAAATAAATCTTCCTTGATCCCGAAAACCGAAACCAAAATAGGCTTTTTTTATATATTACCCAAAAAAATTATTGGATATACAAAATTGTTACATTCGTATTCGTTATATTATTTGTATTCAACTTAATCATTAATTTTATGAAGAAAAGAATACTACAATCCAGTAATGCTACGAATAAGCATCCAAATGATGTGAAACGCGTTAGCAGTCTACCACCCTGTACGTCTCTGCTATTGACTGTATTGTTGGATTTTATTGAAATAAAGATGTCCTTATCCCAGAGTGCGGCTATCCAGGATTTCTTTCTACCTCACTACAATCCAGTAATATCAAAAAGTACTTTAATAAAAAGTAACCCACATAAAATTGGACAGTGGACACAGAAGATAAAAATAAAATAAGACTGCAGTCAGTGCACATTGCATCACCATACCAAATAAAACGGGCATAAAAAAAAAAAAAAATAATAATATATAATAATAATTAATATTAATATAATAATAATATAAAAATGCCAAAGACTGACTTTTTTATTTTATTAATTTCCAACTTACATCAGAACTAGTAATTCAGGTTCTCTCTCCCTAAGTTGTCAGCATCTGGATGTGCGATAAGTGTATGTATGTATGTATGTAGCTGCGCGTTAGATACATACTAGTCATACAGTAGACCGCACTGTGTTCCGACCCCGGGTATGGGCGGAGACATCCTTGAAGTGAAACACAGACTAGTCTACAGCAGCGGTGCTCAGCCAATCACAGCAAGCAATGTAGACTAGTCTGTGTTTATGGAAGTCACCGCCCATATCCGGAACACAGTGCGGTACTGTAGTATGTAGACAGCCACAGATACAAAACATACAGTTTTGCACATGCAGCGGGCTGACAGCTTAGGGAGAGACAATGACATAGTTTGGCCCAACAACAGAACAAACTATGTATAAGTAAGTAGTATTTTAAAGAACAACTCTTTCAACTAACCATAACAGAAATATGGCAGAAGGCCGTTATTCTGTTTTCACAGTTTCTTTAAATATAACATAGTAAAGTGCTATGCTATAATAACAATTTTATTCTATTATTTTCTTTCAACTTAAATGAGAACTAGTAGTTTTTTTTCCCAAGTTCTCTCCCTAAGGTGTCAGTGGCTGGATGTGCAATATAAAAGACAAGTGTATGTATGTAGCTGCGCGTTAGATACATACTAGTCATACAGTAGACCGCACTGTGTTCCGACCCGGGTATGGGCGGAGACATCCTTGAAGTGAAACAGACTAGTCTACAGCAGCGGTGCTCAGCCAATCACAGCAAGCAATGTAGACTAGTCTGTGTTTATGGAAGTCACCGCCCATACCCGGAACACAGTGCGGTATAGTACTGTAGTATGTAGACAGCCACAGATACAGAACATACAGCTTTGCATTTGCACATGCAAGGGGCTGACAGCTTAGGGAGAGACATAGTTTGGCCCAACAGCAACAAGCTATGAATTTTTAAATCTATTTCAGTAAAAGTGTCAGATTTCACTTTAAGAACAAAATCTGTTCAGCTTTCTCAAAGGAGAGACGGTTTCTCTTCTCATCAACATTATGAGATGCTAGACTGAATAGTCTCTCACTCTCTGTACTGGTGCTTGGGGCAGATAAATATCTGCGTGCAATATGTGCAAGGAAGGGAAAACGTTCTTTGTTGATGCACCAGTACTCAAGGGGATTGTCGCTTCTGACAATAGGCTGTTCAGCTAAATAAATGTCCAGCTGTTGGGTAGCTGCACTTGTTGTGCAAAGAGGGAAGACACATTAAGGAGAGATATCAATGCTGCTCACCCCAATATGGACAAGAAAAATGGAAAAAAGTCCCCCAAGCGGGGTTTTTAGGCAGCTAGCTATAGATATGAGCAAGGCATTAAGTAAAATATTAAAATTCTTTATTGAAGGGTAATGAATAAATGTAACAACATATAAATATACATTGGGAGCTCAAGTGGGAAAATATCCATACGAAATACATATAATAGCAAACATAGGTTATACACAGCATGTGATAAGGCTATTGCATAACAATCCGACGCGTTTCGACCCATGAATTTTGGGGTCTCTTCAGAGGATGAGTTTGCTACAGAAAAAAGAAAAATTTATAACCGTATGTCCAGCTTATTTAAAAAAATTACAGCATAGGCAAGTTTGTTTAGCAACATGTTTAGTAACACTTTGCACATAATTACCACTGAGTTTGGATGTACCCCTCGATCAGAGCCTCCCCACATAGCAGCCCGACCATCCAGCGTGCCCGCACGTAGCAGCACCCCAGAAGAAGGGGGAACAGGAATCCACTTGATATGGCTTGCAAGGAGTCACACGTATAATTGCCCCCCCACCAACACGCCACTGGGGGGTGGGGCCGGAACCTACGAAAATTGTCAGAGCGTTAGCTCATGAATATACCCATATAGGTTAGTGGTTAGATTTAACTGTTGGGGGGTCAGAAAGTGTTGTAATAATCTATTACAGCTTGAATTGATCATGTGAAGGATAATAAAATGAGTAAAGTGACTATATTGGTATAACTAATATAAAATATGTCAGGGATGACCTTGTCTTTAAATGCTGACAATGGCAGTGATAGGAAGAGAAGTGAGGGATGTGCACAGTGAATAATGACATGTAAAATATATGTGGAAAAGGAATGTGCATGAAAATGATGCGAGTGAATGTTTTAAACAGCAAAAAAAAAAAAAAAAACCAACACAAAACAAATAAGTGTATGTGTGATGTGTGAATTTGAGGAAAAAGTGCATGATATTGTCAAGTATCTAAGTCTATGTGAAAAAAGGAATGTGCATGAAAATGATGCGAGTAAGTGTTTAAACAGCAGAGAAACAAAAAATAAAAAATAAATAAATAAATAAAAACCAACACAAAACAAATGAGTGTATGTGTGATGTGTGAATTTGAGGAAAAAGTGCATGATATTGCCAAGTATCTAAGTCTACGGCATCCAGAGCTGTTGTGCACATAAGTCAAAATTAAATATAAGTAAAATATTATTCTATGGGGTCTGACAAAACATTGATAATCAGATGTATCATAAGTTCTTACTCACTCCTACTGTTGAGGAAAAGAGTCTGGCCGTCCAAGGAGGAAGTGGAGGGATCACACCCAAATCCACCCTCATTAAATAGTGTCCTTAATTAGTACTGAAATTAACAACAGGTATCGTTTCTATAAGTCTATAATTCATAGCCTCGTTCGTGGTTGCGAATAGAGTAAAATCGCATCGCAACCGCGAGCAATGAGGGATCCATTGGATCCGATGCAAATTTCCTTATTTGGGTTGTTATACATTTACTATTTTGTGTATATTTAAATGTTGAAATTATGTTGCCATCTCTGGGTTGTTTTGGTTTTTACATATTTTTTACATATTTTTAGGAATATTGTTAGAATTGTCAGTGCACAGTTTCCAATGTTTACTTTGTATGATCAACAAGCAACTATGTAGAAAACTTTTGTCATTTGTTATTTTTCACAAATTGCATATGTGAGCTCGTTTGTGTGCTTCTCGATTGGCGCCTCCCCACTTGCAGCTTAGACCATCGGGTCCCTGTGATGCCTGCATGGTCGCATGCTCCCCGGGTCGGGGCTCATGTTCCCTGATGTGTCTTCCCGGCAGGGTGGGGAGCTCAGTTACCTTCTCTCCCCTTGGATAGCCGGATTCCCGGATCGGCCGCCCATGGGCGTGATTACCCTGCCGGCGGCATCCCCCATCACCTTCGGACGTTGCGTGCGGTGTGCGCACACGTGCGGGTCGCGTGTGCGTGCGGCCTCATGATGTCACGTATTTTACGGCGAAGGTGACGACAGATGTCGGGGCTTCGCCTTGATGGACGCCGAGGGAGCCACACGAGGCCTGCCAATGGCGGCCACAGCCTCCCTCTACACTCCGGGGTTAAGGGGCGGAAGAAACGATACCTGTTGTTAATTTCAGTACTAATTAAGGACACTATTTAATGAGGGTGGATTTGGGTGTGATCCCTCCACTTCCTCCTTGGACAGCCAGACTCTTTTCCTCAACAGTAGGAGTGAGTAAGAACTTATGATACATCTGATTATCAATGCTTTGTCAGACCCCATAGAATAATATTTTACTTATATTTAATTTTGACTTATGTGCACACCAGCTCTGGATGCCGTAGACTTAGATACTTGGCAATATCGTGCACTTTTTCCTCAAATTCACACATCACACATACACTCATTTGTTTTGTGTTGGTTTTTATTTATTTATTTTTTATTTTTTGTTTCTCTGCTGTTTAAACACTTACTCGCATCATTTTCATGCACATTCCTTTTTTCACATAGACTTAGATACTTGGCAATATCATGCACTTTTTCCTCAAAATCACACATCACACATACACTTATTTGTTTTGTGTTGGTTTTTTTTTTTTTTTTTTTTGCTGTTTAAAACATTCACTCGCATCATTTTCATGCACATTCCTTTTTTCACATATATTTTACATGTCATTATTCACTGTGCACATCCCTCACTTCTCTTCCTATCACTGCCATTGTCAGCATTTAAAGACAAGGTCATCCCTGACATATTTTATATTAGTTATACCAATATAGTCACTTTACTCATTTTATTATCCTTCACATGATCAGAAACTTTAAAATATTTCTACACTGCAGACATGGTCCACCTTTGCTGGTAACGTAGAATAATATAGAATGATTTATAGTCGGAGTAAAATCTGAGGGGGGGGGGGGTAAAAAAAAAGTCTGAAATCAATTTAAAAGCTAAACCCCAGGAGGCAGCTTTAAAAAATAAAATAAAAACTAACCAATCCGTCTTCCTTTTCCTCTTTTTTTTTTTTTTTTTTTTTTTTTTTTTTATGGTGCTGCTCTTGGCATGCAAGGTAGTTATGTCTGCACTGCAGTACATCTGACTTATACCAAAAAAATATAATTGAACTGAATAAATTTGAAATGGAATGGATTGCTTGCCATGCAAATTGCAATTGTCTCAGCGTAGTATTATAAGTTTTTTATACAGTTATACGACACTGACATGACAGCAAGCGCATGAATTTTTTAAACATGACAGTACGCAATAAATATAATTAATTATATATGAAATATAATATATTAATAATTATATTTATTGCATAATGTCATGTTTAAAAAATTCATGCGCTTGCTGTCATGTCAGTACTGTATAACTTGTACTACGCTGTCAAAGTAACACATTCAATAACAGCAAGCGCGTGAATTTTACACTGTATACTACAGAATAGCTCAAAAAAATAGCTTGCGATTTGCAATCCATTACATAACATTCCATTTCAAATCATATTTAATCACTCAATCAGTTCAATTTATGTAATTTTTTTTTGCTACAAGTCAGATCAGATGTACTGCAGTGCAGACACATGATCATTTTAAATAGTCAGTACTAGTACTATAATAAAATAATCAAGAAATAATATTACTAGTTTGTTTCTGTCAGTTTAAGAAGGCAAGAGCAGCAATGCTCACCAGCGAGTAGTAATGGTAGCCATCCAGGAGGGACAGTGCCCACTCTTATACTTGAGTATGCTATGTGCAGCCCGCTATGAAGCTGTCTCTCGCTTCACAGTACCGTCTCTCGCTTCACAGTACCGTCTCTCGCTTCACAGTACCGTCTCTCGCTTCACAGTACCGTCTCTCGCTTCACAGTACCGTCTCTCGCTTCACAGTACCGTCTCTCGCTTCACAGTACCGTCTCTCGCTTCACAGTACCGTCTCTCGCTTCCCAGCAGCGTCTCTCTGGTCCCAGCAGCGTCTCACAAGCACAAGGAGCGTCCGCGGGGAAGGTGCCAGCGTCTCAGCAGGGAACGTGCTTACAAGTGCGGCGTCTTAACCGCGAGGAACGTGCACGCCGCCCACACGAGTGACGTCACCCACTGGTTCTGCCGCCTCTACTGCGCATGCGCAATTTTCGGCGCCAGTATCGGCAAAAATTTCTTTTTCGGCTTTTTGCCGAAAGGGCCATTTTCGGCCGATATGTTTCGGTGGCTGAAATATCGGTGCATCCCTAATAAAAATGCTGTGATTATTCCTGAAATACATATGTGCATGAAACCATAAATACATTTTAAATTAGTACGTAATAATTTGTGAAATTCCTTCTTCCCAAAATTTGTTCTTATAAATGTCAATGTGTATGTGAACATCCACCCAGTGGTGTATTTTGGTTTTGTGCTGCCCTAGGGAAGAATAAAATCGAGCACCCCCCGTCTTAATTTGCCCCACTCCTTCTTGTTTAAGATCCACCCCTTCATCTGTAAACCCAACCCCTCCCTTTTTTTAGGCTCCACCTCCACCTGCAGCCTCTACCTTGGGTGACACCAATAAATGATCACTTTTTAAAAGAAAATGATAAAATGGAAAACGAAAAGGAAATTGTTAAATGTGTGCTCTTTCTTTGCAAAAGTAAAGTCCAAGATATTACAAGGCCCTTCAAAAAGTGCCCTTCAAAAAGAAGACACCCTCTTTAAACAACCCCCCCAAGCCATCTATGCCAAAGAGGGAGGTGCCCCTGATAGAAAGCCAGATGGCCCGTGGAGGCTCTGCTTCGAGTCTGCCTACCTGTCCATGAGTCCAAGCATGCTGAGAGTGTTTATGGGGAGCCAGCTGCTGGCAGTAGTCCTGATATCTGCCCCTCTTACAGGACACAAAATGGGGCTCCAGGACATCATCCTCGTTGTCCATCTTGAGCAGCTGCAGCTGTCCCCAAAGGGGGGTTACCTGTGCTTGGTCGGCAGCAGGGAAGGAGAAGCAACAGCGGTGGCTGCAGGGGGGGGGCATGGGGGATGGTGCACCTCAGCATGGGCACTGGGAAGCGTAGCGCGCCTGGTGCAGGTATCTGTTCTCCACGGAACTGCAGTGTACAGTTCTGATTTCCTCCTCCTGCTGACAGCAGCCCCGGGAGTAGACTTTTCCCATCTAGGTGCACCAGCTCCTTGGCTGGGGGTGGAGCGCGGGCGCACGGCAAAAGCTCCAGCGGCTCCTCCGGTCTGGGTTCCAGGAGCTTGGTGCCTGTCTGGAATTGGAGCAGCTGGTGATGCATCTCATCCTCTCCTTCCTCGGGGATCTGTAGGGGGCAGAGCTGCCGCCTAAAAAATGCAGCCCACGGCATTTTTCCTTGTTTGCCTTATGGCAGATACACTCCTGCATCCAAAACACAGGGAACTATAGACAAGTTCTCACCTTTTTTTTTTTTTTTTTAGTATGAGCCTTAAGAATATAAAAGATCCAACTACACTTGTTCCCTTTATCAGCTGCGATCAGCTATAGTGCAGGTTACAGGCGCTTCCCTCTCAACTGTTCAGGTCCAGAATGATACATGCAGCCATAAAATCGCCTAGAAAGGACAGTAGGTAGTGTTCTCTGTATAAAAACTATTAATCCCTTTATGTTACAACCGCATTTACAAAATGAAAATGGCTAGAGGCAGAAACGACTAACCTCGAGCAGGATGTCTCTTGTGGCTCACCGCTTCCAGCTGGGTCAGACTGACAGCTCAAACAAACTTGTGCATCGGGCTGTTAAGTGGGACACACCATCTATTTTGCTAGCTGAATTCCTCGTGTCACTCCTTCCTACGGGTTACGTCAATGACTTCATCAAGGGGCTTGTTGGTTGGACCATTATGTAGTGGTAACAATAAACTGGAAGATAAAGATACCAATAACAGACAAGCAAATGGGTTGCCAGATTTACAAAAAGGGTGTTGAATGGAGAAAGGGAGGAGGATGTAGCTGAGATGGACTGAAATTCATGGAAATGCTGGATTAAATATGTCGCCATAGGAGAGTGGACAGAGTCCGATTGTTTAGTTACGGATATTGCTGGGACAAGGTGCTTCAGTACATTAGTACATCCTTTCATTTCATTTTTTTGCTATTCTTTTTGTTTTGTATGTAGTGCTCTCATGTGCTAGTCTCTGCTGCCTAGCCATGATGGTGGATATTGCTCAAGTAACATAATGTTTTTAGAGTTTGATTTTACCTATTCTGAAAAGTTAGTCACTATAGTAGAGAAGTGACAGGGTAAGATGTATACAGTAAGCTATGGTTTATAGCAATGATTAGAAACACTGGATGTGGATATGAAGAGGACTGTAGCTTATCCTATTACTTTTACAGTTTGTTCATTTTGTACGTATAGCCTAAACCCAGGTTGTTTAAGTTCCCTCTTTAACAAACCCCTTCTACTTAAATAATCTCACCTTATTTCCAGTCATGAAGTGCCTGCTACTCACTGCTTATGCACTGCCTGTCTATGCAGAGAGCATTAGACAGTGAATGTGGTGATAAACAGCTGTGCATGCTGCATATGTGATGTTTGTGTCTGCTTTTTGATATATTTTCTGTGACATGCTCATATGTACATATTCTCTATTTGTCATAGGATTCAGCTGGGGAAGTCTGTCCATTACCTTCCTATTTTATTTATAGATCAATTAAGTAATCGAGTGAAGGATTTGATGGTAAGCCATATACATTTTTATTTTTTTTTTTTTTTTTCCCCCTCAGACTCTTACATTTTTTTTGCCATACTGTGGTTATTATGATAGTGAAATTGTAGTGCTGTCTTATAAAAAATTAAATGCATAATGAATGCTGGTTATTGCCAGTATGGGCACAGTAGAAAATAGCTACTTATTACTGCATACAATAACTTGTTCCCGACATCTGCCCCCTTCAGCTTAGGGCTGCAGGGACTGTACCCAGAATCCACATGAAGATGAGAGCAGGGAAGGCCTGTAATTTTGTTTAATGCACTAGACTCGGTTGGAAGGCAATGAACTTGGGCAGTGTGTGCGTAGCTGCCTTGTGCTTTACAAGTCCAAGACTGTGATCCATCTGCAGAAGAGTCCTGTTTTCAGATGTCCCCTAAATTGAAAGACTATTTTGATGCTTGTGGGGGAGGTACTCAAATGTCTCCAGCTGAATCTACCAATATGGGTCTTGGACACAGCCCCGGAACAAAGTGTGTGTTTTTGTTTTTTTGTTATTTTTTTTTGTTTGTTTTTTTTTTCCCCCCTCACTTTCTTCAGACGTGGGCTAAGAACCTTTGCTCCAGTGAGGGTGTCTGAGAGTTATGGGGACCATGGTACAGTGCTGTACGCTCAACTGCATTCCTGAGCTCTGCTGCAGTAGTGCTGGTTTACTTTGAAGCTACAACTTCTATCAGAAAATCTGCCTCATTCTACATTTTGTCCGAGGGCCTTAAAAAGTCTTGCCACTTGTCCACTATTGCCTGATCGATTCTCCAACTCCTTGCCTTAAAGAATGAAACTTTCTTGTCAAGGTTCATTCTACTAGATCTGTTGGCACATCTTCGGCTTTTCAGCATTAGCTTTGTTGCTCAGCTTTGTAAGACTGCTAGGTAGATATTCAGTGCTGTAGTTTAACCCCTTCACGACTGCCTAACACATAGGAAGTGGGCTTTAAACCTGGGTGCTGTATACAGTGCCTTGAAAAAGTATTCATACCGCTTGCAATTTTCCAAATTTTGTCAGGTTACAACCAAAAAGGTAAGATTATTTTATTGGGAATTTATGTGCTAGACCAACACAGAGTGGCACATAATTGTGAAGTGGAACGAAAATTATAAATGGTTTTCCAAATTTTTTACAAAGATCTGAAAAGTGTGCATTTGTATTCAGCCCCCTTTACTCTGATACTACTAACTAAAATCTAGTGAAACCAATTGCCTACTGAAGTCATCTAATTTAGTAAAAAGGTGTCCACCTATGGGTAATTTAATTGTAGTATAAATACACCTGTTCTGTGAAGCCCTCAGAGGTTTATTAGAGAACTTTAGTGAACAGACAGCAGCATGAAGTCCAAGGAACACACCAGACAGGTCAGGGATAAAGTTGTTGAGATGTTTAAAGCAGGGTTAGGGTTCGCAAAAAAATCCCAAGCTTTGAACAGCTCATGAAGCACTGTTCAATCCATCATCTGAAAATGGAATGAGTATGGCACAACTGCAAACCTACTATGACCTGACTGTCTACCTTAACTGACAGGCTGGGAAAGGAGAGCATTAATCAGAAAAGCAGCCAAGAGGCCTATGGTAACTCCCAAGGAGCTGCAGAGATCCACAGCTCAGGTGGGAGAATCTGTCCACAGGTCAACTATTAGTCATGCACTCCACAAATCAGGCTTTTTTGGAAGAGTGGCAAGAAGAAAGCCTTTGTTGAAAGAAAGCCATAAGAAGTGCTGTTTGCGAGAAGTGATGTGGGGACACAGCAAACATGTGGAAGAAGGTTCTCAGGTCAGATGAGACCAAAATTGAATTTTTTGGCCTAAAAACAAAGGGCTATGTGTGGCGGAAAACTAACACTGCACATCACCCTGAACACACCATCCCCACCGTAAAACGTGGTGGCATGATCATGTTGTGGGGATGCTTTTCTTTGACAGGGAAGCTGGTCAGGGTTGATGGGAAGATCTGGAAAACCTGGTAGAGTCTGCAAAAGACTTGACACTGGGGCCGAGGTTCACCTCCCAGCCGGATAACGACCCTAAACATACAGCCAGAACTACAATAGAATGGTCTAGATCAAAGCATATTCATGTGTGAGAATGGCCCAGTCAAAGTCCAGACCTAAATCCAATTGAGAATCTGTGGCAAGACTTGAAAATTGCTGTCCACAGACGCTCTCCGTCAAATCTGACAGAGTTTGAGCTATTTTGCAAGGAAGAATGGGCAACAATTTCACTCTCCTAGATATGAAAAACTGGTAGAGACATCCCAAAAAAAGACTTGCAGCTGTAATTGCAATAAGAGGTGGTTCTACAAAGTATTGACTCGGGGTTAAATACAAATGCATGTCACACTCTTCACGTATTTTATTTTGTAAATTATTTTGAAAACCATTTATCATTTTCCTTCCACTTCACAATTTTATGTTCCACTTTGTGTTAGTCTATCACATAAAATCCCAAGAAAATACATTTACGTTTTTGGTTGTAACATGACAAAATGTGAAAAAAATTTCAAGGGGTACGAATACTTTTTTTTAAGGCACTGTAGATGCATTCTTGTTTTTGAGGTGGAAGTGTGCTCACTCGCACGCACCCATTGCAGAGACAGAGCTGACAATCAGGACCCCGGGGAACAGGATTCAGACTACATGATTGCTGCGATAGCCTCTGATTCGCTGTCACAGTGATCATTCACTCTGTACTCTATCCGTGAGGATAAACGTATGATTAACTAGTTCAGGGATTGATCTAGTGTAGTTAGTGTAGGTGTTAGTTTGTCAGATACTGTTTGTGGCAGTGTTACTTTCAGTGTTGGTGTCAATGTGTTTTAGGCAAGAAAAAAGTTTTATATTTCGTGTCAGTGTAAGTGTATTTTAGGTAGGAAAAAGTGTGTATTCTATTTTCTTGGTCCTACTATGGGTACAAAGAACAAATTGCACATATGAACAGTATGTGTTATCGCCCCAATCATCCGAAGTAGGAGAATTTTATTTTGCAGGTTTTTTTGGTGGGAGATCAAGGTAATGGCATAAAAATATAAAGCTAAAATTTTGAAAAATATTTTTTTTTGCTATTTTTGGCCATGCTTGGCCATGTGTTTTGGGGGTCTGTTGGCAGGTTGTTTTTGCCAGGTTACCCTCCCCTTGTTTTTACTGCTTTGGTACATCCCATGTATTATGATTCAAGACCTGTGTCCTGCATTGTAGAATAAAGCAAACTGTAGGTTTTAGATATGTAGAAATCATTTTTTGGAGTACAGTATAGGACACCGGACCCCCTCTTTTGTGACTATGGCTTAAGATTGCTTGCTACAAAACTTTAGGCTTTCCTGGTGGGAGGAGGGGGTTAAATTGGGGAGTGTGAAAGTTTTGAGTGGCTTTGCCAGTGTCTAGTCACCTGAAGGTGCAGCATCTAGCCCACCCGTAATGATTTATAACCTGTGTCCTGTACCTAAAAAGCCAATATTCTAACTTATCTTGATTATCGGTTGCTGCACTTCAAGCTCCATGCCCACATGGAGCCACCAAAATGCTTACACTCCAAGCGAACTACAGAAAAAGATGAGCTGATGCAGTCTTCACTATGCTGTGAGTGTTTCTCCTTCCTACCCCACAGTGGCACTAATAGTAACCTCCCACTCACAGCCCACAGCTTTGCTTCCTCCCTTCCTCCCTGCTGCCTCCTTCTTGCAAAGCAATTCTAAATTGATTTGAGTTGCTTTCTCTAAAAGGATTATGTCGCCAGAATAAAATATATATTACTATTTGCATAACATTTTTGAGGGAAACTGTCTAAACGTTTTCTTTAAGACTTATTTATGGTCTAAAAGACTTTTATAATTTGAAATTTAATAAAGGCTAATCTTTTCTCTAATCTAGATGATAAATCGTTCTACAACAGAACTTCCTCTGACTGTATCGTATGACAAAATATCATTGGGTAAACTACGGTTTTGGATTCACATGCAGGATGCAGTTTACTCTTTACAGCAATTTGGTAAGTTAACTTGCATATCTTTTATCTAGATAACTAATATGCTGTATTTGCTAACTTGTCGGTAGGTAAGGATAGCTTAAAAGGGATGGAAGAAAAGGGAAACGGCATGAGCACTTCTGGGGTCCTTGAACTTTGCCTAGTTGTAGCAGTGCCATTCCTTCACCATATGTGGAACAGGTATATTAATCTATCTCTTTTTGGGGTGTTTTTTTGTTTTTGAAGGCTTTATTTCTGATTTGATTTTGACTTGATATAGTTTTAATACATTGAGAGAGTGTTCCCCAAAAACACAGCACCACAGTATTGCAGACTAGAAGGGCACTTTTATTTTGTATATAATCCTAAATAAAAGCAGAGAATTTGGAGGAAAAAAAGAAACCTGGTATAAAGATTTAACATCATTTGAATAATCCTGCAAAACGGAGCATAAAGTATTACCAGTAAACCTTTTTGGTGAGAGTTCAGTTTCTAATTTTTTTATTAAAGGTAAAGTTCCCCTTTTGTAAAAAAAAAAAAAAATGGACATATGTTTGCAGGAAAAGAAAAAGTCCAATTTATTTATATATTTATTTCACTGGATTCTTGCAGAGCATTGCACCCACAATCGGTGGATCGCGAGTGCAATGTCAGGCTCCTGCACATGCTGTCTAGTGCTCTCAAGCCATACTTCTGTACGGGCAGCCAGTTCCTGAACTGTAGGCAGGGTGAATGAATTATGAATGTGCTGATCAGCACACTCGCAGTTCATAAATCATGCAAGTCCGTCTGCCGTGGCGGTGGATGGGACTTTTAAATTATTAATTCACAGATTACAGTGAATGAATTAGCAGCACAGTGGCTAGAACTTTGCCTGGCAGCACTAGGGTAGCACTTTTGCATGTTCTGCCTGTATGGGTTCCCTCTGGTGACTCTGGTTTCCCCCCACACTGCAGAGACATGCTAGGGTTGATTTTATTAAAAATGGAGAGTGCAAAATCTGTTGCAGCTCTGCATAGAAACCAATCAGCTTACAGGTTTCATTGTCAAAGCTTAAATAAACAAGCTGAAGTTGGAACCTGATCGAGTATCATGCACAGCTGCACCAGAGTGCTTCAGTTTGTATATGTGTTGCGCAAATTGTCGACGCTATGTAACTAACTCAATCATTTTTGCTAGAAAATTACCCAGAACCCCCAAACATTATATATGTTTTTTTTTTTGTTTTGTTTTTTTTTTTTAGCAGAGACCCTAGGGAATAAAATGGTGGTCATTGCAACTTTTTTATATCACATTATTATTATTATATTAATTATTATAGTATTTGTGCATTTTTCAAACCGTGTTTTTTTTTTTTTTTTTTTTGGAAAAAAAGTTTCATGCATTACAAAAAAAAAACAAAAAAAAAACAAAACGTAAAGTTGGCCCAATTTTTTGCATAATATGAAAGATGATTTAATGCCAGGTAAATAAATACTAAACATCTCGCACTTGAAAATTGCGCACATTCGTGAAATGGCGCCAAACTTTGGTACTTAAAAAGCCCCATAGGCGACGCTTTAAGATTGTTTTACGGGTTACCTGTTTAGAGATAAAGAGGAGGTCTAGCACTAAAATTATTGCTCTCGCTCTAACATTCGCAGCGATACCTCACATGTGGTTTGAACACAGTGTACATATGTGGGCAAGACCTACGTATGCGTTTGCGGGGCCGGTTTACATTTTTATTAATATTATTAATAATAATATATTTTTTATTACTTTTATTTTTCTATTTTGACACTTTTTTATTTTTACTTTTTTTTTTTGATCACTTTTATTCCTATTACAAGGAATGTAAACATCTCTTGTAATAGGAATAGGTAATGACAGCGACAGTCTAAGTCCCCAGATCCCACCTCCTAGGCCGAGGCGGCGGCATATTTTTCAAATGCAGAGGCAGAGCATGACATCGCGCCTGGCCACCGAAAGGTCATAGAGACTTTCGGGGACCATCTGGCCTGTCGGATTCTCTGGTCAATTTCCGGCGCACGGCCAGCCGGTAGAAGCACCGGAGGGCGGCGACGTCCCCTCCCGCCACCTGTAAGAACTATCAAGCGGCTGAACAGCTGCTATGGTTGTTTTTGGGGTGCAGGGAATCAACGGCTGTAAAAGACGATATCTTAAAGAGGCCTGTAACTGCAGGCATCATTCTGATATCGCCACTCTGAAACTATGAACCTCTTCCCCTGAAGGGTGGGCTTTGCTGATTGCGGAAAAAAAAAAAAAAAGTTTCTTCCTGATGTTCCACTTTAACCATTCTCTATCCAAAACAAAAAAAAAATGTTTTGTATTTAGATATAATTTAAAGTTGCAATTCACTCACTCTGCAGGTTAGCAACCCCAAGTATTTAACTTTAAGCAGAACTTCATCCTAAAGGGGAAGTTTCGCTTTCTGCCCTCCTCCCCTCTCCTTCTATTTGGCTTTTTTTATTAGGGGAAGTTTACCTGGTTTCTCCAAATTCCGGTTGGCAGATCCACTGGAAGTTCTCCAGTATTTGTAGCTGCTAGCTTTTAATTTTATTTCAAACAGGGTGAAGAACTGCATTAATGTGATTGGTGAACACACATACAGTAGCAGCAAAAGCACAAACTAGGGAAATGGAAAGATTGCCCGTGGCGCATGTTTCCAGTTCACATGAAAAAGGGTAAACAAAAGCAATTAAAAAAATAAATTGTATCCTAATAAGAAATGACAATAATATAGACAAACACAGATGGTGTGTTTGACATTATTCCCAGAGGTGTAGCCTAATACCAGTGTTAATTTTGGAAGCAAATTTCAATTTAGTTTTAGTCTTAGGACTACAATGGCATTTTTGTTTTAGTCCCATTTTAGTCTTCTGCAATTGTTTTAGTTGTATTTAGTCTACTAAAATCTCCAGTACATTTTAGTCATCTAAAATCTAATGGGTGTAATTAAATTGTAATGCATTAGTTAACATTTCTTTACAATTTCCAAACTCATTATATACTGCTGGAGTGAAAAATCTCAAATATTATTTAAGGTATTGAGGTATGAACATGCACTACAGACCAGTGTTAATTTTGAAGTCAAATTTCAATTTAGTTTTAGTCTTAGTCTTTTGACTAAAATGCCATTTTAGTTTTAGACCTATTTTAGTCATCTCAATTGTTTGTTTTAGTCGTATTTTAGTCGACTAAAATAGTATTCATTTCGTCGACAATTAACACTGATTAATACTAGACAAAACTGTAAACTGGCTAGACTAGGCTGCCGTCTTTTAAACAGGTTTGGCGGACTGACTTCTGTGAAAACAAACGGGAGGGAGGCACGAAGGTGTCTTATAGTGCAGTACGTTTGCTTATTAAAACAAAGATTAAAAGCAAGTATTATGCAGTCACAAGTGTAGTTATAATCAGGGCTTACAAGTTACCGTGACATGCAAAGGATGCTTGTATGCGTTTTGGGAGCCACTCCGCTCCCTTCATCAGCCACTGAGGAGGCTAACGAAGTGAGCGAAGTGGCTCCCAAAACGCGTACCAGCTTCCTTTTGCAGCTCATAACAGTGAACGGGGGAATCCTCCCAGAGACAGCAATTCACAGTGCTGCAGCGTTCCCGGTCCCAGCGGCTCTCTGTTCACTGACTATAGCAGCGGCTTTCATCTCTGAGCTCCACCCAGCCGACCCATCTGTCCATCCGTGCCCTGGATCCTTATAATAATGAATGTGTTGCGCTGCTGACAATATAAAAAAAATTAAAGCTACAAATAATATAATATACCTTTACCTACTTTGTATGGGTATAATTCACATGCAACGAGTAAACAAATTCTTATGTGCAAAAATGCATAGAATAAACATGCACAATGTTCATAAAAATCCAAAATGTGCCTTCAATCCACTTTAAATTTACTCTTCCACATACATCCAAAATTGACTCCAAATACTGTTGCAGTTAACACACAAATACTGAACCCACAATCTCAGTGCTGTAAGAGTTTCTTCACACTAGTGCAAAACACCCCAAAGTGACCACGGTTGTAACCTCGCCTTGCTACCTTGACCTATTAAGCAATATATACTACTGAGAGTGATATGGAGCGACGCTCCGTTTTGACAGGTACTCATGCATGTTTACTCTATGCACTTTTGCACATGAGGATTTGTTTACTCATTGTATGTGAATTCTATACAGACACAGTTGGTGCATTATATTATTTGTAGCTTTATTTTTAAATTTATGTTGTGAGCAGCTCAACACAGTTATCATTTTAAGTTAAGTGGAGAATGCACTAAAGGTAATTTTGCAGCAGCTGAAAAGGCATTTTTTTTTTTTGTTTTCTTTATGAAGTTTAGTGGCAGCGCAGGAGGGTTCTGGGTTTACATACTCCCTGTAATGAGCCCCAATTATACCTACACTTATGAGTGCATAATATTTCTCTCTCCCCTGGTTTTGTTTTCAGAAAAGCACAAACCAACTGTTTGTATGGTAATCCACTGATAAGCTATAAACTGATGGTGCACTGATTGCATGGCACAGTTTTTTTGTTTTGTTTTTTTTCTTTTTTTTTTGTCCGAACTTTATTAAAATCCATACAGTAATTTTTTTCAGCACACACAAGGCAGTGCTTTAAACTAACACCAGGGGAAACAGTTTTCATTTGCCTTGGCATTTGCTGGGACTGCTCTGGGGAAAGCTGTCTAGTGCAGTCCCCCTCACACCTGGTGTGAACAAGTCCTTAAACCGAAGAAGAAAAATGTGGTATATTGCACCTTTCCACTTCCTTAAAGTGGTTGTGAAATCTCAAGGTTTTTTACCTTCATGCATTCTATGTATGAAGGTAAAAAACTCCTGTATGCAGCAGCCCCCCCCCCCCACAGCCCCTCTAATACTTAAATCCCATCTCAATCCAGCGATGTGCACAAGAGCTTCGGCTTTCCAGGGACTCTCCTTCCTCATTGGGTGAGACAATTGCTCTCACTGCTGTCAATCACAGCCACTGAGCCAATGAGGGGGGTGGGCAGAGACGTGGCTCTGTGTGTGAATGGACACACAGAAGGGAGGGGCCAGGAGTGCCTATATAACCCCTCCCATACAGGAAGTACTTCTGTTTTTTTTTACCAGTGTCTGCAAGGTGGATGGCACGGTTTGTTTGTGCTCTCTGAGGCTACTGGCATTTAACTATGCAATCTGTTCCATCTACTATTTTTTTTGATTCCATATTTTTATTAGATTTTTAAAGAGTACATTGTACAATTAAACATTGTACGTCGTGCAACGACGTCTGTATAACAATCATAGATATGAACTTCTATCCACAAACAGGGATCTAGTAGAAACATGTATATACTAATGTAAGTAATAGTCGTGTCATTTCGTATAATGCTAACAGGAATAAAACTCTGATAGGTCGTATTCGGTCCACTTCACAAGTGTGTCACCCCATGTGGGACCTTTAGTGGCACAGGAGTGAAGCGGACCCTTCTGTGGTGGACACGAAAGTTCCAAACATTGGAAAAAGAAAAGAACAGAATTTTTTCAGTTACAAAGGTATCATAACATTCCTAGGTAGTGATGGGTATTGCTCGGTCAAGAAGGAGGGTCAGAACAGCCGTTTGTGCGCGGGGTGCGCAGTTTCTAGTCCAGTCGGTCCAAGGTTGCCATGCTGTGCGTATTTTAGTGGCTTGCCCAGATAGTGTGGCTGTGGTGGTCTCGTAACTGTAGTGTAGTGATACCAAGTCTGTGACTTGCGTAAACGTCAGATGTGTGTCAGATTTCCAGTGTCTAGCTATATTGAGTCTGGCTGCCATGAGGATGTGGGTGATTGTGGATTGGAGGGGGTGAGGAAAGTCCTCAATAGTGAGGTTGAGGATCGCTAGGGCCGGTGTTGGAGGGGTCGTGATTTGAGTGATGGTCGAGATTACGTGGAAGGTGTCTTCCCAGTATTTGCGGAGTTTGGTGCACGACCAGAAGACATGTAATAGGTCGCATGTGGAAGATTTACATCTCCAGCAAGTATTAGGGATTTGAGGGTTAAAAGATGTTATGCGGGCAGGGGTCAGATACCATCTTAGTGTAATCTTCTGTGTAAGTTCCCATAGGGCCGCGCATTTGGTGGATTTGTAAATAGTCTTGAGGGCTTGTTGCCATTGTGTGTCTGTAAACTTTTTGGCAAGGTCTTTTTCCCAGGTGTGGTGGGGTGGCATTTTGGTAAAGGTACGTTTTTGGTGTAGATTATTATAAAAATATGAGATGCCTTTTGATTTTTGTGTCGGGGTCGGTGAGGTATTCCCAAGTCTTGGGGTGTATATTATAGATGGGGAATGGTATATTTTGCAGGCAGTGACGTATACGGAGGTAGGTGAAGTATTCGGATGCGGGTATGTCATATGTGGTTTGAAGTTGAGGAAATGATTTGATGTGGTTTTCTTGTAGTATGTCTTGTATGTAGTTTATACCTTTAAGGATCCAAGATGAAAGTGCGATTTCTGGCATTAGATGGAGTAAGGATTTTATGGGGATGTGGGATTGTGGTGTGGTGGGAGAGTATTGCATTTGGGATGACGCTTTTTTCCATGCCTGTGCTGAGGCTTTCACGGTGGGAGACAGGGATTTCGCGATTGAAGCGCCTAGGGGAATGCTTAGCAGCCATGTTTGTAGGTTTGGTCTTATGAGTGAAGATTGTTCAATGTGGCCCCATAGAGTGGACGGGATGGTTTAAACCAGCAGGGTAGTTGGGCCAGAATAGCTGCCAGGTGGTAGTCTTCAAAGTATAGACTTTTGAGCTCGAGCCTCCTACCAGTCTGTGTTTGATCAGTTTTGTGTGGGCACATCTGGGTCTCTTTTCTTTCCAGAGGAATTTATTAAACAGCGTCTGAAGGGACCTGAAGAATGTGGTGGGCAGGGGAATGGGTATGGTTCGGAAGTAGTAGAGTATCTGGGGAAGGCAGATCATTTTAAAGGCCGCAAGGCGACCTGTCCAGGAGAGTTCGTGTTTCGCTATGTTTTGTGTGGTCGCTTGAATGTTTTGGAGGAGTGGCAGAAAGTTACATGTATAGAGTTTTTTAGTCGTCCTCGGTAATTGTATGCCTAGATATGATATGTCGGAGTCTGCCCAGGCGAATGAATATTGGGCTTGTAGGAGGTTTCTTATAGTAGCGTCCACCTTGATGTCTAGTATGAAGGATTTAGTCGTATTGATTTTGTAATATGATATCGAGCTAAACCAATTTAGCATCTTTTGTACTTCTGCCAGGGAAACAGTCGGGTTGGTGAGGATGAGGATAACATCATCCGCAAACAGGCTAATTTTGTGGTGCTGAGGGCCAATCTTTATGCCCGAGATGTCGGCATTAGAGCGGATATGTTCTGCTAGGGATTCCATGACCATGTTGAATATGAGGGGGGATAGGGGGCAACCTTGGCGGGTGCCGTTTGTAATTGGGAATGGTCGGGATAGCATGCCTTCCGTGTAAACCTGAGCTTCGGGGTTGGAATATAAAGCCATAATGGCTCCGAGAATCTGGCCTTGAAATCCAAACTTCCGGAGGACCGACGCTAGGTAGGACCAGTGAACCCTATCGAACGCCTTCTCTGCATCCAGGAAAAGGAGCAGAGAAGGCGTCCTGGTGGACTCAGCGTGGTGAATAAGGTTAATCATCCTCCTGGTGGCATCTGAGGCTCGTCTGCCTTTTGTGAATCCTGTTTGGTCTTGGTTTATAATTGTGGGCATAATTTTGAGTAATCTTGTCGCTATAGATTTGGCGTTTAGTTTGAGGTCGAGGTTGAGTAAGGAGATGGGACGGAAGTTTTGGGGGACATTCGACTGTTTCCCTGGTTTCGGTATCGTGATGACTAACGCTTTTAAATATTCTGGCGAAAAGGTAGAAGAGGAGGCAGCATGATTGAATAGGTCACTAAGATGTGGGATCAATTGTGAATGAAATTGTTTGTAATATTCCCCGGTTTTTCCGTCGGGGCCTGGTGCCTTCCCGCTGGGGAGGGAGTCTACGGTTCTTTTAATTTCTTGGTCAGTGAATGGGGCATTTAAGGAGGTCAGTTGTTTCTCAGTCAGTTTGGGTAGATTTAGTTAGTTAGAAGTGATCTATTTCGTCCTGGGAGGGTTGTGGGGTATGGGGGTCCTGTTTCAGGTTGTAGAGGTTTTCATAGTATGTGCTGAAGGCATCAGCTATGTCTTGGGGGTTGCTTAAGGGGGTGTGGGTATGGGGGTGAATGAGTTGGGTTATTTTAGTTTTGGTGCGTCTACCTTTTAGTCGTTGGGAGAGTTTCTTGCCAGCTTTGTTGGAGGTGGAGTATGAAGACTCTTTGATTTTCCTGTGAAGGAATTCGTAGGAGTGGAGAAGTAGAGTTCTAAGTTCCTGTCTGAGGTTTAGTAGTTGGTTGGCCTGTGGGTCTCGGGGGTCTTTTTTGAGCCTGTCCTCTAGGGTCGCTATCTGGGTTGTCAGTTTGTCTATCTGCTGCGTCCTCTTCCTCTTTTGCTGAGAACCAAGTTTAATTAACATCCCCCGCATGAATGCTTTGTGAGCGCTCCACACCACGGCAGGGTCGGGTACCGAGCCTTTGTTCAAGGAAATAAATTCATTGATGTGTTTTGAAATTTCTGGGGCGTATGTGTCGTTTTGTATAATATAGTTGTTAGCACGCCAGAGAAACGTATTTTGTTGAAAATTGGTGTCCTGTAATGTGATAGATATGGGGGCATGGTCCGACCATGTCGTGGTGTGGATCTGAGAAGCAGAAATTTTTTGCAAAATGCATTTGTCAGAAAGGAACAGGTCTATTCTTGAATACGAGCGGTGTCTGGGTGAAAAAAAAGTAAAGTCACGTTCAGAGCCGTGGTGACATCTCCAGACATCATACAGGTCCTGGGAGGCGATGAATTTCTTTAAAGGAGAGTCACGGCGTTTAGTCGGTGAGGTGGAGTCCATCAAGACGTCTGGGACTAGATTGAAGTCGCCACAGATGATCTGGTGGCCTTTTCGGATGGTGTTGGCAGAGCGAAGAACTTTGTGGAGGAATCTCATTTGGTGGGAGTTCGGGGCGTATATATTGATTAGGGTATAAGTTGCTTTGTTGATTGTGCAGATTAGGATAATAAACCGACCTTCTGGGTCTGATAATGAATCAAGGAGTTGGAAGTCTAAAGTGTCCCGAAATGCTATCATGACCCCTCTTGATTTAGTGGGGTGTGTGGCATGGAAGATGTGTGGATATTGGTGGTTGTTGCATAAGGGTGTATTGGAATGTAGCAGGTGGGTTTCCTGGATACAAAGCACGTCGCTGTGGAGAGCCGAGGCGGTTTTCCACAGTGAGTGACGTTTGGCGGGATGGTTTAGCCCGTTGACGTTCAAGGAGAGAATGGTGATTGGCATCTTGCGGTGTGAGTTGTGCACAACACTTACAGTTAGTTGACCGTGGGTAGGTCCGGAGGTACCTGGCGTTGGGATTCAGCAGGTGGGTAGCAGAAGTACGAGACTTGAGGGTAGATTGCAGCGGTAGTAGGCTGGTAGTGGAGGTAGGTGCAGGAGGATCCTGGGTCAAGGGATTGGTGATAACTTCGTGGCAGACTGGACGGCTGAAAAAAGATAGGACTAGAATACTGCGAATAGAGCAATGTGTTAGAATGCAGTAATAATGATAAGAAAAGGAGATAAGGAAGAGAAAAAAAAAAAGTCAGTTGTAGAACAGTAACTTGTATAGTATAATACAGGTGGTGAGGCTTGTCGATATGATCCAATAGTGGGAAGTTCGGTTTAGTTGTTGGAGGTGGTGCTTCTAGTGGTAGAAGGATCTCTAGAGGGGGTGAAGGACACCGTGTAAACCTCTATTAGGGGGTACAGAGAGTCAGTGATACCGGGAGAAGAAGGCAAGAGAATCAGGTTGCCAGCGCTCAGGGGAGCCATAATGGATGTTAGCGGCCAAGTGTGGTAGTGGTGTATACACCCTCAGTTGGGATTGCGGTTTTGCGAGTTGCGGGACGTATTGGGTCCTCTGTCTGAAGGAGGTGGTTTGGATAACTCGGGGATTATCCGCCAAGAGTGGAGAAGCTTTAGGCCCTTTTCTAGATCCCCAATGGCGTGCGTTTGGCCATTGTGTACAATAAGGATGGTTGCGGGGTAGCGCCATTTTATATTGTAGCTTGTGGTTTTGCAGGCTTTTGGTTATCGGGTTAAGATGTCTTCTCGATTGGAGGGTGTACTTGGACAAGTCGGGAAAGAGTTGGATGCCAGTATAGGGAGCAGGCAAGGGTGATTTAGCTCTGAGCCCCTGTTCCATCTACTATTGAACTATGCTACATCCCCCATATGCAGAACCGTTCGGAGGTCACTCTGGATTCCACTACCACCCCACACCAGTTGGTGGAGAGGCCACAGGACAGTTCTTCCCTAGTTTAAAGGGGGCCCTTCAGGTTTCTTCAGTTCAGGGATCCAAGGCTCGCTATGTTGGGGTTGGCTGAGCGGGGAGGGGGGCTAAGGTTTTTTTGCTCTTCTTTTTTCTCTTTTTTGGGACACTCTAATTTTTGATTTTTTTGCGTCTTCTACGGGTACTGCCCAGGACAGTTTTTTTTTTTCTGGTTTATTAACTGATGGCTTGTGCAGCTGCAGAGGCAGTTATATGCAGTATCTTGAAGATATGTTTAGATATGCTCAGAGTGGCACTGCCTACCAGGTATTAAGTGTGAAGGCATTTACATTTCTAGGTGACTGTGATATGATGTATGACTTAGAATGGCAAAGCCCTTGAAGATAGTGTCATGGAACACTAGAGGAATGAATGCACCCCAAAAGAGATCCCTAGTCTTTTCGGTTTTAAAAAAAATGCCATCCCCATATTATATGTCTCCAAGAAACTCACCTCACCGGCACTAAAGTGAGAACCCTTGGGCATCCATGGATGGCAAAACCTTATCACTACCCACACAAATTATTCCAGGGGGGTATCTATTCTAGCTAAATCCCTTCCTGCTGAAACCTTACAAATAACCACAGACCCAGAGGGGAGATTTATTATACTAATGTTACAAATTTCCTCTGTGACGTTTACTCTTGTGAACGTTTATATTCTTCCCCTATTTTCGGTGGAGGTACTATCTAAATTGTCACTTAAGCTGCTGATTAGACCCCCTGGACTGATACTTTATATAGGGGACTCTAATGCCCTATTAGACCCAGCCATGGATGCAGGTATATGATCTTACAGAGATATGGCGCTGGAAGCATCCGGACGTGAACCTTGATTCTTGCCACTCGGATTCCTTCCACACCATGTCTCGGATTGATATGGCATTTACCATGGCGGATACCCTTCCCGTTGTCACTGCAGTCTCGTACCTGCCCAGGGGAGTCTCGGACCACGTTCCTCTCTCTGTGGACCTCGCTCTCCTCCCAGGTTCGGGACCTGCTATCTGGCGTCTGAACTCTTACTGGTTAGAGGATGAGGTGGTGCAGGGAGAGTGCAGAAATGGTATTGCGGGCTATTTGAAGGACAACTTGGGAACAGTAGACCCCTCCACGGAATGGGAAGCATTTAAGTCCACATTGAGGGGCACCTTTATGTCCATCACGGTAGTCTTACGGAAAAACAATAGGCAACTTACGGGGGAACTGGAAACTGTCATGGTACAAGCAGAATCTGTTTACGCCTCTAACCCGACCCCGGACACAAGAGACGAGTGGCTACAGAGACGCAGGGAGTATGAAATCCTTCTGTTAGACCTTACGCAGAAACGCCTGTTACATCCCACTCAAAAATCATTTGAGCACGGTAACAAAGCTGGACGTCTCTTGGCATACCTGACCAGACCTGATCACCCCCCCATATCCATTCCGCTTATACTTACGACACAGGGCCAAATTAGCGACACCCCTGGGGACATCATGGAAACATTTTTAAATTTCTACAAAGACCTATATACCTCCAGAGCTGAGTACAACAAAGCCCAACTAACTAAATACTTAGCTGACATACCTCTCCCCTCCCTCACGACTGAACCAAAAGATGAGCTAGAGGCACCTATCTCAGTTGAAGAAATCGCAGTAGCCATCTCACAAATGCCTGCTCATTAAACTCCCGGTTCGGATGGCTATCCAACTGAATGGTACACACAATTTAAAGACATACTATCCCCATTTCTTTTACACACATACAACAAGGCTTTAGATATAGGAATCCCCCCCCCCCCCCTACTATATGAGAAGCCTTGATTATACTTTTCCTAAAACCCTGCAAGGACCCACTTAAATGCGAATCATACCGCCCGATATCACTCATAAATGTGAATGTTAAGATCCTGGCCAAAGTTTTGGCAAATCAGTTACACTGTAGTGACGACCCTGGTACACAGTGACCAGGGGGGATTTGTACCCGGAAGGTCCACCAGAATGAATATCCGCAGACTATTCCATAATCTGCAATATCCACACGACTGTCCTCCTACAAGGGCCATAGTATCCCTAGATACATGTAAAGCGTTCGACAGTGTGCAATGCCCGTACCTCTTCCAGGTGTTGAAAATGTATGGCTTTGGCCCCAGAATGGTGGCGTGGATAAAACTCCTCTATGCTTCCCTGAGGGCCCGTATTTGGGTTAACTCTACAGTCACTGAGTCCTTTTTAATCAATAGGGGCACAAGACAAGGGTGTCCACTGTCCCCCTCCTCTTTGCCCTGGCCATGGAGCCGCTAGCAGTATGTATCCGCTCCTCTCCATCTATAAAAAGTCTCCCCATTGCCACCATTGAGGAACGAATCTCGCTCTATGCGAATGACACGTTGGTGTACCTGGCGGACATCGATGTGTCACTCCAAACATTGTTATCCAAGATCAATACATTTGGAGACTACGCCAGATTCAGGGTGAATTGGGACAAATCCAGTTTTCCCCTTGGACCCAGACGCAACTTCTCATATTCACCCAGACTCTAATCTGCAGGTGGTGTCCTCCTTTAGGTATCTAGGGGTTCTGGTGCAGACACCTCTGTCCACTTACATTGTCAATAACTTAGACCCACTACTAACTTGCTTAAAGGAGCAAACTAAACAGTGGATGGACCTGTCCCTGGATCTCATGGGGAGGGCAAATACCCTCAAAATGACCTATTTACCAAGACTGCTATACATCCTGGCCAACTCCCCATGCAAAATGCCTAAATCTATTTTCAAACGTATAGACACAATCTGTACAAAGTTCCTGTGGAATGGCAGATCCCCCAGAGTGGCGATTGAGACACTAAGGTTACTGACACACCTGGCAGGATTGGCATTCCCAAACTTCTTTCTATACTACCTAGCATCTCAACTGGTACATATCCATGACTGGCTACAACCAATAGCAGCAAAGGCATGTACTATCAGGGGGCCATTGCGTCCTCCATGGAAACCCTTCACAATACTTTTTATAGGGGCAAAGTCCCGCCCCGCCCCGGCACCTCCATGTTGGCCACATCCCTTTCGTTGTTCAAATACATCACCACCAAAATAACACGGCACACATGGTTGGTATCCCCGAATAACCCTCTATGGTTCAACCCCACCTTGCAGGAACTTTACTCTTTACCTGACCCTAAACGTTGGTACTCCAAAGGGATTAAACACCTTTGTCACCTATACACTGCACAAGGCTTTAAATCCTTCCATCAGCTCAGACTTGACTTTGACTTGCCAAACTCGTACCTGTTTTACTACTATCAGCTCAGACATGCTATCAGAGCACATTTCAGCTCCTTAGATGACCCAACTAACCTACCACCACTAGAGAAAATGCTGAGACAACCTGACCCCACCAAACTTATATCTACTTATTACGCTGCCCTAATGACTGACTTTAACCCCAGATTTAGTAGGGCCCAGGAAAAATGTATCTCTATGGACATCTCCCTCGCAGAGGAGGACTGGACAAAGTTTAATCACACGTACAAAACATCAGTTATTTCATCAAGAGACCGCATTATACAGGTAAAAATTTTCCATCAATCTCACCTCACTCCAACCAAATTGAAAAAGATGGGTTTGTCGTCCACGGGCAGAGGTGGACTCCTTTATCTCCACAGCCCCAGGCCTCCCTAACATTATTCACCTCAAGAATTGTCTGCTGGGCATCTTTGATGACCTGCAAATATCGACGCGTGCCAAAAGGCTACTCCGCATTCTCTACTTTTATGTTAGAAAAGTTATATTGTTGTCATGGAAGGGAACAGAGACCTCTTTAAAAACCTTATGGCTGAAGCTGATCAACGATGCTATCGCAATGTACAAACTTACCTTTGAACTTTGGCAACGAAGCAAAACATTCCACAAAATATGGGACAGGTGGCTGGCTAGCCCCCTGACCCTCCCCCCACAATAGAAATAGATTGCAGGTTGCCTGTAGGTCGTGCCACTCTATATACTGTATATATAGAATTTTACTGGTGCTAAGTAACCAACACCTTGATTGTATTCTACATACAAATGTACGATGCTTAAACAATGTATTATCAGTCTCCCAAATGCACGAGCCTAGTATTTGATGCTGTATACCTATGATTGGCCAAGTTTTGTTTTTGTAAAGCATATTGTTTTGTTTTTTGTTTTCTTTTTCTCTTGCTTTTTTCTTTTTTAAAGATATTTTTTTATTAGTTTTATGACAAACAGACGAAGCAAAAAAAAAAAAAAAATGCGGTGCTTCCAGATGGCAGCTGTGGGAGACAGAGCAGGCTCTGAACAGGTACTTGCAGCGGTTCTTTTCTCCTTACCCGGGTCACGTGAGTCCTCAAGTGTTGCTTAGCAGGCTAAAGGTGCTTTAGCAGGATTGTTTCATAGGTGCTTGGTGAGCCCTATTAAAGGGTCTCCCTTCTGAGGTTTTTTAATCCCACACCCAAGTACTCTCTTTTTGTGGCTGGTAAATGTCTTCAAAAAAGAGGAGCAGGACTAACACTACAGGGAAGGGCATACCTATGTCGTCAGTAGTTCCTGATGAACCTAGTCGTATCCCTAGTGTTGTATCCCCGGAAGGACCAGAGGCTTCCGGGCAATCTGAGCCATTGTGCCTACAGTCAAGGCTGCTGCTTCACCCTTTATCACCAAGGGTGAAATGTCCTCGGCCCCAGCTCAGGATTCTGTGGAGTGCCCGGCAGATGAGTAAAACACCCATTCCCAGCAATCTGGACAAGAAGATATTAATTGATGTCTGCCTCTCAGTCGCAGAGGCTTTTGATCCTGACTCTGACCGAAATGGTTTGTTCTGCCTTTAAGTTGCCTCTTGCAGAGGTTACTGAGACCCCCCTGGTCCTCTTTGGGATCCCTGAGGCCTCTCCAGGCCGCACAGGCTTTCCCTCTACACCCGCTGTTGGAACAGGTGGTGTATGCTGATTGGGAACATCCTGACAGGTTTTTTGTTCCTTCTAAGAGGTTTTCCCTTTTATATCCCGTGGATGAAAAGTTGTTAAAAAATGGAGCATGGCAGCCGTAGATGCAGCAGTCTGTTCCTTAAACAAGAACTTGTCCGGTAGATAACGCACAGGGCTTGAAAGACCCTGTTGACAAAAAATTGGAGTCATTATTAACCCTTTGCCAACCGGCTCACGCCAATATACGTCTGCAGAAGGGCATGTACAGGCATATTAACATACCTGTACGTTGCCCTTTTAAACGTAGCATTGTGGGCGTGTGCCCGCCGTGAGTGTGATCGCTGGTCCCGCGGACTCAATGTCCGCGGGGATACTCGCGATCGTCTCACGGAGAGGAAGAACGGGGAAATGCTGATGTAAACAAGCATTTCCCCATTCTTCCTAGTGACAGGACACTGATCACAGCTCCCTGTGATCAGTGTCATGTCACACGTAGCCCATCCCCCCCACAGTTAGAATCACTCCCCGGGACACACTTAACCCCTGCAGTGCCCCCTAGCGCTTAACCCCTTCGCTGCCAGTCACATTTACACAGTAATCAGTGCACTTTTAATCGCACTAATCACTGTATAAATGTGAATGGTCCCAAAATAGCCATAATGTTGCAGTCACGATAAAAATCGCAGATCACCGCCATTACTAGTAAAAAAAAAAATATATATTAATAAAAATGCCATAAAACTATCCCCTGTTTTGTAGACGCTATAACTTTTGCGCAAACCAATCACACACTTATTGCGATTTTACCAAGAGTATGCAGTAGAATACATATCGGCCTAAACTGAGGGAAAAAAATGTTTTTTTATATATATTTTTTGGGGATATTTATTATAGCAAAAAGTAAAAAATATTGAGTTTTTTTCAAAATTGTCGCTCCTTTTTTTTGTTTTATAGCGCAAAAAAAAAAAAAAAAAACGCAGAGGTGATCAAATACCACCAAAAGAAAGCTCTATTTGTGGGGAGAAAAGGACGTCAATTTTGTTTGGGAGCCATGTCGCACAACCACGCAATTGTCAGTTAAAGGGACGCAGTACCGGTCTTTGGGCAGCCAAATGGTCCTGTTAAAGGCTTCCTTTTCTTTTGCCAGTTCAGCTATGCAGCCAGCTCTTGCAGCAATTGGTATCTGCCAGTCCGTAAAGGATCAGGTCAAACAGCCTGATAGGCCTAACCAGGAGGATGATCTGTCTGAAAGTAAGACAGATATTCCTTGAGCGCTGTGTTTTGCTGTTGACACCTTAAAGGCTTCAATACAGCAGGTTTCTTGTTTGGCTCTCTTGTCTGTACTTATGCGCAGACTTTTGTGGCTTAAGAACTGGTCAGCTGAGCTTCCTTGTAAAAAGTTATTGGCAGGTTTCCCTTTTCATGGGGAACGTTTATTTGGTGATCGTTTGGTCAAATATATCCAAAAGATTTCCGGATGGAAGAGTTCTGTACTTCCTGTGAAGAAAAGGACCAGACGTCCCTTGTTTAAAACCTCAGGGACTGCTTCTTCAAATGTCTCAGCGTCAAGACAGTTCCGCCACCAACAGGGCGCTAGGGCCAGGGGCAAGCCGCAAAGCCAGAAGAAGTCCTGGGTCCAAAGCTCTTCTAAACCCAGCACCAAGCCCTCCTTATGAGGGAACGCCCCTACTCCTTTGAGTGGGTAAAGGCTGCTGCACTTAGCAGACATTTGGAGAATAATAATTCAGGACGAGTGGGTCACCTCAAGTATATCTCACAGTTATAAGCTGGAGTTGTGGGGGGTTCCCCCTCAGGTTTTTAGGATCCAGCGTTTCCTCAGATCCTCCAAAAAAACCTTATTGCTTCGGGCACTACATCATCTAGTGCATCAAGGAGTGATTTAGAGGTTCCTGTATCCGAAAGGGGCACAGGGTTTTACTGTTTACGGTTCATAAACCAAATTGGGGCACAATGCCCATTTTGGACCTAAGATCCCTGAACAAGTATCTACTGATACAGTCCTTTTGGATGGAGTCTGTTCGCTCAGTAGTAGCCTCACTCCAGAGGGGAGACTTTCTAACCTCCATCGATATAAAAGACGCATATTTACACATACCTATCTTTCAGCCTCATCGGAGGCTCCTACATTTTTGCAGTAGAGGAACGTCATTTTCAGTTTGTGGCTCTACTTTTGGGCTTGCTACAGTTCCCCTGGTGTTCACAAAGGTCCTAGCACCAGTACTGGGTGTTTTAAGGGCCCAAAGGATCCTGCTGCTCGGGTACCTGGAAGATCTCCTGCTCAGAGATCACTCATTACAGGCTCTTTGAAAAGCTTAGGCTGGATCATAAATACTGAAAAGTCAGCCTTGAAACCAGCTCAAAGTCTAAGGTATTTAGGTCTGGTCCTAGATAAGGTTCAAGCAAGAGTACTCTTGCCACCTGTAAGGTTTAGGTGCATCAGATAAGGGGCACCAAACAACCCTCTATTCGGCTCTGTATGAGTCTTCTAGGGAGGATGGTATCCTCCTTCGAGGCAGTGCCCTATGCCCAGTTCCAGGCCTTTACAGCAAGACCTCTTGTTGGATTGGAACAGAAGTAGACAAGCCCTGGGTTATCCAATGTGCTCATCTCCTCGGTCACGCTTTAGCCTAAACTGGTGGTTACAGGATACAGGATCAGAACCTGCGAAAGAGAAAATCCTTTCTCCTGGTAACTTGGAGAGTACAGACTACAGATGCCAGTGTCTTAGGCTGGGGTGTGACCCTAGAAGGGCTCACAGCTCAGGGGAAATGGTCAGGGACAGAACAGATCCTGATCATCAACATCCTGGAATTACGGGCAGTACGTCTGGCCCTACGGTACTGCCCTGCCCTGTCCAATAATGCCACTGCAGTGGCCTATATAAACCCCCAAGGCGGTTCCAGGAGTTGTTCAGCTCTGAAGGAGGTGAACCACATACTAGCCTGGAAAGAGGGACATGTGCCGATTCTATTGGCAGTCCATATCCCCGGAGTAGAGAACTGGAAGGCAGATTATCTCAGCCGCCAGCAGATCTGCCTGGGGGAATGGTCCCTACACCCAGGAGTGTTACAGGAAATTTGCCAGCATTGGGGATGGCCAGAGATCAACCAATTGGCATCCAGGTTCAGCAACAAGCTACAGCAATTTGTGTCCCGAACAAGGGATCCTCTGGCAGTCGGAGCAGATTCCAAAGGCCTTTAGCATCCCATTCGTTAGTCTGAACTTTTATGCATGGGGTGACTCGTTTGCTTCCCCCCATTAGGTCACCTATGTGTCCTAGGGACTTGAACTGTTACAGAAACAACCATTTGAACCCATCAAGGAAATTCCTTTAGACTTGCTGCTCCTGATGGCCATTACCTCGGCTAGAAGGGTGTCAGAGTTGGCAGCCCTTTCGTGCAGGGAACCATGCTTGATCCTTCACCACGACAGGGTCCTGTTACGACCTTTCCATCCTTTTTGCCAAAAGTAGTGTTGGCCTTTCATTTAAATCAGGACATTATTTTGCCTTCTTTTTTCTCTCAGCCTCGCTCAATGGAAGAGAGGCGACTGCATTCATTGGACGTTGTCTGGGCAGTCAAGGTTTATTTGTCTAGATCTGCGTAGATCCGAGGATCATTCAGACCTACGGTCTAAAACGTAGAGCTCCTCCCTTGAGAGTGAGAGCTCATTCTACCAGGGGTGTCGGAACCTCCTGGGCTTTTGGCCATCAGGTATCTGTGGCTCAGATTTGTAAGGCTGCTACGTGGTCTTCAGTGTATACGTTCACAAATTTTTATCGGGTGGATGTTCGAGCAGCCGAGGATTCATTTTTTTTTGGCCGCAGCGCACTGTGGGCTGCTGTGTAAGTTCTGATGGCTATTGTTTGACAGGGTGTCTCCCTCCCCTCAAGCCTATTGCTCTGGGACGTCCCAGCAGGTAATGATTAGGGGATCACTTCCTGTCTAAAGACCTTAGGTCAGGGGTCTCAAACTGGCGGCCCTCCAGCTGTTGCAAAACTACAAGTCCCATGAGGCATTGCAAGGCTGATAGTTACAAGCATGACTCCCACAGGAAGAGGCATGATGGGACTTGCAGTTTAACAACAGCTGGAGGGCCATCAGTTTGAGACCCCTGCCTTAGGTCTACCAGTGTCCATTCACCTGGAGATTGAGTATAACCCAGCAGCCTGACCTATTTTTTGGCGATCTGAATACTTTAACGTGAAAAGGAGGGATTGGGGGTCTTTTAGACCCCCGATCCCTCCTTAAAGAGTACCTTTTACCACCTATTACTGTCTCAAGGGATGTTTACATTCCTTGTGACAGCAAAAAGGCCCCTTTCACACTGGGGCGGTTTGCAGGCGTTATTGCGCTAAAAATACCGCCTGCAAACCGCCCCTAAACAGCCTCCGCTGTTTGTTCAGTGTGAAAGCCCAAGGGTTTTCACACTGAACCGGTGCGCTGGCAGGAGAAGAAAAAATCTCCTGCAAGCCACATCTTTGGAGCGGTGAATCAATGGGACAGCGCGGCTATAGCCGCGCTGTACGAGTGGTTTTTAACCCCTTTTCGGCCGCCAGCAGGGGGGGTTAAAACCACACCGCTAGCGGCCGAATACCGCGGTAAATCAGCACTAAAAATAGCGCTGTTTTACCGCCGATGCCCCCTACCACCCCAGTGTGAAAGGGGCCTTAAAGTGATCAGATTTTTTTTAAGGGACAATTGTAAAAAAGAAGAAAAAAGAAAAATGATTTTTTTTAAAGTGTCTCCGAGTGCTCGCCCAGCAAGGAAAACGCACCCGTATGTCGCCCCCGCAAATGTAAACGATGTGCAAATCACACATGTGAGGTATCACTGCAATCGTCAGAGTGAAAGCAATAATTCTAGCACTAGACCTCCTCTTTAACTCTAATCTGGTACAGGCAGTCCCCGGGTTACAAACAAGATGGGGTCTGTAGGTTTGTTCTTAAGTTTAATTTGTTTGTAAGTTGGAACAGGTACATTTTTTTTTTTTTTTTTAACTGTAGCTCCAGCCAAAACAGTCATTTTTATGTTCTTTGGATAGCATAGGGAAGGGTTAACACCCCTGTAAGATTTGTTTTGCTTTCTATTTCCCTGTTCAGAAGATTTGACCTTGCTTTCTGTCCCTATGACAATTGGATTTTGAAAATTTTGGTTTGTTGTAAAAACAAGGATTGGTGATACAGCTCCCGCGGAGACACTTTTTTCCCATGGTAACTCTTACAGGAGTGAATTTCCCTTCCCAGGGGTAGATTTCCTCTCACTTCCTGTTGTCTCCCTCCGTTTCTAAGTAGGAGTCATTTGTCGGATGTTTGTAACCCGGGGACCGCCTGTAACCGTTACAATTTTTTAAAGCGTTGCCTATGGAGATTTTTAGGTACCGTAGTTTGTCGCCATTCCACAACTGTGCGCAATTTCAAAGCATAACATGTTAGATATCTATGTACTCAGCGTTGCATCATCTTTCACATTATACAAAAAAATTGGGCTAACTTTACTGTTTCATGAGTTAAAAAAAAAACTTAAGTGTCTTTTTTCCCAAAAAAATGCGCTTGAAAGACCGCTGCACAAATACCATGTGTGACAGAACCCACTGTCACTGTGTGTTTTGGAGGGGGCTGTGGGCTGGCCTCTGTTTCGGCAATATTTATACCTCACTTAAACGATTAACGATACAAATATAATTGATTAAACCTTTGTCTATATAAAAATAAAAACGAGTGATAACAGGGAAAAAAGATAAAAATTACATTTATTTACACAGAAAAAGAAGGTTAGAATGATTAGAATTTATCATATATCTCTATAGTGTTGGCTCTAGGCTGCAAAGTTAATTCAAAGTTAATTCAGGCATAAACTCATAAATGTTTTCAATGCACATATACAAGATATACAAAGTCATAAGATAAATCCTAGGATTAAAAAAGGTTAGAAAGAAAGATAGACATAGATACTTTACACAGACAGCATATCCCTCAGATGTTCTCGGGCTGGACTCCCTGTAACCATTTAGCCCACTCCCTTTTATATGCATTCTCCACCAATCAACAGATGCCACATATTGATTGGGTCAGAGATGTCACAGAATTCATGCTCGGACATTGCTGTTACAGTGCGACCCCCTCGGTGCCTACCAGTCTATGAATTAATGAACAATCTCCTTTGATCTCCCAGCCCAAACAGTCCCGACAGTAGTATGTTAATGGCCCCCTGGTGAGTTGATTACCACCTAGGGGACCTTTCCTGGTTCCCACTAGTGTATTGGAAGCATGTTAATGGCCCCCTGAAGAATGAATGCCTTAAGGTCTGCCAATACCCTTTGATGTAATCAAGGTAACTACATTTCTTAAGGTGAGCTTTGTTCTATCATGATATTAAGAAACATATTCCCATATATAAAATATATATATATATATATATCCCCACATAGATACCCACATATACACGTAGATATATATACACACACATATACATCCTATGGGGCAAGGCAGTTTAAATTGGAGTCCTTGCAATGGTCCACTTGAATCTCATTGATATAAATATGATATCCAATATTTCCATCACACCTCCTACCCACAGACTATGGCACAGCAGAGAACGAGAGACTTGGGGACAAACTGGCGATGTAATGAGGTCTCTATGTAAGTTGCATCCCTTCTCCCCCCCCCCCCCCCCCATCCCCCCCTCTTGTTATTGTGTTTTAATTATGTTAGGTCATGGCACATAGACAATAGGTGTGGAGACACATCCCAGTGGGGGATGTGTAAGAAGGGGCTGCCTGCTTATCATCATCCCTTGGTGTGTCGAGTTTCAATTGGTTGCATTGTCCCCTACCCCCTCTATGACAAGGTTAAGGGGAGTGTCCCTAACTGTTTAAAGGTGTATGTTTTGTACTTGCTAAACAGTTTATGCTCTGCGTGTTTACCCCTCTACACCTGTGTGATTTGCCTTGTGATTGGAGGGTTGAGGGCTGGTTACGGAGAGTCTGCCGGCTGCGGCTCCTGGAGAACAGGAGACGCAGGTCTGGCAGAGGTGCCCAGCCGGGATATCCGATATCCGTCACACCGTGCGACATATTGCAACAATCACCATTTTATTCCCTAGGGCAGTGATGGTGAACCTCGGCACCCCAGATGTTTTGGAACTACATTTCCCATGATGCTCAGCTACACTGCACAGTGCAGGAGCATCATGGGAAATGTAGTTCCGAAACATCTGGGGTGCCAAGGTTCGCCATCACTGCCCTAGGGTCTCTGCTAATATACACAGTATCTCACAAAAGTGAGTACACCTCTCACATTTTTGTGAATATTTTATCATATCTTTTCATGTGACAACACTGAAGAAATGACACTTTGCTACAATGTAAAGCAGTGAGTGTACAGCTTGTAAAACAGTGTAAATTTTCTGTGCCCTCAAAATAACTCAACACACAGCCATTTAATATCTAAACCGCTGACAACAAAAGTGAGTACACCCCTAAGTGAAAATGTCCAAATTGGGCCCAATTAGCCATTTTCCCTCCCAGCTGTCATGTGAATCGTTAGTGTGACAAGGTCTCAGATGTGAATGGGGAGCAGATGTATTAATTTTGGTGCTATCGCTCTCACACTTTCATACTGGTCACTGGAAGTTCAACATGACACCTCATGGCAAATAACTCTCTGAGGATCGAAAAAAAAAAAAATAATTGTTGCGTTACCTAAAGATGGCCTAGGCTATAAGAAGTTTGCCAAGACCATGAAACTGAGCTGAAGCACAGTGGTCAAGACCATACAGCGGTTTAACAGGACAGGTTCCACTCAGAACAGGCTTCGCCATGGTCGACTAAAGAAGTTGAGTGCACATGCTCAGCTTCATATCCAGAGATCGTCTTTGGGAAATAGACGTATGAGTGATGCTAGCATTGCTGCAGAGGTTGAAGGTGTGGGAGGTCAGCCTGTCAGTGCTCAGACCAAACGCTGCACAGTGCATCAAATTGATCTGCATGGCTGTTGTCCCAGAGGGAATCTTCTAAAGATGATGCACAAGAAAGCCTCAAACAGTTTGCTGAAGACAAGCAGACTAAGGCAATGGATTACTGGTACCATGTCCTGTGGTCTGATGAGACCAAGATAAACGTATTTGGTTCAGATGGTGTCAAACGTGTGTGGCGGCAACCAGGTGAGGAATACAAAGACAAGTGTGTCTTGCCCAGTGCTTACAGTCAAGCATGGTGGTGGAAGTGTCATGGTCTGGGGCTTCATGAGTGCTGCTGGCACTGGGGAGCTACAGTTCATTGAGGGAACCATGAATGTCAACATGTACTGTGACATACTGAAGCAGAGCATGAGCCCCTCCCTTCGGAGCCTGGGCCACAGGGCAGTATTCCAACATGACGACCCCAAACACACCTCCAAGATGACCACTGCCTTGCTATAGAAGCTTAGGGTAAAGGTAATGAACTGGCCAAGCATGTCTCCAGACCTAAACCCTATTGAGCATCTGTGGGGCATCCTCAAATGGAAGGTGGAGGAGCTCAAGGTCTCTAACATCCACCAGCTCCGTGATGTCTTCATGGAGGAGTGGAAGAGGACTCCAGTAGCAACCTGTTAAGCTCTGGTGAACTCCATGCCCAAGAGGGTTAAGGCAGTGCTGGAAAATAATGGTGACCACACAAAATATTGACACTTTGGGCCCAATTTGGACATTTTCACTTAGGGTTGTACTCACTTTTGTTGCCAGCGGTTTAGACATTAATGGCTGTGTGAGTTATTTTGAGGGGACAGCAAATTTACACTTATACAAGCTGTACACTCACTACTTTACATTGTAGCAAAGTGTCCTTTCTTCATTGTTGTCACATGAAAACATATAATAAAAAGTTTTAAAAAATGTGAGGGGTGTACTCACTTTTGTGAGATACTGTGTATATATAGTGGGCCTTTGGTGGAGTTTCATGAGCCTTTGGAGCTTCGATGGGGCTTCAGTGGAGCTTAAAGCAAGCTTTGCTACAGATCTCTATGGAGGCTTTGTAGATGCTTTGAAGCACGACTAAAGCTACATGGGGTATAATTTTTGAAGCAAAGCCAAAAGCCAAAAGCAAAAGCAAGGTGTAAACAGGACTGTAAGCTAACCATTTTATTTAGTGACAGGTGATTTGACTAGCGTTCAGAGAGCTAACAAAGCCTGTCCGAAGCCTTGTTTTGAAGCAAGTGAACTAGTCGTTAATGTGTGTTGAAGCCGAAGCAAGTGTAAATGAGCCCTTACTTTTTAATACATCTATAAATGATATAGTGTCTGGGATTAAAAGTACCATTTCAGGCTTTGCAGATGACACCTAGTTATGCAGTGGAATAAAATGCTTACAGGATGTCTCCAATTTACAAGCCGACCTCTGTTTAATTGGGCAACTATGTGGCAAATGAGGTTTAATGTTGATAAATGTAAAGTTATGCACTTGAGGGCTGAAAAATATGCATGCATCTTATATACTAGGAGGAGTATAACTGGGGTAATCAGTGATGGAGCAAGACCTGAGTGTTCTGGTAGATCATAAGCTTTCCAAGCTGCGGTTTCCAAAGCGAACAAAATACTTTATTGTATTAAGAGAAGTATGGAGTCCAGAGAAAGAGAGATCTCATTTTACCCCTGTACAAACCATTAGTAAGACCTCATCTGGAATATGCAGTTCAATTTTGAGCAGCAGTTCTCAAAAAAGGATACCGGGGAACTGGAGAAAGCGCAGAGAATATCAATCAAACTGATAAGAGGCATGGAGGAGCTCCGCTATAAGGAAAGATTAGAGGAAACAAATTCATTCTCTTGAGAAGAGGAGGTTACGGAGGGGATATGATCAACATGTATAAATACATAAGTGGTCAATATAGTTAACTTGGTGTTGAGTTATTCACTTAAGGTCATCACAGAGGACAAGGGGGCTGGAGGAAAAGAGATTAAATCTCCAAATACAGAAAGGTTTCTTCACAGTAAGAGCTGTGGAATAGATTCCCTCGAGATGATCCTGGCCAGCTCAGTACATTGTTTTAAGAAAGACCTAAATTCTTTCCTAGATGCATAAAATATAACTGGATACTAATCGGATTGCCTCTTGAGGGATCATGAAGGATTTCTTTCTCCCCTGCTGGAGCAAATTGGATTATCCTTTTTGCTGGTTTTTTTTGTCTTCCTCTGGATAAACTTTGAGTATAGGATTGTAGTGAACTAGATGGACATGGTCTTTTTTTTCAACCAGACTGATTGTAACTATGTCACAGACCAAATAGGAGCAAATACAAGTTCATTTATGGGGGGGGTTACATATAGTGCCTTACTAAAGTATTCACCCTCCTCGGCTTTTTACCTATTTTGTTACATTACAGCCTTTAGCTCAATGTTTTTTTATTTGAATTATATGTGATGGATCAGAATGCAACAGTCTTAAGTTGGTGAAGTAAAATTAGAAAAATAAATTCCTAAAACTATTTTTCAGTAGGGATAAGCCCGATGTTCGAGTCGAACGAGTTGAAAAAGAAATAAAAAAGATCTGCCTCCATGGGAGGCACCCGCCTTATGACGCTTCAGCGCGATTGCAGTTCTTTTATTACTGAGGATGGGGCCACACAGTGACGTACCTGGGTGACCCCGCCCCCTCTGACACATGGGGACTTCCCAATGCTTCCATGTGGTGTCAGAGGGGGCAGGGCCACCCATTTACGCATGTGGCCTGGTACAGTTCAGGAGGGGGGGCGCGCTTTCTTGTCCCCGCTCTTTTCCTACGGCCTGCCAGGTTGCGTGCTCGGATAAGGGTCTGGTATGGATTTTTGGAGGGAAGCCCACGCCATTTTTTATTTAAATTTTAGCGCGGAGTTCCCCTTAAAATCCATACCAGACCTGAAGGGCCTGGTATGGATTTTGAGGGGGACCCCCACGTCATTTTTTAAAAATAATTTGGTGCAGGGTTCCCCTTAATACCCATACCAGACCTGAAGGGCCTGGTATGGAATTTGGGGGGACCCCCATGCAAATTTTTTTTTTTCTAATTTTGGTTCGGGGTTCCTCTTAATATTCATACCAGACCCAAAGGGCCTGACATGGATTTTTGGGGGAACCCCCATGCCGTTTTTTTCAATGACTTTTATCTGTGTTGCCGAGACCCAACAATTCATTATAGCTGCTAGTAGTTTTAAATGACTTTTTTTCCTTTTAGAAATGTCATTTTGTGCAGGGGCTGTTCTAAACACGGGAAAAATGCACCACTTTACAGGCATACTATAGACACCTCCCAGGTACGAAATTTAAAGGAATATTTCACTTTTATTGTTTCACTTTAAGCACTATTAAAATCACTGCTCCCGAAAAAACTGAAGTTTTTAAAACTTTTCTTTGCATTGATACATGTCCCCTGGGGCAGGACCCAGGTCCCCAAACACTTTTTATGGAAATAACTTGCATAGTAACCCTTAAAATTAGCACTTTTGATTTTTCACGTTCGTGTCCCATAGACTTTAACGATGTTCGAATGAATTTTTTGCCTGTTCGCATGTTCTGCTGCGAACCAAACCGGGGGGTGTTCGGCTCATCCCTATTTTTGAGGAATAAAAAGCTGATAATTGGCATGTGCGTATGTATTCACCCCCTTTGTTATGAAGCCCATAAAAAGCTCTGGTGCAACCAATTACCTTCAGAAGTCACAAAATTAGTGAAATGATGTCCACCTGTGTGCAATCAAAGTGTCACATTATCTGTCATTACATATACACACCTTTTTGAAAGGCCCCAGAGGCTACAACACCTAAGCAAGAGGCACCACTAACCAAACACTGCGATGAAGACCAAGGAACTCTCCAGACAAGTAAGAGACAATGCTGTTGAGAAGTACAAGTCAGGGTTAGGTTATAAAAAAAAATCCTAATCTTTGATCCCTAGGACTACCATCAAATCTATCATAACCAAATGGAAAGAACATGGCACAACAGCAAACCTGCCAAGAGACGGTCGCACACCAAAACTCACGGACCGGGCAAGGAGGGCATTAATCAGAGGCAGCACAGAGACCTTAGGTAACCCTGGAGGAGCTGCAGAGTTCCACAGCAGAGACTGGAGTATCTGTACATAGGACGACAATAAGCCGTACACTCCATAGAGTTGGGCTTTATGGCAGAGTGGCCAGAAGAATGCCATTACTTTCAGAAAAAAACTAAATGGCATGCTTTGAGTTTGCGAAAAAGGCATGTGGGAGACTCCCAAAATGTATGAAGGAAGGTGCTCTGGTCTGAGGAGACTAAAATTGAACTTTCTGGCCATCCAAGAAAACGCCCAGTCTGGCGCAATCCCAACATATCACATCAGTGAAACATGGTGGTGGCAGGATCATGCTGTGGGGATGTTTTTCAGCAGTCGGGACTGGGAAACTTGTCAGAGTTGAGGGAGAGATGGATGGTGCCGAATACCGGGATATTCTTGAGCAAAACCTGTACCACTCTGTGTGTGATTTGAGGCTAGGACGGAGTTTCACCTTCCAGCAGGACAATGAACCCAAGCACACCGCTAAAGCAACGCTTGAGTGGTTTAAGGGGAAACATGTAAATGTGTTGGAAAGGCCTAGTCAAAGCCCAGACCTCAATCCAATAGAAAATCTGTGGTCAGACTTAAAGATTGCTGTTCACAAGCACAAACCATCCAACTTGAAGGAGGTGGATCAGTTTTGCAAGGAGGAATGGGCAAAAATCCCAGTGTTAAGATGTGGCAAGCTCATAGAGACTTATCCAAAGTGACTTGGAACTGTGATAGCCGCAAAAGGTGGCTCTACAAAGTATTGACTTTAGGGGGATGAATAGTTGTGCACATTGACTTTTTCTGTTATTTTGTCCTATTTGTTGTTTGCTTCGCAATAAAAAAAAAAAAAAAAATCATCTTCAAAGTAAATAATTAAATGATGCAAATCCTCAAACAATCCATGTTAATTCCAGGTTGTGAGGCAACAAAACAAGAAAAATGCCAAGGGGGGGTGAATACCTTTGCAAGGCACTGTACATCTAAAAATCACCTTTGAATAATGTAAATGGTATAACTTTTTTATGTTTGCCCCACTGAAAACCTTTTCACTTTTTTAGATGTGTTACTGACACAGCAGACGTCCAATACAGAACCTGCCAAAATATGTTCAGCAACTAGAATGTCATTATAGCCGTCAGTATAGCTTCCAGGAATCACAATGGCATGGCGGAGACATTCCTTTGGGTAACCTTTCAGGAAGTGTCTAATCCATTTGTGAAATAGCTGGTATAACAAATATGCACGTGAAAGTAATGTGACAAGCATTAGTAATTTTTATTATCCACTGAAATTTGAGTATGTTAAAAAGAGAAATCTTTCACACCATAGAGATAGAAGGGAGAACCCTTTGAAGTGCTTTTGGAGAGTGCACGGTCATGTTTTAACAGGGCATCTGTAAAATACCAAATATATTGTTCACTTAAACTCCAAAGTGAGTCTGAATAATTCTTTACCTTAACAAAATACTTTGCTGCATGGACATCAATGAAATATAGGTGCGCAGTAGGAATACTATGCTAAACTTTAAGGTACTTATTCGATATTATATTATTGCTGTTTTAATTTGCCTTTAGAATGTACATATAGGTGGCAAGATGACAAAGCTATTATGTTTGCACACAATGCAATTATACATTTTCTGCCCCTGATGACATATTTTTTTTATTTTCTGTTACTTTTTCATGTGTATCACTTGAGTTAACAGTATTTTCTGAAAAGAAAGTCAGTACTGTTTATGGCATGATTTTTTTTCTTACGACATTAATTTAAATTAAGCCAATGAGAATAGCAGTATAAGAGTTGCTATTGCTGCTTTTAGTGTAGAGGTGAAGGCTCTGCGGCTTAGTCTGATTATGGTTTCACTACCTACTGAGCTTGGAACATGGACAGTATATTGGACTTTTAAAACCTCTTTGGCTACATGCTTGTTTTAAAGTCAGTGAATCACTAGGTAGTGGAGTTAGTGTCCAAGTAATAAATTCTACGCCTTTTAAAGATTAGCTGGACTTTCATCAAAAGAATTCCATAGCATTAGCCAGCTATGGGATTGCCTCACTAGGTAGAAAAATTTGTACCCCCAAAAGCATGGGCGCTGCACTCTATAGTCCTTTCCTGAATATAACCGTTTGCAGGGCTCCCCCTATTAGTCAACCTGTGTACTGATGATGTAGAAATACAAGCTAGCGTGTGATAGACATGCCTCTTGTCCGCATCATCAATACACAGCCTAGAATCACTAGTAAAAGCTTTGCTGCCAGCAGCTGTAAATGTTACAAAAATAAATGTGTACATACAGAAAATATACCTTTTTTGCTTCTTTTTTTACCCAGGGAGCTAAGGGAGTTTTCAGCTTCTAGCTCGACTAATTTTTAGGTGCATTTGCCACACTATTGGTGATCATATCATCATCCCTTATTGGGCAAAAAGAAAATGGGATTTTTGTTTATACCATAGAATCAATTTCTTGGAGTCTATTGAAACATCTCCCTCCCCTCTTTTGTTGGTTATTGCTATTATGTAGTTGAACTGCTTTGCAACAACTTATCAGGAGGGGTTTTGGCTCATAGGTGCTGGTCTTTTTAGATTTTTCTTTTCTTTTTTTGTTTTTTTGTTTTTCCTCCTTCAAGCAGGAAACGTTCCGTTGGAATTCTGGGTGGGGGGGAAGAAGCTTTTTGGGCTCCCCCCCCCCCCATCTTTCTTTATTTTGACTTCTTGCCTCCATAGTTTTGAGTGGTAAAACCCTCCTATCATTTATGCCTCCTGAACCACCTTCCTGAATAGTGAGGGTGCAGTCTTGGGCTCCCTCCTTGGCTCCAAGATCTTGGGAATCCAGGACCACTTCAGGCGCAGTGTCCATAGTGTTCAATTCTCTGGTAGATAGCAGTATAATTAACAGTTCATGATTGTGAGACAGTGGGGGAGATTTACTAAAGCTGGTGCACACATAATCAGGTGTAGTTGTGCATAGCAACCAGTCAACTTCTAAGTTTTATTGTCAAAGCTTAACTGAAATTGGAAGCTGACTGGTTACTGCGCACAGCTGCACCACGTCCTGTGTGCAGCAGTTTTAGTAAATCTCCCCCCACTGTGTCCCTCAGTGGACTCCAAGAGCAGGGTTTTATGGTAAGTACAATATCACTTTTTTTTTAAATTTTTGTTGTTGTTTTTTCTTCCTGTGTACTCATGCTGGAGAAATTGTACTGCATATGATGGAATGCTGTTCTTTGCAGGATTTTCAGAAAAAGATGCAGATGAAGTAAAAGGGATTTTCGTGGATACCAATCTTTATTTTTTAGCCCTCACTTTCTTCGTAGCTGCTTTTCATGTAAGTTTAAAATAATTTCATAAGTGCATTTTTAATACAAATCTCATATTGAGTTTTTTTGTAATAACTAACATTATGCATCATCGGTTTAAAAAAATACAGCAGTACTAGTCTAACAGCAACATAAAATATTGTTGGCATAATTTGTAGGAGAATTCTTAAAAATAACATCTATATGTGTTTCCAAATCGTCTTCCAGGACAGTATATGAGAGATAGGCATGGTCTCCAAAAGGCAACACATCACCAAAAAATACTTAAATGGAAGTCCCTCTGCTGAACTGGTCAGTGTTTGCGTTTACTCCTTCAAACATGAAATGTTGCGTTTGAACTCTGGGTGGGGGGGGGGAGAAGCCTTTTGGGCTCTTCCCTCCATCTTTCTTTATTTTTTATTGTACATCACGGGACACAGAGCCATAGTAGTTACTATGTGGGTTATAGTCCACCTTCAGGTGATGGACACTGGCCCACCCTAAGACAAGTAGTCCACTCCCTACATAACACCTCCCACTACTGGGAGTACCTCAGTTTTTCCGCTAGTGTCTAAGGTGTTGGTCATGAGTAAAGATGTGCTATGCTGGGGCTAGCTATGCAGCCGGATCCATTCAAAGTGTCTTAGGCCGAATTGAATGGTACCCGGGCCTCCTGTCCTAAGAAACAAGGCTCTTTTTAGAGAGCTGGTTCCCGGGATCCAGTACTTTTGGTATTAAGGCCATAAAGTTTACTGGCGGGATGCTATTGCAGGGCCAGGATTGTAGGTTCCCCGAGGGTCCCTGGCTCCTTAAGGTTTGTTAACGGAACCCACCGTGAAGGGTGAAGATTGGGTCTGTTGGTTTTTACCACAGAAAACCCTGTGGCGGGTTTCCTTTAATTATCCTTTAATTAGTAAATATTGTCATGGCTAAGTGTCACCACTGGGGGCTGTATGGAGCACATACCTTCTCATGCTTCCTCAAGAGATTACGCTGTGTCCGGAGCAGCAGGCTTCTTTTTTTTTTTTTTTTTTTTCTCCAGCCAGCAGCAGACCTCCGTTAAGTCTGGGGGGGTTTCCTCTTCCCCAGACACCCCCCCACCTGGGCTGTATTCTCCCCCTCCTCACGAGGAAGAGTGTCAGGAGAAAATGGAAAAAAAAAAGATCAGCGCGCGGCTCTACTTGGCGGCTTCCAGGCTCTCTCCTCGCCATTTTTCCCCACAGACGATCCCGTAGGATCAGAGGCCTGTGCTCGCGTGGGAAAGTTCTTACTTAAAAAAAGAGGGGGGCCGAAGGCGATGGAGGGGAGCGGGGCTTAGCATGGCATTGGCTTCCTCCAACGTCCAGCACGGGAATGTGTTTTTTTAAAAGCAAAGCACCAATATTGCTGCTGCAAGCTGACGGAGGGACACGAGCAAGAGGGGCATGAAAGAGGTTTGGTGACACAGGCATTTCTTTTGACACATTTACTATTGCATCAGGCTGAGCATTAATAGCAGCGGCAGGGCTGGACTATTGCTCAAGCAGTGGATACGTTATTTCTGGTACTACCTCTGCTTTTGTGCATCGGAAGGGGGGGGTAAAAAACGCCTCAAAAAAGGGTTATAGAAAGACTTCTACGGCCACAAGGAAGCCTAAAACCATCTCAAAAAAGATGGCATCCTCCCCTGAGAGTGATATGGTTGGTCAGTGAGCCATCAGGGACGTCGGGTGTTGCAGCTGCTCTTAACACTTTCCTCGACCGTTTTAGGCTTGGAACAAAAGATTGATGCGTTAATCGCACCCTAGAGTGGGACTAAGTGTAACAGGTCCCCTTCTATTACCCAGGACCCTCAAAGTGAGGAACAGGGAGCGAGAGATGACGAATTTTCTCTCAGGAGACTAGGAAGAGGCTGATGACTCCTCTTTGGAAGATTTTGATACGGAAGGATCAGGTTCACAAGAAAGGTTGTTAGTACAATCTCTAAATTGGTCCGCTCCACATTTTTGCTGCCAGTAGCAGAGTCCGTCGATGAGCCCACTTCTTGTTTGGGTTTGTTAAAGCATCCCCAAGCTATTCATGCTTTTCCTATCCATTCATTACTAAAAAAGCTTATGTGTTCTGAGTTGGAGCACCCAGATAAACAGTTTTTTTTTTCCTCCAAAAAAGTTTTTAACACTTTATCCTATGGAGGAAGAGTTTAATAGAAAATGGGGGATTCCAGCAATTGACGCTGCTATATGCTCTGTTAATAAAAACTTGACTTGTCCAGTAGACAATTCTCAAATGCTGAAGGATCCAACAGATAAGAAGTTGGAGTTCCTATCTAAAAACAATATTCTCTGGTAGGTTCAGTGGTTCAGCCTGCACTGGCAGCGATCAATGTATGTCAGTCCTTTAAAGACCAGTTTAAACAGGTGCTCAAGATTATTCCTAACATTTTTATTGAAATTTGAGCTATGAGAGATTCTATTCTCAAGGCTTCACGGCTTGTGCTCAGGCTGGTGCATGTGCGTAGAATTCTATGGTTGAAAAATTGGTCAGCCGAAGCGCCATGCAAAAAGCTCTTGGCTAGTTTTCCATTTCACGGTAAACAGTTGTTTGGGGACAATCTGGATAAATACATCCAAAGAATTTCTAATGGAAAAAGTTCCCTTTTACCAGTTAAGAAGTTTTTAAGCATTTTTCTTTTAAACGAGCTTCTTCAGTGCCAGGAGCATCAGCCACCAGGCAGTCACAACAGCCTCCACCGTCAAGGTCTACCCCAGTGTCAACCGAGGCCCTGGGGGAGGAAACCCACAAAACAAAATACTAAAACCTCCTCATGAAGGGGCGTCCCTGCTCGCTCAAGTGGGGGGAAGACTTCTGCAGTTCTCAAGGGTCTGGCAGGAACAGTGTCGAAACAAATGGGTGGCTTCCTCAATATCTTTAGGTTACAAACTAGAGTTCTGAGTTCCCATCTCCTCGTTTTCTCAGATCAAACGTTCCCAGAGATCCAGAAAAAAAAAGTCTCTCTTTCTGGCTTTGGATCATCTCTTGTCTCAAAAGGTGATATCGGTGGTCCCCATGAAAGAGCGAAGGTTGGGGTTTATTCAAACCTTTTCACTGTACCAAAACCAAATGGGGAGGTCAGACCCATCTTAGATCTCAAAGATCTAAACCGGTTTTTGAATATCCGCTCTTTTCGCATGGAGTCAATCCGATCAGTGGTCTCCATGCTACAAGGTGGAGAACTGCTAGCGTCAATCAACGTCAAGGATGCTTATCTCCATGTACCCATTTTTTCCCTCTCACCAGAAATATCTACGCTTTGAGATAGAAAATCTTCATTTTCAGTTTGTAGCTCTGCCTTTCAGGCTAGCTACTGCACCTCGAGTGTTTACAAAGGTCCTCGCTCCCCCTTTAGCCAGGTTAAGGGCTCAGGGTATAACGATTCTAGCTTAGACTATCTACTATTGATAGATCAGGCAGTAGCCCGCTTAAACCAAAGTTTGTTCAGCACAGTCAGCTACCTGGAATACCTAGGTTTGATTCTCAACCTAGAGAAATCCTCCTTAAAACCATCAAGGAGATTGGAGTACTTGGGTCTGATCATAGATATAGCTCGGAAGAGGGTGTGTTTGCCCCACGCAAATATCAGTTCCATAAAGGAACCGATTCAGGTGGTCAATGCAAAGAAGAACCTTCTATTGGATTTGCATGAGATTGTTGGGAAAGATGGTGGCATCATTCAAGGCAGTTCCTTATGCTCAGTTTCATTTGAGACTGCTGCAAAACAGTATCCTGTCAACTTGGAACAAGAAGGTTCAAGCTCTAGACTTCCCAATGTGTTTATGCCCAAAAGTGCGTCAAAGCCTCAGTTGCTGGTTGATAACCAAGAATCTCCAAAAAGGAAAATCCTTTCTACCAGTTACCTGGAAAATGGTAACAGATGCCAGCCTTCTGGGCTGGGGAGCAGTCCTAGAAGAAGCGTCTGTCCAGGGAAGATGGTCCAAATTAGAAATGACCTTGTCCATCAATTTGGGTGGCTCGTCTGGCGCTGAAAGCCTGGACGCTCAGATTACAGAATTGTCCTGTCCAGATCCAATCCGACAATGCCACAGCAGTGGCCTATATCAATCACCAAGGGGGCACAAGAAGTCGGTCAGCCCAGAGAGAGGTGAATCATATCTTGTCTTGGGCAGAAGACAACATTCCTTGCCTATCCAGGAATAGAGAATTGTCAGGCAGACTAAAGTCGCCAACAGTTGTTCCTGGGAGAATGGTCTCTTCACCCCGACATCTTTCTATCAATATGTCAAAGATGGGGAATTCTGGACTTGGATATGTTTGCGTCCTGGTTCAACAAGAAAGATCAACAATTTTGTGTCAAGGACAAAGGATCCGCTGGCATGCGGAACAGATGCCTTGGTTTTTCCGTGGGATCAGTTTTCACTGATCTATGCGTTCCCTCTTGTTCTGCTGCTTCCGCGCCTTCTTCGCGGGATCAAGCAGGAAGTGAAGGAGGTGATTCTTGTCGCCCAGGAGATCTTGGTATGCAGAGATCGTAAAGAGTGCGGTAGGGGACCCATGGACCCTACCACCACGGCCAGACCTTCTCTCGCAAGGTCCGGGATTCCATCCTACCTTACAAACGCTAAATTTAACTCTTTGGCTATTGAGACCCACATTGTAATAAAAGCGTGGGCTGTCAGGTTCAGTAGTTTCTACTTTGGTTAATGCTAGGAAGCTGGCCTCCAGAATCATATACTATAGAGTCTGGAAGGCATATGTCTCCTGGTGTGAATCCGTGGGTTGACACCCCAGGAAATATGTCATAGGTAGGATCCTTGAATTTCTACTGGTGGGATTAGAAATTAAGCTGGCCTTGAGTACTATCAAAGGCCATGTGTCGGCCTTATCAGTATTTTTTTCAACGACCACTTGCTTCACACTCTGGTTCGTAGCTTTATTCAGGGGGTAACGCAGCTTAATCCTCCGGTTAGGTCACCCCTGAACCCTTGGGACTTACATTTAGTCCTGTTGGCATTACAGAAATAGCCTTTTGAGCCGATACGAGATATTCCCTTGGTCCTTTTGACAAGGAAATCAGTTTTTTCTGGTTGCCATATCTTCTGCAAGAGTATCAGAGTTGGCTGCTCTTTCTTGTAAAGAGCCATATTTGATTATTCTTAAGGATAAGGTTGTATTGCTTCCTCATCCTAATTTTCTACCAAAGGTAGTGTCAGGTTTTCATTTAAACCAGGTTATTGTCTGCCTTCATTTTTTTTTCCAGAACCTCGTTTTGCGAAAGAAAGGTCACTACATTCTCTTGATGTGGTGAGAGCAGTCAAGGTCTTCTTGAAGGTGACTGCTCAAACCAATGTTTTATGTTTTGTTTGTGTTGCCAGAAGGTCCTAAGAGAGGACAGGCGCCATGGAAATCTACTATTTCTAAATGGATTCGTCAAGTGATTGTTCAAGCTTATGGTTGAAAGCTTATCGAAGAAAATTCCACCGTTTCAGATTAAAGCGCACTCCACCAGGGCTGTTAGTACTTCCTGGGCAGTGCATCACCAAGCCTCCATGGCTCAAATCTGCAAGGCCGCAACGTGGTCTTCAGTCCCTACATTTACCAGATTCTATCAAGTAGATGTAAAAGGTCATGAAGATATCGCCTTTGGGCGCAGTGTACTGCAGGCAGCAGTATAAGTCCTCTAGTCTCTTAGTGCCCTACTTTTGTTTTGGCTCCCTAACTTCAGTTGGCATTGCTATGGGACATCCCACATAGTAACTACTATGGCTCTGTGTCCCGTGATGTAAGATAACAAAATAGGATATTTAAAACGGCTTACCTGTAAAATCCTTTTTTTTTTTAAGTACGTCACAGGACACAGAGGTCCCTCTCTTCTTTTGGGTATACACATGTATTGCTTTGCTACAAAACTGAGGTACTCCCAGTAGTGGGAGGGGTTATATAGGGAGTGGACTGCTTGTCTTAGGGTGTGCCAGTGTCCATCACCTGAAGGTGGCCTATAACCCACATAGTAACTACTATGGCTCTGTGTCCCGTGATGTACTTTAAAGAAAAAGATTTTACAGGTAAGCTGCTTTAAAAATCCTATTTTTGACTTCTTGCCTCCATAGTTTTTAGTGGTAAAACCCTCTATCATTTATGCCTCCTTAACCACCTTCCTGACTAGTGAGAGTGCAGTCTTGGGCTCCCTCCTTGGCTCCATGATCTTGGGAATCCAAGACCACTTCAGGCTTAGCCCCCTTGGGAGTTGCAGGAACCTTGGGTCTGTCCTGCGTTTAGCACTGTGACTCCTTGACCGGCAATGCTGGGCATTATTCCTGGTAGAGATGGGGCCTGGGAACTGGCTTTGGGCCTTAAGTTGTAGCCCACCGAACGAGAGGAGAGGGATTTCTGGCTAGCCACTTTCTGTTTTCAGCTCTGTCACAGAAGTGTAAACCCAGAACCCTGGGTATTTAGGTAGCCCTTATGGATCGCTGTGCTCTTGGCATCAGGTCCTCGAGGAGAAAACATTTGTGACTACAGGCACCAGTGCCACCAGCTTTCTTTAGGTAAGTGAGAGACTTCACTTATGTCATATTTTGGGTGTTTGTGGTTTGACCTCTCCCACCTTTTTTCCTGTTGGACTCTTTGATAAATATACAGGAATTATACAGTCATATCCCTCATGTGGAGAATATACTCATGGCTGTTTATTTTTTTACAGCGCCTAATAGATGTCTAAATTACTCAATTATCCATATATGTTGAGACACATATGTTATAGGGGATTTTGTATTTTTTAAGTTGACCACAACCTCTACTAAGTTTGGTCTCATTATTAGAATATTTTTTTTTGTGTGGAGTCAGTCCTGTATAACTTACATGAAGTTAATCTAAGGGTTCTCACCATACCTGTAATGCTCATTGATCCACCCGGTGGGAGGCGATTTATCACTGCTTATTTCTCCCTAATCTGGTAAATTTTCACTAATCCTTTCATGTGCTGTCCTGGAGGTCAATTTATGAAAATCTGTTCTGTTTTTTGTTTAGCTTCAGATGATGTCTTTTGGTTCTCCTCTTATACTGAACAGTTCAGCAGAGGGGCTTTGTTTTAAAGTATATTTTTGGCAATGTTTCCTGTTCCTGTTGGGGGAGGTGCCCATTTCTCATGTGAGTGAGCAGGCAGGCCATACACAGTTCGAATCTCAAACCGTTAACGGTCAGGCTGCATTTACCAAGTTGGTCCATCGATGAACTTTGGTAAAACAGCTTGCCAGATTCTCTTGCGATTATTGCTAGTGGCTGCTATAGCCTCTAGCAATAATCACTGTCTTCTCCCGGCGGTGAATGTTTGGTAAAAGTTACATGCACTGCTTTTATAATTATGTGCCTTTTGTGATGATGGCAACCTTGTTTTCACCAACTCTTGGAAATAAAGCCGCATGTGGGTGTTTTTGTTTTTTTGTACACACTGCAAAATTCCACATTGCAGGCCAGGTTAACTTGCTGCCACCTGCTTTACTGCACTTTCAATATCAGAAAAACCTATCAGCATTTTCAGCTCTACACAACCTAGGCAGCTTATCCACATCAATAAAAATATCTTGGCAAAAAATCTTAGCTTTTCTGGCTTCTGCCATCAAAATTAATATTTTAGCTGTTTTTAAGCGAGTGAGCTTATCCACTGTTAAGGAGAATGTGAGATTCCTGTAAATGCAGCTGCTACCTTTATTGAAAACATTGACCGCAGTGACCTAAGGGCCCCAAGTATGCAATTTCTGCAAGCATACTTCATTTGTATAGTTTAACAACTCTCTCCTTTATGAAATCATGGTAATGATACACACTAATGTGTTGGGTGACTGTAGGAAACAATGGATTCTGAATTTCTGCTTCTTTAGTTCTCTCTTTTCTTAGCTTTAGTCAACAATGATGCCGTTGCATGATGTTATGGTTATAAATGTGTTCCCCTAATTCTGTAAGTGCGTTCACAGTGCTGGACTAAGCCCCCATTCACACCGGTGCAACTTGTCATGCGATACAACAGTTCCAAATCACATGACAAGTCCCATCCCATTGCCGGCAATGAAAACCGTTCATATTGCCCCGACTCATGTCGCAACAATTATGAAATGGGTTCCTGCACTACTTTTTACTGATTTTTATTGTTGCTTGCATAGACTTTTGTTAAATGAAGTCACAAGCTGCAATGAAATCGGCAGTGCAAATCGCATTGATGTGCGGCTTCGAAATCGTGCTGAAGTAGCGCCATTTCAAAGCCGCAACGGTGTGAACCAGAACTCATTGTACTTTGCTGATAAAGACTAAAAGAAAAAAGTTGGGAAAACCCTCAGATGGGGAGGTCCCAGGAAACAAAGCGGCTACCAAGGCAGCCAAAGCTAATACTAGGGTCTGGAGATATCATACAAAAAATGTTTTTTATTTAATAAATATTCAGGTAAAATGGAATAGAACACACTGAAAAATCAATGTGCACACTTGTAATTGTATGTTAAGTTGCACACTGCAAGATAGAAATGCGCAGCTAACACAATGGACAAACATATATAAAGAAGAACTAGACAAACATGAATAGCAAGGTCCGGACACCAAATAACCATGCACACAGGGACCGCCAGTGGTAATTACCACATAAAAAAGGTGAAGCAAAAAATGCAACAAGGAAAAAAGGATCCTGTTGGGCGGACTGTGTGTGCATGGCCCCCCGGGGATATTGAAGCGCAAGAAATATAAAATATTAGTGAGTCGTCTAAATGCTAAATAAAAGTTATCAAATACTGGAACTTGCGGTAGAGGATCTCATAGGAAGTTCATTACATCAATGTCCATATCTTCCGATACTGCAGAGCTGTATGTCTGAATAGCGAAATAAATCTATATTTAAAGAATGGCAGCTTTCACATGAAAAGATCCTACAGAGCAAAAATGTGCGTTGCCCTAGATAGTGACAAACAAAGTGGATGAACTCAAGAGGCTGCTGTTGTGATCCACTGCCTATGTGAGCTTATGATGTACCGCAAGCCTCCCACTGTATACTTGCGACAGGCTGCTAGCTCTTGGGAAACATTTGGTGGTAGGTTTCAACATAAGATGTATACACATATTGCAAGGTACCTGTGATAGGTAGTGTCCGAAGTGGAGCTTGTGTGCTGAGGATTCAGGCAAAAACTTAAGCAGATCAGGACGGCAACAGATCAGGCAAAGCGGTACATGATCGAAATCCAGAGATTGGTCAGGCAGGCAGAGGTCATACACAAGCTGGCGGTGAAGTATAAAATCAGCAGGCTAGAGAGTAGTCAGGAATTCAGGCAGAAGTTCAAATACAGTATTCAGAGTCAAAAAGCAGTCAAAACACCCAGGAAGCTAGTACAAACAAATGGGCACTGAGGGATAGGAAGTGCTGCTATTTATGGGCTGCTTTGATTGTAGATTGTCCACAGCTGGCAGCAGGTGGGGCTAGTGAGTCCAAGGTAATGCGTCAAACTAAGGGAACATATCTATAAATCCAGAGCTCCTCTGTGGCACAACAAGTAAGACTACAGCTGTGGGACCAGGAGCATCCCAGTTCAAATACACCCAGGCAAATGACAGGGCCTCCTCCCCAGTGGACCCCTCTGGGGGGCCTAGCAGGGTTTAGTGGGAAAGGTGGCATGGAAGTCTCGAATAAGAGCAGGACCATTCAAATCTTTGGCTGGGACCCAGGAACGGTCTGTTGCGGGATATCCCTTTCAAAGAACCAGATACCGTAGGCCAAGACCCTGTCTTCTAAAATCAAGAATCTTAGAGACTTCAAACTCTTTTGGCCATCAACAAGAACAGGTGGAGGTAGCTTTTGCCTTCTGGAGTAGCGATTGTAAATTGCCTTTTTGAGGAGGGAAACGTGGAATACAGGGTGAGTCCGGAGAGAGGAGGGCAATTTCAACCGATAGGAGACTGGCCGACTCGAGCAATAATTCTGTAAGGTCTGATGAATCGAGGGCCCAATTTGGTAGGTTGTTTCAGTCTCACGTATTTGGTTGATAGCCAAACTCTGTCCCCCACCACATATGGAAGTATATGGCGTCTTCGATTGTTGGAGAAAAGCGCATACTTGCCTGCTGACTTCCATAAGCAAATCTTTTTCCAATGTAACAGAATAGTTTTCACCCGCAGATCTGCTGCTGGTACACCAGAAGGAGGCTGAAGTAGGGGAAAAGTCTGAGGGTGGTAGCCTAGGGCTGCGTAGAATGGTGTGGTATGAAGAGCACTGTGCCAACGGGAATTAATGGCGAACTCAGCCAAAGGCAAATAATCAGAACAGTTTGAGTGTAAGGCATTGACATAATGTCGAAGAAAGCTTTCTATGGTCTGGTTCATGCGTTCGGTTTGACCATCTGTTTGAGGGTGATGTTAGGTAGAGAGTGAGAGCGTTGCTCCGTTTCTTGCAGAATGCTCACCAGAATCGGGAAACAAACTGGGATCCGCGGTCTGAAATGACATTGGTAGGTATGCCATGATATCTCACAATATGGGAAAGGAAGAGGGTAGACAGTGCTTCCGCTGTAGGTAATCCCGGGAGCAGTACAAAATGAGACATTTTGGAAAAGCGATCCACTATGACCCTTATAGCAGTCATGCCCTCGGACTTGGGTAAGTCTGTAATGAAGTCCATAGTCAAATGGGTTCAAGGCTGGCGAGGTGCAGGAAGTGGTTGTAACAGTCCAGTAGGCAATGTGCAAGGTACTTTATTAGCTGCCCAAGTTGGACAGGTAGCCACAAAGTCAGCAACATCGCTTTTCATATGAGGCCACCAGACATGACGTTGCAAGGTCTTAAGAGTGATGGTGACACCAGGATGACCGGATAACACACCATCATGAGCCCAGAGGAGTACAGGTTTTCTGAGGCTAGGGGCTACAAACAGGCGACCTGGTGGTATCTTCAAGCCTTAGGGAACACAATTCTGGGTTTCTTGTAACTGTTAGGAAAGAGCCGTAGAGATCTGTGCGACAATTTTTGTGAGGTGGGATTATATACTGCTAGGTAGGTTGATCTTCTTCAGAGGTAGCAAACTGTCTGGATAGAGCATCGGCTTTCTTGTTTTTATGCCCAGGAACATAAGTAAGGACAAAATTAAAACGGGAGAAAAACAGAGTTTAAACATCTCACAGTCTGAAGATACAGCAGGTTTTTATGGTCAGTGAGGATAGAAAAAGGCTTGGAAGCCCCTTCCAGAAGATGTCGCCATTCAGACAATGCCAATTTGATGGCCAGTAGTTCTCAATTCCCAACGTTGTAATTCATCTCCGCTGGAGAAAACTTTCTAGAAAAAAACGTGACAGGATGGATTCTACCGGACTTAGGCTGTCTCTAGGACAGCACAGCACCTGCTCCTACTTCGGAGGCATCAACCTCAATTATGTATTGGAGATCGGGATTTGGATGCTAAAGAATTGGAGCCTTGCTTTTAATTGCTGGAAAGCCGATTCTGCTTCTGAGGACCACACATTGCAATTTGTACCTTTCTTAGTCATAGCAGTGAGGGGGGCCGCAATGGAGGCAAAACCTTTGATGAAGCGTCTGTAGTAATTTGCGAACCCTAGAAAGCTTTACAGCCCTCTTAAAGTGGTCAGTTGGGGCCATTGCAAGACAGCAGAAAATTTTTGAGGGTCCATTTGAAAACTGACAGCACTTATAATGTATCCAAGGAAAGGAATACAGCTTTGATGGAAACTGCATTTTTCAATCTTCGTGTAAGGATGGTTTTCTCTCAGTCGTAATACCTGCTTTACATGTGAGATGTGCTCTAGATGAGTCTTGGAAAAGATTAAAATGTCGTTCAAGTATATGATCACAAAACTGTTGCTGAAATCATGAAAAATGTAATTTATGAAACGTTGGAAGACAGCAGGGTCGTTACACAACCCAAATGGCATAACCAGATATTATGAGTGTTGAATGCTGTCTTCCACTCGTCTCTAATTCGAATCAGATTATAAGCCCCTCATAGGTCCAGCTTAGAGAAGATAACGGCTTCCTTAAGTACATCAAACAGTTCAAGAATGAGAGACAAAGGGTAGGAGTCTTTTTTAGTGATTTGATTTAACCCTCAATAATCTATGCATGGTCGAAGACCCCCATTTTTTTTTTTAACAAAGAAAAAACCTGCCCCTACTGGAAAAGGTCGGATAAAACCTCTTTCCAAGTTCTTTCACGTATTCCTCCATTGATTTTTGTTCAGGCAAAGACAGGGGATAGGTCCTTCCCTTGGGAAGAGGTGCTCCAGGAATCAAATTAATTGCGCAATCAAAAGAACGATGTGGAAGTAAAACCTCTGCCTTTTGCTTGCAAAATACATCTGCAAACTCATGGTATTCATGAGGCAAGGTAGGTGGGATGGCCACGGAAGCCAACAGACAACCAGAAAGTCTTTTGAGTTGAGACAAACAGTTTAGATGACAGAACGACCACCAAGAGGTTAGTTGTCCATTTTCCAAATCAAAAGAAGGGTTATGTTGTAACCAAGAATAACTGGCAGAAGTAGGAAATCCATAAGAGACAAAACCACTTCCTCTTTGTGGAGTACACCTACCTGAAGGGTGATGGTCGTAGTCTCAAATTTTACTAAGCTATCTCCCAAGGGTTGTCCATTCAGGGTGGTGATGTTCAGGGGTCTAGACTTTGGAACAAATAAGATTTTATTTTCTTTAGCAAAAGTGTAGTCCACGAATATGCCAGCGGCTCCAGAATCCATAAAAGCCTCACAGGAGACAAGTTTAGAGGCTAGATGGATAATTGCGGGATCTTGGTCTTGGAGGATATACCTGTAAGTTCTAACCAAGCTCCTCCAACACTGGTTAGACCCTGCCTTTTACTGGACGGGAAGGGCAGACCCATAACAAATGTCCTTTAAGTCCACAGTACAGGCATAGGCCCAATGCACGCCTCCCTTGTTTTTCCGACTCAGGTGGAGACTGCTTACTTCCATGGGTTCCACAGGTGCCTGGGGTTCAGATTTCAGGTTCTGGCTGAAGTGGTGCTTGGAAGTTAGGGGCCAAACGGTAAACTGGCCTAGGAAGCTTGTGAATTCTAAGTCTCTCTTAGCACCTTTTATGATACCGGACATCCAGACGAACACACGGCTCTGTGAATTTCTCAAGGCCTTCTGGGGAATCCTTATAGACTAATTTGTCCTTGATGTGATCTGTAAAATACCTTTTCGGAAGGCTGCACGTAATGCCCTAGAGTCCCAATTAATCTCGGCAGCCAGGGTACGGAACTCAATAGCATATTGTGCCACAGACTTGGTACCTTGTATGTCCAAAAGTGAGTACTCAGCTGCAGAAGCTCTATCTGGTTTGCCAAATACAGTCTGGAGAGAAGCCAGAAATTTGTCAGCGTCTAGCAGCACAGGATCATTGCGTTCCAGGTAAGGAGAGACCTAGGCCAGGGCCTTCCCCTTTAAAAGGAAATTACAAAAGTCACTTTGGCAGACGAAGTGTTAAAAGTCCCAGGGTTGTTGCGGAAATGCAAACGGCAAACATTTAAAAAGCCTCTGCAGTTCTCAGTATCACCACCAAATTTTTCAGGCAGGGGAAGCTTGGGTGGTACAGAAGAGGTGGGTTGGATTGGAGCAGGATTCTGGACCATTGCAGAAGGACCAGGCAAGCAAGATTTAAGCATAATAGAAAGTTTATCTAACTTGGCGTCCAGTAAAGAAAAATGCTGTTCATGAGCTCCAATCAATTGTCCCTGACGTGAAATCGCCTTAACAATATCAGCAGGGTAGACTGCCATTGTGGCCCGTTTGTAATGTAAGGTACCTCTGATGGGTAGTGTCCGAAGTGGAGCTTGTGTGCTGAGGATTCAGGCAAAAACGTAGGCAGATCAGGACGGCAACAGATCAGGCAAAGCGGTACATGATCGTATCCAAAAACTGGTCAGGCGGACAAAGGTCATACATGAGCTGGTGATGAAGTACAAAATCAGCAGGCTAGAGAGTAGTCAGGAATTCAGGCAGAAGTTCAAATACTGTATTCAGAGTCAAAAAACCGTCAAAACACCCAGGATGCTAGTCCAAACGGGCACTGAGAGATAGGAAGTGCTGCTATTTATGGGCTGCTATGATTGTAGATTGTCCACAGCTGGCAGCAGGTGGGGCTAGTGAGTCCATGGTAATGCATCAAACTAAGAGAAAATAGCTATAACTCCAGAGCTCCTCTGTGGCACAACAAGTGAGACTGCAGCTGTGGGACCAGGAACATCCCGGTTGAAAAACACCCAGGTACATGACACATATACAGTTCATCCAAGATGATTTTCCGTTTGCATAGCTGCAATAGTGAAAAATGCCATGCATGTATTCAATAATATGCACAGCCCAAGTCCTGTCACATAGAAATTGGATCCCAATTGGGAAATAATAGTTTGTCAGGTGGCAAGGTGGATAATGCAGCTATTGTAGGAATAATGGCTCCAGAGATATATTTTAGGACATGCAAAAGATCCTACAAAAGATGCTCCCAGCCGTCAGGTAGACTTGCACTCTACCTACGAGTTTCACAATGGCAAAGTGGTGTAACTTCGTGCTGGACGTCCAAGACGAAGCTACGCCACTTTGCTGTTGTGAAAAGTGTTGACATCATCACGGTCACGTGACGCCGCTTTCACGGTGCCCCATTCAATGGGTATAGGAAGAGCGCAAGTCTACCTGACGGCCGGGAGCATCCATAAACCCGTCTGTAACCATCGCGGCGCGTACCGCGTCCACTGAACTAACACCTGATCACTGCTAGATATGAAGTAGCACTGTCTCTTCAACTGGCCAGGGATGACCTGAGACATGTAGCGAGGAGATCAGATTCGGTGGCCATGGAAAAGGAACGAACTCATAGCACCTGCCTTGGGACTTGGTAAAGTAGGATCTTTTGCATGTCCTAAAAATATCTCTGGAGCCATTATTCCTACAATAGTTGCGTTATCCACCTTGCCACCTGACAAACTATTATTTCCCAATTGGGATCTAATTTCTCCGTGACAGGACTTGGGCTATGCATATTATTGTATACATGCATGGCATTTTTCACTATTGCAGCTATGCAAACGGAAAATCATCTTGGATGAACTGTATATGTGTATACATCTTATATTGAAACCTACCACCTCATGCTTTCCAAGAGCTAGCAGCCTGTCCCAAGTATACTGTGGGAGGCTTACGGTACATCATAAGCTCACTTAGGAAGTGGATGACAACAGCAGCCTCTTGAGTACATCCACTTTGTTTCACTATCTAGGGCAACGCACATTTTTGCTCTTTAGGATCTTTTCATGTGACAGCTGCCATTCATTAAATATAGATTTATTTCGCTCTTCAGACATACAGCTCCGCAGTATCAGAAGATATAGACATTCATGTAATGAACTTCCATATGAGATCCCCTACCGCAAGTTCCAGTATTTGCTATTTTTTTTTTTTAGCATTTAGTAGACTCAGTAATATTTTATATTTCTTGCACTTCAATATCCCCGGTGGGCCATGCACACACAGTCCGCCCAATAGGATCCCTTTTTCCTTGTTGCATTTTTTGCTTCATCTTTTTTATGTGGTAATTACCACTGGCGGTCCCTGTGTGCATGGTTATTTGGTGTCGGGACCTTTGCTATTTATTTTTGTCTAGTTCTTTATATGTTTGTTCATTGTGTTAGCTGCACACTTCTATCTTGCAGTGTGCAACTTAACATACAATTACCAGTGTGCACATTAATTGTTTTTTCAGTGTGTTCTATTCCATTTTACCTGAATATTTATTAAATAAAACATTTTTTATATGGTATCTCCAGACCCTAGTATTGCCTTTGGCTGCCTCGGTAGCCGCTTTGTTTCATGGGACCTCCCCATCTGAGGGTTTTCCCAGCTTTTTTCTTTTTGTTCAGTATACCTGGCTGTGGCAGAAACACCCTCCATGGGTGAATGACACATGGTCCATATCAATCAATTATTTACATGGTAGAGTATTAGTGGACCCGTCACCTTCTTGTGTTTTTGTCTAAGTGATAAGGACTGACTGGAGAAAGTGCAGAGAAGGGCAACCAAACTGATGAGGAGGAGCTCAGCTATGGGAAAAGATTAGAGGAACTGAATTTATTTTCTCTTGAGAAGAGGAGATTAAGGGGGATATGATCAACCTGTATAAATACAGTGCCTTGAAAAAGTATTAATACCCCTTGAAATGTTCCACATTTTGTCATGTTGCAACCAAAAACGTAAATGTATTTTATTGGGATTTTATGTGATAGACCAACACAAAGTGGCACATAATTGTGAAGTGGAAGGAAAATGATAAATGGTTTCCAAATTTTTTACAAATATGTGAAAAGCGTGGCGTGCGTTTGTATTTAGCCCCCCCTGAGTCAATCTCTGTATTTTCGGACGATACTAAGCTAAGCAGGGCAATAACTTCTCCGCAGGATGTGGAAACCTTGCAAAAAGATCTGAACAAATTAATGGAGTGGGCAACTACATGGCAAATGAGGCTCAATGTAGAAAAATGTAAAATAATGCATTTGGGTGTCAAAAATATGAATGCAATCTATACACTGGGGGGAGAACCTCTGGGGGAATCTAGGATGGAAAAGGACCTGGGGGTCCTAGTAGATGATAGGCTCAGCAATGGCATGCAATGCCAAGCTGCTGCTAAAAAAGCAAACAGAATATTAGCATGCATTAAAAAGGGGATTAATTCCAGAGATAAAACGATAATTCTCCCCCTCTACAAGACTCTGGTCCAGCAGCACCTAGAGTATGCAGTTCTGGGCACCAGTCCTCAGGAAGGATGTGCTAGAAATGGAGCAAGTACAAAGAAGGGCAACAAAGCTAATAAAGGGTCTGGAGGATATTCGTTATGAGGAAAGGTTGCGAGCACTGAACTTATTCTCTTGAGAGGGGATATGATTTCAATTTACAAATACTGTACTGGTGACCCCACAATAGGGATAAAACTTTTTAGCGAAGGGAGTTTAACAAGACTCGTGGCCACTCATTAAAATTAGAAGAAAAGAGGTTTAACCTTAAACTACGTAGAGGGTTCTTTATTGTAAGGGCGCAAGGATGTGGAATTCCCTTCCACAGTCGGTGGTCTCAGCAGGGAGCATCAATAGTTTCAAGAAACTATTAGATAGGCACCTGAATGACCACAACATACAGGGATATACAAGGTATTACTGACATATAATCACACACACAGGTTGTACTTGATGGATTTGTGTCTTTTTTTTCAACCTCACCTACTATGTAACTTTGCAAGTCCTTTTGGGTAATTCTCTACTGGCTTTGCACATCTAGAGTGACATTTTGCCCATTCTTCTTTGCAAAATGGCTCAAGCTCTGTCAGATTGGATGGAGAGGGTCTGTGAACAGCAATTTGCTGTGTCCCCCATATGGCTTCTCACAAACTGCAAACGGGACTTCTTATAACTTTCTTTCAACAATGGCTTTCTTGCCACTCTTCAATAAAATCCAGATTTGTGGAGTGCATGACTAAGACCCCTTTCACACTGAGGCGCTTTACAGGCGCTATAGCTCTAAAAATAGCACCTGTAAAGCGCCTCTCCTGTCACTCCAATGTGAAAGCCCGAGGGCTTTCACACTGGAGCCGTGCGCTGGCAAGGGCAGGGCTGGGACGTCAAAAAAAGTCCTGCAAGCTGCATCTTTGAGGTGCTTTCGCTCCTAAAGCGCCCCTGCCCATTGAAATTAATGGGCAGCGCCGGCAAAGCCCTGCTGCAGCGGCGCTTTTAACCCCTTTTCGGCCTTTAGCAGGGGTTTAAAAGCGCCCTGGTTAACGGCCGAAAAAAGTGCGGCTAAAACTTTGGTAAAGCGCCGCTAAAAATGTCGCTTTACCGCCAACGCCCCAGTGTGAAAGGGCTCTAATAGTAGTTCTGTGGACTGAGTCTCCCACCTGAGCTGTGGATCTCTGCAGCTCCTCCAGAGTTACCATGGGCCTTTTGGCTGCTTCTCTGATTAATGCTCTGCTTGCCCGGCCTGTTAGTTTAGGTGGACGGCCATGTCTTGGTAGCTTTGCAGTTGTGGCATACGCTTTCCATTTTCGGATGATGGATTGAACAGTGCTCCGTGAAATGTTCAAAGCTTGGGATAATAGGATTTTTTACTACAGCTTACCTGTAAAATTCTTTTCTTGGGAATACCCCATGGGACACAGAGGCTTGGTAATTGCTTAGTGGGTTAGATAGTACCTTCATGTGATTGGACACTGGTAACCCTAATTTCAAGATGAGTTCCTCCCCTATATAACCCCTCCCATATGGAGAGTACCTCAGTTTTGTAGCAAAGCAATAAGTACCCCAACGTATAATCCCGAAGAGGGGCGGGAGCTCTGTGTCCTGTGATGTATTCCCAAGAAAAGGATTTTACATGTAAGCTGTATTTAGAAATCCTATTTTCTTGTTCATACATCACAGGACACAGAGGCTTGGTAATTACTTAGTGGGATGTCCTAAAGCAATGCCAAAATTGAGGGGAGGGAGACACAGATCAGAAAATACATAGACCGCCAACGGACAAGAGGATCTATACTGCTGCCTGCAGCACACTGCCCGAAAGGCGGCATCCTCATGCCCTCTTACATCCACCTGATAGAATCTAGTGAATGTATGGACTGAAGACCAAGTTGCAGCCTTGCAGATCTGAGCCATGGAGGCCTGGTGATGCACTGCCCATAAAGCACGAACCATTCTAGTTGTGTGCCTTAACCTGAAAAGGAGGAATCTTCTTCTTCTTGCCATAGGCCTGAATAATAACTTGCCATCTAGAAATAGTGGATTTCGACGCTGCCTGGCCCTTTCTGGGGCCTTCTGGCAGAATAAACAGACAATCAGTCTTTCGTATCTGAGCGGTTGCCTGCAGATAGATACTGACTGCTCTTACAACATCTAGAGAGTGCAACAACTCTTCTTCCGTGGGCCGCGGATCTGGAAAAAAGGATGGTAGGACCAAATCTTGATTCAGATGGAATCCTGAAACCACCTAAGGTGAAAATGTCGGGTGAGGACGCAACACCACCCTGTCTTTGTGAAAAATCCAATATGGCTCTTTACAAGAAAGAGCTGCTAATTCTGATACCCTTCTAGCCAAGGAAATGGCTACCAAAAAGACCAGTTTCATTGTCAGAAGAAATAAAGAAATATGGTGCAATGGTTCAAAGGGTTGTTCTTGCAAAACGGACAAAACCAAATTCAGATCCCATGGGCACAAAGGAGGTTTGACTGGCGGATTCAAGTGCAGTGCCCCCTGAACAAAGTGGCTTTTGAAAGAATACTGATAAAGCCGAGATCTGGACCTTGATAATGCTCAAAGCCAGCCTCATTTCAATGCCTGATTGAAGAAAAGCAAGAATCCTGCTAATGGCAAACTTTCTAGGATGCCACCCCCTGGGATTACACCAGGAAACGTATGCCTTCCAGATTTTGTATTAGTTGATCCTGGAGGCTGGCTTCCTAGCATTAACCAGAGTGAAAAGGACTGATTCCGAGAGCCCACGGCTTTTCAGAATGTGGGTCTCAGCAGCCAAACCATCAAATTCAGACTTCGTAAGGCAGGATGGAATATTGGACCTTGTGAGAGTAGATCTGGACGCAGCGGAAGAACCCAAGGTCTTCCCACTGCCATCTTCATGATCTCTGCATACCAAGGTTGTCTGGGCCAAGTCAGGGCCACCAGAATGACTGACTTTGCTTCCCTTTTGACCCTCCGAAGGAACCTCAAAATTGGAGGAAAGGCATAGATCAGAAGGTACCAATCCCATGGAATCGTTAAGGCATCTGACTCTTGTGCTAGCAGATCCTTTGTTCTTGACACAAAGCTGTTCAGTTTTTTGTCGAACCTGGACGCAAACAGGTCTGCATCCGGGGTACCCTATTCTCCTGGACACAGCTGCTGGCAGCTGAGAAAATATGCCTGCCAATTTTCTACCCCTGGAATAAAGACTGCAGACAGGCAAGGAATATGCCTTTCTGCTAAGAATAAAATGTGATTCACCTCCTTTTGGGCATCCGGGCTCCTGGTGCCTCCTTGGTGATTTATATAAACCACAACCGTGTCATTGTTGGACTGTATCCGGACAGAATGACCCTGTAGTCTGAAAGTCCAGACCTTGAGGGCTAGACGAATTGCCCGAATTTCCAGAATGTTGATGGGCAAGAGCCTTTCGGCTCTGGACCATCTTCCCTGGGTGGAAGCTTCTTCCAGAACTGCTCCCCAGCCTATTAGGCTGGCATCTGTGGTTACGAGTTTCTACGTAACTCGGACAAAGAACTTTCATTTTAGAAGATTCTTGGTCAGTAACCACCAATTGAGGCTCTGGCACACCCCTGGGGATAGGCACATTGGAAGATCCAAGGCTTGAACCCTCTTGTTCCAGACAGAGAGGATGCTGCTTTGTAAAGGCCTAGAGTGAAACTGGGCGTAAGGGACAGCCTCGGAAGAGGCGACCATTTTCCACAATAGTCTCATACATAGTCGGATGGAGGGCTTTCTCCTTGCTGTGACTACCCGGACCAAATCTTTTATGGCCCTGGCTTTTGATCTGCAAGGGCTGCAAGGAGGATGTCTCTAGATTGAGGACCCGTCCTAGGTACTCTAAGTACTTTACCGTGCAGAGCACATTGTGGCTTGGGCGTGTTACGGACTGTTCTGAGTAGCAAATCATCCAGATAAGCTGTCAGTTATTCCCTGAGCCCTTAGATTTTCCAGGGGCAGGGGTAGAACTTTTGTGAACACTCAAGGAGCAGTAGCAAGACCAAAACCAAGGGCCACAAATTGAAAGTGGCGCTGATCCACCGCAAACTTTAGGAATCTTTGGTGAGCGGGAAATATTGGCACATGCAATTATGCATCTTTGATGTCTATTGATGCCAGAAATTCTCCCCCCCCATGAAGGATGGAGACTACTGAGCGGATAGACTCCATGCACAAAGGACGAATGCCTAGAATTTGAATTTGATAACAGAGGTTCTAAGGCCAGAAGTAAGGGCCTTCTTTTTTCTGGATCCCTGGAGACCCTTGACCTTAGGGAACGAGATGGCGGAAGCTCCCGGAACTCTAGCTTGTAGCCCAGAGACACCGTGGAGGCTACCCATCTGTCCTTAATCTCTTCCCGCCAGGTGCCTGCAAACTGCAGCAGCATTCCCCCCACTCAGCCGAGCGGAGGCGCCCCTTCATAGGGAAGCTTTGGGGTTCTGTTTACCAGATCTTGGACCCCAAGGTTTCTTTTGCCCTTGGGCTTGAATTTGGACCTTTCCCCTAGTATTTGATTGGGGAGGCCGTCGCCACTGCCTGGAGGATGAGGCTCCAGGGGCTGGGGACAGAACGTCTAAATGAAGGACGTTTACATTTCCTTTTGACTGGTAACAATGTGGTTTTACCCCCCGGTAATCTTCTGGATATATTTGTCCAGATCATCCCCAAACAAGCGTTCTCCACGAAACGGGAACCCAGTTAAATATTTTTTGCATGAAGCCTCAGCTTTCCAATGTTTAAGCCAAAGGGACCTGCGCATGTGTGCCAGCAGGAGAGTGAGACGAGATGCTTGCTGAGCAGAATCCATAATGGCATCAACCATAAAACACACGGCTTTAGGAAGGTCTGCATAAACCTCGGCTTCCTTAGCCTCCTTTCCACTAAGTACCTGCTTCATTTGTTCCACTGGCACATGCCAATTGCTGCGCCCGTAGGCTGGACCACAGCGCCCGCCACAGAGAAAGAGGCTTTAAATAAAGTTACCAGCTTTTTGTCAGTTGGATCCTTAAACCTTTGAGCATTGTCCACAGGACAGGTCAGGCTCTTATTCACACAAGAAACAACCACATCTATGGCTGGGACTCCCCATTTCTTGGTGAAACTTTCCTCCCCCGGATAAAGCATAGAAAACCTTTTAGGAGGAGAAAAAATTTATCTGGGTGACCCCAGTCCTCATACAACAATTCATTCAGTAAAGGATGAGTTGGGAAGGGGTACGCAGCCTGTGGGGATTTCCGGGACCCCAGGGAGAAAACCAGGGAAATGGCAGCCTCAGCTGAGAGCAATCTGTATGTGGAACGTACCAATCAGTATAGTATTGCACCTGCTTTTTGGGGGCCTGGGAGGTAGAAGAGAGCTTCTCCTCTTCCCCTGATTCGTCCGACTGCACCTGATCCCTATCCTCAGATAAGGATATTTCCCTATTATCGGAATGCTCATACGATAGGGAACCCAAAGCAGGGGGAGGGGGATCTACCCCTTTTTCTGCAATTTTTTTAAGGAAGCTGTGACAAAGGTAGTAATCCTTCCTTCCTTTTAAACAATCCAATGCAGCCTTCAAAGCATCTTCTGTGACATAAACAGGGACTGAAACATTGGGAGAGGCTGTAAAACCTGACAGGGGTACAGACTCATCCTGTGAGGCTGTCTCCAGCAGGAGGGGATGGTATCCTGCAGGCATGTCCAGAACCCGTAGATGTAGGCAGTGATTTTCTGGTGCCTCTTTTTACCTCCCCCTGAAGCCCTCTTACGAGAAGACCTAGTCCTAAGCTGCAAAGCAGAGGTACTAGTGTAAAGTGCAATCACTGTTGTGCTATAGTTTTACAATATAAACATTAGCTACAAACTGCACAACCTGATACCTAGTAGGTGTCTTAGGTTTCCCTGGATCCAATCCACTGAGATGCTTACTGCCCACAGCTCTGTGTCCCACCACTTACCGGAGCTCTGGCACCTTGGGCTTTAAAAAAATGTCCGCTTTGCTCCTGCGCACTGGCGCGCCAGGCACACCACACGTGCGCCGCAACCACGTCCCCTCATTCCCCGCTGACCCTGCCGCAAAAGCGCGCCCGTCGGACCATCATGGCAGCAGCCTGGGCAAAGGGGGGAGGAAGGAGACCCCCTGAGGACTGCGTGGGATCCCTCCCTTTTCAGTTTATGTGGCAGAGCCTGCAGCAGAGGAGGTGAGCGGCTTCTTAGACCAGCTTCACTGAGCGTGTATCCTGGAAGGCATGCAAGTAAACACCAGGTATGTCTCTTACTCCCTCTAGTGGCAGAAACCAGGTGAGACATACAAGCTACTCACAGAAGATAAACTTTAGGATGGTCTTCACTTACCTTATCCCCGCCGCAGGAACTGCTAAGAACAGACAGATTCCAGCCTTCACGGCGGGTAGCGTTGTGCCAACCTTCAAGGTTCTGGGTTCCTACTCGCAGGATCCTCTTCTCTGGACCTGTGTTATATTAGTGCACCAAAGGCTGGAGCCCAGACCTCCAAGGAGAGACATTACAGGCAAAACTTTGTTTCTTCTCATCATAAGGCCCGGGTACCATCCATCTTAGGTGTTTTAGTATTGGCCCGAGGTATAGTTCCGGTTGTATGGCTCCTAGGTCTTCACAGAGACCATAAAACAGAGCTTTCTTCTAAGCACATCTTCAATGTGACCATCCACATTAGTCACTGGCGAAAAAACTGAGGTACTCTACATATGGGAAGGGTTATATAGGGGAGGAACTCATCTTGTAATTAGGGTTACCAGTGTCCAATCACCTGAAGGTACTATCTAACCCACTAAGTATTTACCAAGCCTCTGTGTCCCGTGATGTATGGATGTAACGGGAAATTATTTTATGACCTAACCCTCCTTCAAACTTCTCCAAAATGTTATTCCCTGACCTGTCTGGTGTGTTTCTTGGCCTTAATGATGCTATTTGTTCACTAAGGTTCTCTAACAAACCTCTGAGGGCTTCACAGAAAAAGCTGTATTTATACTGAGATTAAATTGCACACAAGTGGACTCTATTTACTAATTGGGTGACTTTTGAAGGCAATTGGTTCCACTAGATTATAGTTATGGGTATCAGAGTAAGGCTGGGTTCAGACTGCTGCGGTGCGAATTGAACGCGATTTTGTTCCGATTGCGTTGCGAATTTGCATTGCGATTTCTTCCTTTTTTTTTGCGAATTTACGGCGATTCTACGGCTAACATTGCGAATTGGTTGTCAAATTGGGAGTGTCAAGCGATTTTATGTCTGTCCAATAGAGTCCAGTGTTTATGCTGACGTATAAAGAGCTGTATCACTTCCTTTTCTATCCCTGGTTTGGGTAGTGTGTGGAGAAGAGCGTGTGTCTGTCTGTCAGCATGTATCAGCAGTCATTGCCCTTAGTTATGGCAGCAGTTGTAACTGCTACAGCTGGAGTCATGATAAAAAAGAAAAAAGCCAAGTTGAGGAAGAGGAGTATGATGCAGAGAAGTAGAAGATACTGGGTCCACCCTGTAATAGCAAATAGGGAGGAGAGAGGCCAGTTCAGGCTAATCTATAATGATCTACGTGCTCATAATGAGAAATTTTTTAACTACGCTCGTATGTCAGTGAGCAGGTGAGTAAAATTCATTCAGACCCCCTACCTACCTCCCTCCTGTATCCCTCCCCCACTAATCCTAACCCTTCCCAGAACCCTAACCCTAATCCCAACCCTAACCCCCAAGTATTCCTTGCCCTCCCTAACCCACAGTACATCTCTCTTCTCATCCATTATCTCTCCCTCTCATCAATACATTTTTGAGATATATCCTAGCTATCCTCCCTTTCACCCCACTTTCTCATCTGATGAATCTTCACATATCTACGCACTCTCAACTCTTTTTGTATATATATAACTTTTAGCTTTGACGAATTGCTACGACTGACCTACAGCTATTTGGAACATCAGAACACCAACTTCAGGAAGAGTGTGGAACCAGCAGAGCGATTACTAGTAACCTTAAGGTAAGATCTAGTACCTAATCTCATAGAAAAAAGGAAACCAATGCAAAGTATCTTCTAATCCAACATATTTGTTGACGTTTATTTTTAGTTTAAATCAAACAAGCCAAAAAAGGCAGTAAACATTTTTGTGAAAATGTCAAGTATTTAGATAACACAAACTATCTTAAATAACATGTAACATAAATCTTTTAGAACGATAGTCTTCACGGAAATTTAAAGGTATCGTCACCCTATCCTGAAATATATTTCTTTACCAGAAATATAATATAAACATAAAGAAATAAACTCAAAATAAAACAATATTCTTCACAGATTATAATAAGTCTCTGCTCCCTTTTTAAAAATATTAGAACTCGGCCCTGGGACCTCTGAGTATTTTGGCAAAGGTGCACTCAAATAATTCGAATAGGTTAGCTGTCTTGATTGGGTGCCATATTGTGAATCAATATGAGGCTCCCCGTATGCCATTTGAGGGATGGTAGAGGCCGCTGGAGGATTATTGGAGGACACGGGAGGTAATGTGGTGTAATAGTTGCCGCTCTTGGCTGCTCTAGATCTAGAAGGCGGTACAATGTGTAGATTTTGTGGTCTGATGTTTCTTGAGATTTCAGAATTGGTGGGGGGCATTGGTGGTGTTAAATTTTGAGGTCTGACAGGGGGGGAAATCACAGTCGGAATAGGTGACGGAATGGGATGTGGGATGTCCGAAGTATTGATATCATAAATACTTCTTACATTTTCAAAGCTTGAAGGGTAAGGGTTTGGTACATTTTGGGGTGGAGGAGGATGGTTGGATAATGAGGACGGATGTCTGGGAACAGTGAATGAGTATATGCACTGTTGGACAGCCATTCTCATTGCAAAATATCTATCCTCTGGAACCTGTTGTACAAGAGGAAGTAAACTCATTATGAATAGAGTGTGAGGGCAGCGCTGTGCCTCAATTTGTTGGGAAATTCCGGACACAATGCTTATCAGCTGCCCAGTGCCATCATCCTCCTCTTGCAATGGAGCTCTCCTGTTTGTTTTGGAGCGCCTATTAGATCTTGGCTGTGACTGTGATTGAATAGGAGCCGTTGATGCTTCAGCAGCAAAGGGCTCCTCCGGACCAGACTGCTCCATTGGAGACTGCAGCAAAGGGCTGCAGCCCACAATTTCCTCCTCAGCAGGGGCTTCCACTTGGTCTCCCGGAAACATAACTTCCTCCTCCTGCCAACTGGATTCGGTGCTGTAACATATAAAAGTTTAATAAGAAATTATTGTGTAAATAGAGGGTAATTTATATCTCAGCCAAAACCAACTAAAATGTAAATGTGGTAGATTGAGGAGGTATAGGGAAAGAAGGAGTGATGGTGAGAAGGAGGGTGGAGGGAGGTATAGTTAATAATTGCTTACTTCCTTAGTTCCAGGACTGGGTTTAGAAAAGCTAAGTATCCAGCAAAGGCGTAGGGCTTTTTTTTGTAGGCAGCTGAGCCACTCTTGGTCTCCCGCTGATTTTTGACATATTTTGTGTATGTGTCACGTAGACTACGCCATCTTGTCTTGAGAGCGAAAACTGAAAAAAAGCATGAACACTGTTAATTATGCTTCTCTTTCCTTTCAGGTACCTAGCTACTGGCAATTCATTTGCTAGTTTACATTTTGAATTCAAGCTGGGAAAATCAACAGTAAGTTTGATTGTGCATGAAACGTGTGCAGCTATATGGCAAGTGTTGAAAGAGTTGGTGATGAAGAAGCCGACTAGGGAAGACTGGGCTAAAATAGCCGAAGTTTTTTGGCAGCGGTGCAATTTCCCAAATTGTTTGGGTGCAGTAGATGGAAAGCACATCCGAATAATCAGCCCAATTCGTAGTGGCTCTAAATACTTTAATTATAAAAAGTATTTCTCATTCGTTTTAATGGCAGTGGCCGATGCAAATTATTCATTAACCTATGTGGATATTGGTTCATATGGAAGTAGCTCTGACTCAAGCATCTTCTCTCATTCATCCTTTGGCAAGATGCTTCGTGAAAACACATTGAACCTTCCAGATAGCCAACCACTTCCTGGAACCAATCAACCTCTGGAGCCTTATGTGTTTGTTGGGGATGAGGCATTTCCTATATCCAAGCATCTTCTACGCCCATATGCCAAAAGAGGACTTACCATTGAAAAGAGGGTCTTTAATTACAGACTGACAAGGGCAAGACGTGTAGTAGAGTGTGCTTTTGGCATACTTGCTAATAAGTGGCGTTTCTTGCACTCATCTATCTGCCTGAGTATGGAGCACGCCATCAGTGCAGTGCAAGCAGCCTGTGCATTGCACAATTTTGTTCGTGCTCGGGATGGATACATATTTGAGGACAGTTTGATGCATGACCTTGAAGAGCCAACGTGGATCGGAACCCGTGGCAACTACAGTGGGGAAAATGTTCGCCACGACTTCACAGAGTACTTTATGTCCGAAAGTGGGCAGCTATCATGGCAGCTAGATGCAATTAATGCCTAAAAAATTAAAACACTGTACTCTGATGAACATACTACATGTTGTAAATTATATTTGTGTGAAATAAAATGTTACATTAGCTACAGTTCACATGTGTGTCTTGACATTATTTTACAGGGTGTGTGTGTGTGTTTGTATTTGTGTACATATAGATCTGAAAATAACATATCATTAATACATCTAACCATAACAAGAACCAGCCTAACCCTAACCCGAATCTCAACACTAACCCTAACACTAATCTCAACACTAACCCTAACACTAATCTCAACACTAACCCTAACACTAATCTCAAAACTAACCCTAACACTAATCTCAACCCTAAGCTCAACCCTAATCTCAACACTAAGCTCAACACTAAGCTCAACCCTAAGCTCAACCCTCATCTCAACACTAAGCTCAACCCTAAGCTCAACCCTCATCTCAACACTAAGCTCAACCCTAAGCTCAACCCTAATCTCAACACTAAGCTCAACCCTAAGCTCAACCCTAATCTCAACACTAAGCTCAACCCTAAGCTCCACACTAACCCTAACTGTAAACAAGCTAAGCACAGAGTGCAGGTAGCAATTGTACTTACGCAGGTCTTTCTGGACATTAGGTGTCAGGCTGTCCCACTCTGGAAACAGGATCTTGACTATCTCCTGCCATCCTTGGTTCTTCTTCCCAGTATCTTTGTGACGTGGGTCCCTGCAGTCCCAGAGGTATTGCCTTTGTTGGACCAGCCTTATCAGATCTTCATTCTCTATGCCAGTCTTTGTGCGCCTGTTTGCCATTGTGGTATGTGACTGTGAACAGCACAGCACATGGAGAAAACAGGAAGGGAGTTAGTGAGGGGGAAGGGTGTGGCTGTGAGGGGAAAAGGATGGGAGGAGTTGGAGGGGGAAGCCAAAAAAAAAATAGAGCAGTGATGTGAACGTCCGATTGCGTTTTCATTGCGAATACAATTGAAGTCTATGGAGCTGAATTCGCATCGCACACGGATCAAACTCGCACATGACCTTTTTTTCACGCAGGTTAGATTCGCAACGCATTGATGGGAACGGCACTCATGGAAAACAATGTTATTAAAATGACTTGCGAATTTGAGCGATCGCAGCGGCTCAAATTCGCAATAAAAATCGCAGCAGTGTGAACCTAGCCTAAAGGGGGCTGAATACAAATGCACGCCACACTTTTCAGATGTTTATTTGTGAAAAATTTGGAAAACCACTTATTTTCCTTCCATTTCACAATTATGTGCCACTTTGTGTTGGTCTATCACATATAATCCCCATAAAACACATTTACGTTTTTGTTTGTAACGACAAAATGCGGAAAATTTTAAGGGGTATGAATACTTTTTCAAGGCACTGTATGTTGATACTTATACAGTTTTTTTTTTTTTTTTTTTTATGTCTCAATGAAGTTGTAACAGTGTATGCTGACTCCTATAGATTGAAAGAATAAAAAATATATTTAAAAAAGGGTTTTTAAGACTAACTATTGCCTTGTTATACAACTTACCAAAATTGTTTGGTCACTCGTTCTGTTAATGAAAATAATACATATATAATTTGGTGGCTACAGGGGCATATAAAAGGTAATTTACAGTTAAACATCCCACTGACAAAGTTGGCTGTGTGCCCAGATTTTGTTTATAAGATTTGTTGAAATGTTTGAATGTACCTGTGCCTCATGTTATTGATCAGTTTACCCTGCCCTGTGTCTCTATGCAAACAAGGAGAGGGGATTGTCCCCAGGTGTGTGTGTATGTATATATGATCTGGTATTGTCCTGGCACCGGGCAAGGACACTCTTACAGCGGACACGGGGGGAGTACGGGGATCCGTCACATTGGTGGCAGCGGGTGGGGGAATGTGCTTCCTTGCTGTGGACACATCCAAACCACTACCATTATCTACCTCTAGCTATCGAATGAGGGGATTAAGAAGTGAATGGAACATCACTACAACAAACTTAAAAGGACGACCCTCAAATATCTGGTGGAAGCTCAAGGCAGAATCGCCAGTAACAAGCCTAAAGCAGCACTCATCGCAGAGCTCACGGAAGACTATCAGGTGTGCACTGTATGGTCAGAAGTGTCGGATGTTTCTGACTTCCAAAAGGAGGTGCAGTGGCGATTAGCCCTGTATGGACCCTCCATATCGGTTGAGATTTCTTTGGTACTAGCAGAAACCACCCGGCTACGAGTCGCAAAGCTGCAGCAACGGCCGGGGGATCCACACCACCCAATGTCTTCGGGGTGGCCAATAAAAAGAAGCTGCTGTATGCCGCCTTCAAAACCTTCTCTGAGGCAGATGGAGACATTTGATGGGTTCCTACTGGATTTTGAGAGACAGTGTCCCTTCCAGGGGATCACGGTTAGACTGGTTAGTAAGTTGACGTGCCGAGCAGCCGAAGCATACAGGACAGTAGCTGAGGACTGTATGATCTACGATTGAGTCAAAGAACAGATACTGGCCTGTTTCCTTACTTTCAATATCTTTATTGAGTTTAAGCAAAAAAAATATACTTATCATGTTTTGATTATCTATAACATTGCTTGCCATAGGTAATATAACAGTGCAAAATCAGTGTAATATTAAAAAAAAGGGTAAGATACATTTGCCACAAGGAGTTTGCAAACAGGTAAAGTACACACCATATCAATTGAACAATTTAAAATCATACTTGTTGTCCATAACTAAAGGATAAGCCAGAAATAAAGAACGTCAATGGGTATTGTGACTCCACTGCACAATATAGCTGCAGAGTCCAAACCCAAAAAGAGCAGGAGGCCTGCCCCCTAGGCGAGGATTGAGTAAATCACTAGAGTCTCATAACCCCATCAAAAGTGATAACCTACTAATTATCCGGAGATTCCGGAAAAGGTACCAAAAACTCTAGGATAACTGTAGAGGATAAGGGGTTTGGGGAGGGATAGAGTGACGAAAAATGGAGAAAAGCAAGGAGAAGAAAAAAGAGGAATACAAAGAAAAAGAGATACCTGTGCAGGAGGTCAGAATTAAATATCTACATATAATGGAATAAAAATACATACAGGATTAAAGGGCAACATTCATATAAGTAGCCCAGGTTTCCCAGGTCAGTTTAAATTTTCTCAACGGCATTCCGAAGAATGCGTGTCTTCTTCTCTTGAGACATCATCCAAGAGATTTTCCGCGTTGCCATTTATAAATGAGATAGAAGGGCTCTTCCAGGCCCGAGCAATGGTAACTAGCCCAGAGTAGAATAAACCTAATCAAAGCTTGGGTAAATTTGGGCGTTTTAGCTATTCGTTGATTGAGAAGCTGTGCTGGGGTACTGATACTCCAGTAATCTTGTGAATTAAATAAAAAATTTGATTCCAGAACCCTCTGGGGCACTCTCTGGGGTTTCTGGGGCACTGCCAAAAGATGTGCAGCAGTGAACCTGTATGCCCGCACTCTCTAAAACAAAAAGGGGATACAGCCGGATATATTTTTGCAAGGCGAGTGGGTACCAACGGGATATGACTTTAAGGTTGGCTTCTATCAGTGATATATTCTGCAGACCCTTAAAGGAACACATAAAACAAAGAAGTTTCCAGATCACTTTCAAAATCAAGGTGTCGTTCCCATCCCAACATATAAGAGGTGGACTCTGCTTAGGCCCAGTAAATTAAAGAAATACCTCCTTTCATCTCCATGACAGTAGCGCACCATTCTTTATAACAGGTTACTGGGCTTGGCTTCGTAACCCAAATGGAGTGTAAAAAGTGAGAAATTTGGATGAAGCAAATCTTCTCTGAAAGAGGCATCTCTAGTTTACTAATGCAGTAGCTAAAAAAAAATAGGACCTGAAGAGTTAATGAAATGTCTGATCTGGTATAGACCTTTTGTGTGTCCACCATTGAAATGCCGGTATGTCACTCCCTGGGGGGAAAGAGCGGGTTATGGAAAATATCTGGTAGCGGATGCCACGCTGAAGCGATTTTAGGTAGCTTATGTAGGGAGTCGCATAAAGCTATCTAAGGAGACAAAGTTGGGGAGAGTATAGGGGATCGGGATTTGGGGTCACTCCAAATGAGAGTCTATAGTAAAGTTGGGGATCGATTGTCTCTCCGTAGCAACCCAGTCAGGTTTGACGCCTCTAGAGTATACAATAGAAATCTGAGCTAATTGAGCTGCCTGGTAGTACCACCAAAGATTGGGGAGTCCCGGACCCCCTGAGGCCTGGATCTATATAATATATGTTTAGAGAAACAGTGTCCTTTCTTACCCCACACAAATCGGACTATAGACAATTGCAGTTTAGAGAGATGGGCCTTGATTGCTGGGATGGGAAGTGAGCCAGCCAAACAAGTAAAGGATTCGGGGTAATAATGTAATTTTGATTGCATAGACTCTGCCTAGCCTTGAAAGCCCTAGGGATGACCACTGGTCCATAGATGAGGCCAAATTAATACCTAAGTAAGGGATTGATTTCTTTTTGAAAGAGAAATGGTCCTGCAGACAAACCACCAGGGCAGAGAGGGATCAATGCATTAGGGGCCTGAGATTTAGACATATTGATTTTGAGGCTGGAGACTTGGTCGAAATTTTGTAACAATTTGAGAATGTTAGGAGTTGAGATAAGGGGAGGGGTAATGAATAAGAGGATATCATCCGCAAAAAGGGTTTATATTATGGTTAAACGGGCCACAACGGACGCCATGCATATCAGGTTGGTTTCCGATGTCGATAGCCCAGGTCTCTATTGCTATAGCAAATATTAAAGGGGATAGTGGACACCCCTGTCTAGTCCCTCTAGCTGTAGATAAAGGTTCTGAATAAATGCCCTACATCCTGACTCGAGCAGATGGGTGAGAATAGAAAGCTTCTAACACTGTCAAATTGGGGCCAAAGCCCCATCTGTTGAGGATAGAGAATAAAAAGGACCAGGAGACTGTGTCAAAAGCCTTCTGAAGGTCTAAGTATAGTAAGTAGCCCTCTTGGGGAGAACCCCCATCCCGACTTCATAGGAGAAATCACGTCTAACACTCCCCTTATCTGGTCTGGGCCCTGCCTACCCGGTATAAAGCCCACCTGGTCTTTATGAGTGTAATAACCAATGAAGGAGTCTAAGCTATTGGATAAGAGTTTTGAAGTCATTATTGACCAGTGAGATAGGCCTGTAGTTTTCCACTTCACTATGATCTTTACCCTGTTTTGAGATAACAGAGATAAATGCCAGGTTGGTGGCAGGTTCCAGACGTTTAGCTTTCCTCAGAGAGTTAAAATATTGGTCCATATAAGGAGAGTGTTTTGCAAATGTCTTATAATAACAGGTAGAGAACCCGTTAAGTCCTGGGGCATACTCAGTATGGAGTCCCTTGATAAAATCCAATAGCTCGGTGTCTGAAATAGGGCAGTCAAGAAGGGAGCGATGACTGTCTTTAAGAGGGGGAAGGGGGTCTCATTATCTTTACTGTACAGTTTGGAATAAAAAGAGTGGAAAGTTTCCATGATGGGATTGGTCTTTTAAGTAATTTCACCCTTCAAAGACCTAATTTTAGGAATGGAGATCACACAGTGTTTAGGGGTCAGTTTGGTTGCGCATTTCGACCCTATTTTGTGTATAAAAATGGGCCTCCTGCCATCTTAAACTTTTTTCTGCTGCCGAGATAAGGGCTAGGTTCAGAGTCAGTATAGCTGTGTCAAGTTTAGCTAACGTAGCGGAAGTGGGGTTTCGTTTGTGGGTTTTGCTGAGTGATTGAAACACCTTTTCGAGCTGGTCTATGTCCACCTAGCGCTCCCGTTTTAATTGAGAAGCTAATTGAATACTTTTTCCGCTGATCGCCGTGTATGTGCTCCCCATAAAGAGCCCGGTGAGATGTCTACCACGTCATTCAGCAGGAAGAACTCCCACAGCTCCTTCTCTAACATGGTGCATCTAACCAGGTCACTTAGAAGGGATGTGTTAAGTCTCCAGGGGTGTGGGCCCTACGGAGAGGGGGCCTTGATAAGTTTTAACAGAATTAGGGAATGGTCGGACCAAGCTATGTCTGGGATGGAAGCCTGAGATGCTATATGGATGTCTTAAAGTGGGAAGAAAGTATGTGAAGTCCCGTGAGGAAGGGTTCAGCTCTCTCCAAATGTCTACAAGACCCAGAGTGTAAAAGCCAGGCTATACAGTAATGGCCAAAATTGTTGGCACCCCAGAAATTTTTCCAGAAAATCAAGTACCGTATATACTCAAGTATAAGTTGAATTTTTCAGCACATTTTTTTGTGCTGAAAGTGCCCCCCTCGACTTATACTCGAGTCAAGCACTTTTCTGCAGCAAAAAAATTCATTTCCCGAACCAACTTTGGGGCCCCGTATCTCAGGGCCACTTGGTGCTAGAAACCCCAAATTTGATTTGCAAACCCAACATATCCAAAGCTGAAGTTCCTAGCACTAAGTGGCCCCGAAATACGGGGCCCCAAAATCGGTTCGGAAAATGTCATTCTCTGCTGCAGAAAAGTGCTTGACATTTTCTGTACCGACTTTGGGGCCCCATATCTCAGGGCCACTTGGTGCTAGGAACCCCAAATTTGGTGTGCAAACCCAGTGGAACTGGTACCATAACATATCCAAAGCTGGGGTTCCTAGCACCACGTGGCCCTGAGATACGGGGCCCCAAAACTGGTTCGGAAAATGTCATTCTCTGCTGCAGAAAAGTGCTTGACATTTTCTGAACTGATTTTTGGGGCCCTGTATTTCAGGGCCACTTGGTGCTAGAAACCCCAGCTTTGGAAATTTTATGGTGCTAGTTCCACTGGGTTTGCACACCAAATTTGGGGTTCTTAGCACTAAGTGGCCCCGAGATACGGGGCCCCAAATTCGGTCAACTGTGTCTATCTGCAGCATTTCGGGACCCTTTGCTTTCAGAGACCCCAAATTTTGGCTGCAGCTAGGGGGCATCTAGGAACCCTTAACTACCGAGTTTGAAGTTCAGGGGACCTATGGCTGCAAATGGGCACAGTGAGGCATGCAAATGGGCACAGTGATGCTGCAAATGGGCATTGTTGACCCTCTTTTCCACTTACAGTAGTTGTGCATTTCTCACCCTCGTCTTATACTCGGGTCAATAAGTTTTTCCCATTTTTTTTTTTTTTGTGGTAAATTAGGGCCTCGACTTATACTCGGAACGACTTATACTCGAGTATATACGGTATTTCTCACAGAAAAACAACAAGTAAAGAGGCGCCTCTGGGTGCAGACTTTTTTATAGATTTAAAATGCTTTAATAAGATATATAGAGATAAACTCACATTGTGGTGATAAAAACAAGCATGATAGTAAGAGTCATGGATGGCGCTCCCCGTCCTGTGCCTGTGAACAGTCTCTGTGGTGGATGTAGTGACAGCTCTTCCTGGTTGTAATGAGCCGGCTTCAGACAATGGAGGAGCGGCCTCAGAACGAGGCTTGACACACACGAGACTTGAGACAGCTGGCTGCAGGGGGATGACGTCATCAGTAGTGGACGCGTTTCCTGGGCAAGCGCACTTGGGTGGTAAGCAAGCCGCGCCCCTTTCTCAACAGACTAATCTACTAGACATGCTGGAGAGTTAAGTAAGGATGGGGAGGGGAAGCGGGGCGGAGAAAGGGGAGGGGATGGGGCGGGAGAGTAAAAGGAATATACAGAGCCTAATGCTGTTTAAAGTGATTAATGACGTGAATAGAAAAGAAAAAATACAGGATAAAACCGGAAACAAAAAATAATGAGAAGGGAGATATGTAACCAAGGAATAGGGGAGGAAAGAAAAGGGGGAAGGAGAAGGGAAAGAAGGAACGGAGGGGGGGGGGGAGAGGCTGAAGTGGTGAAGACGACTTGGAGCAAAAAACGGAATGTGAAGGGGGGGGGGGGAGACGGGAGGAAGTGGAGGAGACTGGGAGGGGGGAGAGGGACAACTGACTAGTCTCTAAAAGCACAAAACAATAATCGGACATGTAAAATGCATCTTATTAATACAACACATTGATATTAGTCATAGAGCATATATATAAAAATGGTAAAACACTAAATGTACAAGATAGATATATATACACGCACAACATATGACAACGGCACGTTTTATGCGGAAAATTCCAACAATTAGAAAGAATTATGGAGACCACCAATCAACAATGGTGGGACAAATTCTTTCTAAACAAATATATAGACACCAAAATTTCCCCCAGGGGCCTCAGGGTTATGAAAGAATGTTCCTTTCTTGACACTGATCATAAAAAAGAATGGGCCGATGTCTCTGCCTTTTGCACATCCAAGTGGATGAGTATCCTTATCTTACACAGAACGTCCAGGTTCAACAAACTTAAACAGAATGTTCTTGCATTGATACAAGATATTGCCAGCCACAATACCATCATTCCCCTCTCATGGCTAGACACCCTGAAGAAAAACACCAGAATAGATGAAGACTCCCTATTATGTATGAAGCTTGGCAAATTCAGATGTGATTTGGATGACTACAACTATGATAGAGTCTTTTCTTGGAACAAAAAATGGAGAACACATCCTATTCCTGAATGGCCAGCTACTTCAGAAGATAGTACCACTTCCCCACCCTCTTCAGTTTTCCCTCATCCTCCCTCCTGTCCTTTGACCCAGATCGATTCCCCACGTCCTCTAATGAGCCTCTCTGTGGATCCACCCACCTGGCATCAAAATAAGAAACCCACGAGAAGTTCACATCATTCTGACCCCCCCATTCAGCCAAAAAACAGCCAAACCACAAGAAAAAAGGTTCAAATAATGCATCCACTAACTCTGGTCTCCTTTCTGCCTTAAACCTATTCTACAATAGACAACCCACGGTATCGTCCACTCATGACTCCACCAAACACACTCATACTCAAGCTGCCCCAAACATTCTGCCCGTAGGAACAAAAGTCAGTTGCCCCCATTTCCGATCCTCCCCGCCCCAATGATCATATGGATTCTTCTCCCCCTCCACCCATTTCGTCTCCTCCTTTTTTGGTGCTCAGTCCTCCTCTTGCAGCCTCCAGGAAAAGAAAACTCATCGGAGAGGCTGCAGAGGAGGACGCAGCAAGAATAAGTCCCAACACACCCAAAATAAGGAAACTGTGAAGATCTTCAACCTTTCTTCTCATATCTTATCCCATTCTGATACCCTACTTTTGAGTAGAGACCTGAATTTTGCGCCCCTTAACAAACCTAATCCTTTTTTGTTATTTAAGGACCTCAACAGATATGTACGGAACCTTACCCTAAAACGTTACTACCACCTAAAAGAAAAAAAGAATACACAGGTCGATGTCACCTTACCCCCATCTTCCCCTTCCCTTTTAACTGATATTTTTTAATTCGATACAAGTTCAGTGGATGATATCGAAAATGGTTTATCCGATGATAATATGGTTGATGATCAACTACTCTGCCTTTTGACCCAACATACAGCAACTTTCCCCTCCTATCATCCACACCACTCTCAAACCAAAGTCCATTTTTTACCCCTCACAGGCCAAGGGCCCATACATCGAAAGTTTTTATAGGATCGTATTTTCAGATTTCCAGAAGCTCTGCCAATCTTCTAACGTTACTAATACTCAATTTGTCACCTTTAGAGATCCAAGCACTAAAATCGCTAATGGATGCAGAGGATTTGATCATAAAATCAGCGGACAAAGGTGGCGGAATTGTCATACAGGACAAGGTGGACTATGTCACAGAGGCTAGAAGGCTGCTCTCCGATACTTCCACCCATCAGAAAATCAATAAAGACCCTACCTCCGATTATGCTAAGGAAGTAAATAATTTGGTCTCCGAGGCATTCCAGAATGACATCCTCAATAAATTTGAGAAGTCTTTCCTTCTCAAAGATTTTTATCATATCCCGTACTTTTACCACCTTCCAAAGGTCCACAAAAGTTTAGATAACCCCCCCCTGCAGACCCATAGTGGCAGCTATAGACAGCTTCACTACAGGTCTTAGTCTATATATCGATCATTTCCTCCAGCCCATCGTCCAAAAATTACAGTCCTATATCAGAGATGGGACTCACCTGATGGAGCTTCTTTCAGCATACAGGTGGGAGCCTACTTACACATGGCTCTCCCTGGATGTGAACTCTTTGTACACATCGATCCCCCATGCGTTCGGCCTAAGAGCACTCGAGCACTTTCTAGCAAAAGATCCCCTCATAAATCCTCGCCAGGCAGCATTTATCTTGGAAGCGACTTCACACAACTATTTCCAATTCCATGAAGAATTCTATGTCCAAATACAGGGAACAGCGATGGGGGCCAATTTTGCGCCCTCATATGCCAACTTGGCCATGGGCTATTGGGAGAATCTACACATTCTCCACAATAACCCATATGCCCGTCACATTGTGTTCTTCGGTCGTTATATCGACGATATCGTCATCATCTGGAATGACGACGTCGATGTGATTACAGACTTTGTAAAATATTGCAATGTGAACCAATATGGCCTATCTTTTACCTTTTGTTGCCAGCCCTGATACGTTGCCCTTTCTCGATCTGGAGTTAGGGGCTGATGTAGCCACTTCCACCATCATCTCCAAAAACTATGTCAAACCAACTGCGGGCAATTCATTTTTGCACTATAAAAGTTGCCATCTTCCGCAATGGATCAATAACATCCCAAAGGGGCAGTTCTGCCGACTAAGACAGAACTGCACCAGAGAGAGTGACTACGTCCACCAGAGTACTTTGCTCAAAAACAAATTTATAGACCAAGGCTATCCTGTAGATCTCACTGACCGAGCCTTTAAGCACTATCTTAAAGGCAAACCTTCGAAACTATCTCGAGACCCTGACCAACATACAGTACGGTTTACCACCACCTTCCACTGTCAATTCAAGAAAATGGAAAGAATTCTAGCGGATCATTGGGACATACTACTACAAGATCCACTGCTAAAACCCTACAATTCTGAAAAACCCAAGGTCACATATCGCAGAGCTCCCAACATCAAAACAAAAATAGCTCCTAGTAGAATCCGATCAAAACACTGCCCCCCCAGCCAGCCTGTACTCATCCCACTGGTTGGGATGTTCCAGTGTAAAAAACTGCTGTGCAAAACCTGCAGATTTGTTCACCATGGCCAGAAGTCCTTCACCACCAAGGGTGTTACTCATGCGCTAAAGGATTTTTACAACTGCTCTTCAGATTTTGTGATCTACAGACTAACCTGTCCTTGTGGCCTACTTTATGTAGGCCGTACGATACGAGCACTCAGGACCAGGTTCGGTGACCACCGAAGAGCTATTGAGGGTGGAATTGATCCCCTAAAGGTGGCACATAGTGTGCCCAAACACTTTGCCCAAGTCCATAAAAAATCCACCATAGGGTTACAGGTGTGGGTCATAGGAGAAATCCCTAGATCTCTACCAGCTGCAGAACGTTTCAAAAAACTATGCGCCCGCGAAACGTTCTGGATTTACCAGTTAGATGTTCTCTCACCTGGGGGTATGAACGAAGGAATAGAAATCTCTACCATACTGTAATACTGTAATTCTGGTACCTTCGTCTTTCCACCCATAATGTAGAGAGTTCACAAGTATATAGGCTTATTATTAAAATACCTACCCGTATATACTCGAGTATAAGTCGTTCCGAGTATAAGTCGAGGCTCTAATTTACCACAAAAAAAATGGGAAAAACTTATTGACCCGAGTATAAGACGAGGGTGAAAAATGTACAGCTACTGTAAGTGGAAAAGAGGGTGAACAGTGCCCATTTGCAGCATCACTGTGCACATTTGCATGCCTCACTGTGCCCATTTGCAGCCATAGGTCCCCTGAACTTCAAACTCGGTAGTTAAGGGTTCCTAGATGCCCCCTAGCTGCAGGCAAAATTTGGGGTCTCTGAACCCAAAGGGTCCTGAAATGACATTGCTGCAGATAGACACAGTTGACCAAATTTGGGGCCACGTATCTCGGGGCCACTTAGTGCTAAGAACCCCATATTTGGTGTGCAAACCCAGTGGAACTAGCACCATAACATTTCCAAAGCTGGGGTTTCTAGCACCAAGTGGCCCCGAGATACAGGGCCCCAAAAATCAGTTCAGAAAATGTCAAGCACTTTTCTGCAGCAGAGAATGACATTTTCCGAACCAGTTTTGGGGCCCCGTATCTCAGGGCCACTTAGTGCTAGGAACCCCAGCTTTGGATATGTTATGGAACTAGTTCCACTGGGTTTGCACACCAAATTTGGGGTTCCTAGCACCAAGTCGCCCTGAGATATGGGGCCCCAAAGTCGGTTCAGAAAATGTCAAGCACTTTTCTGCAGCAGAGAATGACATTTTCCGAACCGATTTTGGGGCCCCGTATCTCGGGGACACTTAGTGCTAGGAACTTCAGCTTTGGATATGTTGTGGAACTAGATCCACTGGGTTTGCATACCAAATTTGGGGTTTCTAGCACCAAGTATCCCTGAGATACGGGGCCCCAAAGTCGGTTCGGAAAATGACATTTTTTGCTGCAGAAAAGTGCTTGACTCGAGTATAAGTGAGGGGGGCACTTTCAGCACAAAAAAATGTGCTGAAAAATTCGACTTATACTCGAGTATATACGGTATATTATTCTTCATTATCCCTTAGACCTGTGGCCCCATTCAGTATTACAGACACTGGTTTCTCCTTTTTATAGTCCTATTGACATTTTTATATAACTTCGTACTATGCCAGATATCTTCTATATATATTTATATATGTGCATTTATTCCATATGTGCATATATGCATTTACACGTGTACATATACGTGTATATATTTCTTCATATTTTTATACATCTTATATATATATTTTACAACTCCTTCCAATTTCTTTTAATTTTTTCTAATTTTTTTCCCAATTTTACTACTACGCAGGGCATAGTCAGTAGTATGTCATATTTTTGTATTTTTATTGTTGACTCTTATAATTCCTTGCTTTATCTCCCAGTGCTATCCACGAATATGTTGTGCGTGTATATATATCTATCTTGTACATTTAGTGTTTTACCATTTTTATATATATGCTCTATGATTAATATCAATGTGTTGTATCAATAAGATGCATTTTACATGTCCGATTTATTGTTTTGTGCTTTTAGAGACTAGTCAGTTGTCCCTCCCCCCCCCTCCAGTCTCCACTTCCTCCCGTATCCCCCCCCCCTTCACATTCCGTTTTTTGCTCCAAGTCGTCTTCACCACTTCAGCCTCTCCCCCCTCTCCCTCCGTTCCCGTTCCTTCTTTCCCTTCTCCTTCCCCCTTTTCTTTCCTCCCCTATTCCTTGGTTACATATCTCCCTTCTCCTTATTATTTTTTTGTTTCCGGTTTCATCCTGTATTTTTTCTTTTCTATTCACGTCATTAATCACTTTAAACAGCATTGGGCTCTGTATATTCCTTTTGCTCTCCCGCCCCATCCCCTCCCCTTTCTCCGCCCCGCTTCCCCTCCCCATCCTTACTTAACTCTCCAGCATGTCTAGTAGATTAGTCTGTTGAGAAAGGGGTGCGGCTTGCTTACCACCCAAGTGCGCTTGCCCAGGAAACGCGTCCACTACTGGTGACGTCATCCCCCCTGCAGCCAGCTGTCTCGTGTGTCTCAAGCCTCGTTCTGAGGCTGCTCCTCCATTGTCTGAAGCCGGTGTCTTGCCGAATAAGTTCCTTCGGCGGATAGGTTCCCCCCCTGTACTGCGCAGCGCCTGCGCAGTACGTACTACTGTTGGCCGCCGGAGATAGCCGAAGCTCAAACGCTTCGATCAGCTGTACACGGCGCCTGCGCTCTGGGTCCAGATTCCTTCCCCACTATCCAAGTGGACCTAGAGGGGGAATCTAAAAGTGCCGAGCGTAGCGAGGCCGTGCCCGAAGCGTGGCGAGCGAAGCGTGGCGAGCGAAGCGTGGCGAGCGAAGCGAGCCCGCGAGGGGCCCTCTTACAGGCGCCGTGTACAGCTGATTTTCAGCTGTTCCGCTTCGGCTATTTCCGCCGGCTTCTACTGCGCATGCGCAGTAGAGGGGGAACTAATCCGCCGAGCGGAACTTTCTCGGCAGAACACCGGCTCATTACAACCAGGAAGAGCTGTCACTACATCCACCACAGAGACTGTTCACAGGCACAGGACTGGGAGCGCCATCCATGACTCTTACTATCATGCTTGTTTTTATCACCACAATGTGAGTTTATCTCTATATATCTTATTAAAGCATTTTAAATCTATAAAAACGTCTGCACCCAGAGGCGCCTCTTTACTTGTTGTATTTCAGCCTCAGGACCATGGTTTCGTTCCTACTATGATGGCAGCCCTGCTTGCTTCTCTGAGCGTTTTTTTCCCCTCATCCTGATTACAACAATATATGGACTATTGGCCTATTGAATGGATTGTCATTGTTTACATTTTTTATTTAGTTTTTTGACTGTCCTTTTGATTAGATAGATTTGATTATGTGGGAGCTCTAGGTGATTGCACCTAGACTTGTTATTTTTTCTCACAGAAAAGTATTGCAGTAACACATGTTTATTCCCTTTGTGTGTATTGGAACAAAACAAAAGGAGGAAAAAAAGCAAATTTGCATAATGTCACACAAAACTCCAAAAATGGGCTGGTCAAATTTCTTGGCACCCTTAACTTAATATTTGGTTGCACACCCTTTGGAAATAATAACTGAAATCAGTTGCTTCCTATAACCATCAATAAGCTTCTTACATCTCTCACCCGGAATTTTGGACCACTCTTCCTTTGCAAACTGCTCCAGGTCTCTCTTATTGGAAGGGCGCCTTTTCCCAACAGCAATTTTAAGATCTCTCCACAGGTGTTCAATGGGATTTAGATCCGGACTCATTGCTGGCCACTTTAGAACTCTCCAGCGCTTTGTTGCCATCCATTTCTGGGTGCTTTTTGACATATGTTTGGGGTCATTGTCCTGCTGGAAGACCCAAGATCTCGGATGCAAATCAGCTTTCTGACACTAGGCTCTACAGTGCGACCCAAAATCCTTTGGTAATCCTCAGATTTCATGATGCCTTGCACACATTCAAGGCACCCAGTGCCAGAGGCAGCAAAACAACCCGAAAACTTCATTGAACCTCCACCATATTTCACTGTAGGTACTGTGTTCTTTTCTTTGTAGGCCTAATTCCGTTTTTGGTAAACAGTAAACATCTGTCCACAACACTTTTTCCCAGAAGGATTTTGGCTTACTCAAGTACATTTTGGCAAACTGTAGTCTTGCTTTTTTATGTCTGTGTCAGCAGTGGGGTCCTCCTGGGTCTCCTGCCATAGCGTTTCATTTAAATGTCGACGGATAGTTTGCGCTGACACTGATGCTCCCTAAGCCTGCAGGACAGCTTGAATTTCTTTGGAACTTGTTTGGGACTGCTTATCCACCATCCGGACTATCCTACGTTTGCAAACTTTCATCAGTTTTTCTCTTCCGTCCACACCCAGAGAGATTAGCTACAGTGCCATGGGTTGCAAACTTCTTGATACTAGTGCGCACTATGGACAAAGGCAAATCTAGATCTCTGGAGATGGACTTGTAACCTTGAGATTGTTGATATTTTTCCACAATTTTGGTTCTCAAGTCCTCAGACAGGTCTCTTACAGTTCTCTTCTCCTCTTTCTGTTGCCCATGCTTAGTGTGGCACACAGACGCACAATGCAAAGACTAAGTGAACTTCTCTCCTTTTTATCTGCTTTCAGGTGTGATTTTTATATTTCCCACACCCGTTACTTGCTCCAGGTGAGTTTAAAGGAGCATCACATGCTTGAAACAATCTTATTTATCCACAATTTTGAAAGGGTGCCAAGAATTTTGACCAGCCCGTTTTTGGAGTTTTGTGTGACATTATGTCCAATTTGCTTTTTTTCCTCCCTTTTTTTGTTTTGTTCCAATGCACACAAAGGGAATAAACGTGTATAACAAAACGTGTTACTGCAATATTTTTCTGTGAGAAACTCTTGATTTTCTGGAAAAATTTCTGGGGTGCCAACAATTTCGGCCATGACTGTACGTAGGCTTTTCTTAGGGGGCCTTTTGAGCTGGGATGCCCCTGCTCCCATTTTGTCTAAGAGCTGGTCAAATGCAATATTGAAGTCCCCACCCATTACTAACCGACCCTCAAAGTGTGGGGAGAGTGTTTTTAGCATCTCTGAGAAAAATTTGGCCTGACCCTTATCCGGGGCGTAATATGAGATGAAAGTGTAGAGGCAGCCGTCAATATGTCCTTTGACCAGAATGTAGCGACCTTCCCGGTCCTTAATCATTTGGGAGTGAGAAAAGGAAACTTTTTTTTTGAGAAAAAGGATAGCTGCTTCTTTCTTATTCCTTCCTCCTCCTCCTCCTCTATCATCTGCATTTGCTAAGTAAAACGTGGGAAATTTATGATGGACAAACACTGAATTAAAATTCCCAGGGACTTGAGTCACCTCAAGCAGGAGGACTTCAAGACCCTGGGAATGGTAATGCTGAAATGCCTTTCGTCTCTTTATCGGAGAGTTAAGGCCTTGTGTGTTGTCAAATGCCACGCTAAGAGTATCGCCCTGCTGATCCGAATTAGCTGGGGAGAAGAGTAATACTCCATCAATTTGTATGTACGTACCCAGCCATCCTGCCAGGAGTCCATGGAGAAACCAGTCCGAGTAGGTTCGAGTTCACAACCATTCAGGAGAAACCTCCACAGAGGTATCTGAAAGACAAGAAATAACATGAAAAAACAAAAGTTGTAGGAGAGGAGGAGATCTGAACCCAGAACTGGAGTTCTGTGTTCTCTGAATACAGGACAGAATATGCCTAGTCCTGCCAGCACAAAGAAAAAGTACCTATGCATCCTGATTTACTCAGGGCACTATCCTGCTGTCGCCCAAGGGATCTGTAGTCCTTGAGTCTCAACAGGTAAAGGAGCACTAAAACAGCTCCAACCTTTAAGCCTTGGTTATACAAATTAAGAAATAAAACAAAAACATTTATTTAAAACACGTAATAAAGCTTAGGGCCCAGGGCTGACCCTCACAAAGTTAAAGCTAACTAATACTTAGCACAGGAAAATAACAAACAAAATGTAATGTGCTGGATCATAAAGCACTAGGTGGAGGCAAACCTGAAACCAACCAAACCTGGATCAGATGCACGTTGCACCTTTTTAACTGTAAATCAAGGTGACCTCCAGTCCATACCTAAGGGAAGGAAAAACCAGTTAAAGTAATGTTGCCCCCAAAATAGTAAAATTAAAGTGGGACACAGTCATAAACCTGTAACTTGGGAAGGTGTACTTCCAACTGAAAGTGGACCAACACAGGTCAGATGGAAATAGTTCACCATCAGTGGGGTTGGGGTTCCCATGTCCACTTTGTTTCTGTTTATGCCAAACAGAGGTCAGGGGGCTAATCGGAGGGGGTCCCTTGGAGACGCTTTGGCGATTAGCAGAAGAAGCTGATGATTTTTGGGAGATGATTGTAGCAGTCGGCGTTGACCCTCCTGGAAAGAAGCAAAGCTGTATTTTTTTTTTTACGAAATTGAAACTGTAGACGGAATGGGAAAGATCACTAGTATTTCACATATTTTTGGGATAATGCCCCCAGGAGGGATTTAAGGGTCCTCCGGCCTTGGATAGTTGTGGGAGACAAGTGCGCAAATATTTTGGACTGGATTCCCCTATATAGAGAGATTTTTGGAGTCCGGGGCCTTCCTCATAACTTTCTCCCCAGAGACCACAATGTCTCTGGGGAGACCGTCCTGGCGAGGGGGTTGAAGAGTTCTGTGAGCTCTATCCAGCTCCAATCTGTGGTTTGGGATATCCGGAATAGGATCCTTAATGAGGGACTTAACTGACCCTTGGACATCCAGAATAGATTCCGGAAGACTCCTGATATGAAAATTATAACGCCGGCTTCTATTCTCTAGGTTTTCCATTTTAGACAAGGCTGTGTCCAGTTGTTCCTGTAGCGCAGGGATATGCAATTAGCGGACCTCCAGCTGTGGCAGAACTACATGTCCCATGAGGCATAGCAAGACTCTGATAGCCACAAGCATGACACCCAGAGGCAGAGGCATGACGGGACTTGTAGTTTTGCACTGCTGGTTTGCTAATTGCGCTCTCCCTGCTGTAGCGTTTGAATAAAAACTGTTTTTGGTTCGCCCACAGGACTGTTTGGTCTACAGTCTGTCCAATAGCTTCTTTGTGTGTGCCAAGACTCTGTATATCCATTTTAATGCAGTTATTTATTTGTGCTGCATTGTGCTGCAGCTTGAGCCAAGCCGTTAGCCAGCATTTCAGAGAATTTAGCAAGGATCAGAGTGAGGTCTGGGAGCTGGCCTGGGGTGAGGGGAGGAGCCTGTTGCTTTACAGCAAGGCCTGCAGGGCTATTAATCATTGGTGCGCCCAGCAGCTCATCAAAAGTTCTGCCCAGAAGTGATACAGTGGATGCAGGGGAGCCTGCAGGGAGGATAAGAGTACTTATTGGCGTGGCTGGAGGGCCACAAGCGTCATGAGGTGCTAAAAGAGGATCTGCAATGAAGTCTGTATCGTATCATTCGAGTCTCCTTGTGGATGAATTGCGGCTGCCATCTTGGATTGTCCCGGGGCCTGCTCTCCAAAGCTTAGCTGACAGGACACCTTTCTCCTTTGCTGTTCGCCCGACATATGAGAAGAGGCGATGATGTGTCCAGAGTACGGGCAGGTGGTGAGGGACGGGGCCCGATCTCAGTAGCTGACGTGGAGGCTGTTACTTGGCTGGAGCGTATCGGAGCTCCCGGATCAAGCCGCCATCTCGGGAGCCGCCGCGCATGCGCCTTGGCCTGCTATTCTTTAACCCCGATGGCATATCGAATCAATTTCCGGAGTCTGAAAAAAGGGGATAAGGACTCCTACACTGAGTGGGATCATCGTCTACAGCATGCTTTGGGAAGTTGGGTTCAGGGCTGCCAGGCAAAAAAGGTGGAGGAGATGCTCCAGCTTATTCTTCTGGAACAATTCTTTAATGGCGTTCCCCAGGAGGTTCGTGACTGGTTGAGAGACTGACGCAGGCTAACCCTGCAGAAGGCAACTTCCCTGGCAGATGAATTCCAGGATGCCCAGAGGTGATCTGTGGCGGCACATAGCACAGCAGCAGCCAGCTCGCCACACTAACTGGTTATGGCTCCTTCACCACCTATGGGGTGACCAGGGGGAGCTGTCCGTCCCATGACAGCAGCAGAATCCTGGCAAACGGGGCCTAGAAGCTGCAATGTGATCAGTTGGGCCATATGTGAGACCGGTATCCTCAGAATTACAGTAGGGGTCCCCCATCATGGCATACCAGCAGTCTGGCCAGGGCTACAGCATACTGTGTGCATTGAGAAGACTCTACCCCTTGCTGTTCCCGTCTCGTAGTGACAGCGATGTAGGGGAGTAAGATTTTGGAGTCCTGTATGAGGCCAATCCAGTACAAGCAGTGGCTGAGGACAATAGACAACATCACCGGCAGGTTGTACGGATTACCTGCTGAGGTACTATTGGGCAATGACCTGGGACTTTTGGCTACTGCGGAGATCAAAGTGCATCCAGTCACCAGCCAACTACAGGCACGGGAAGTTGCTTCATCCCACTCCATTGGGGCTCAGGTAAGACCCACTAACTCTGACATTGTCCCTGCCCTATCCATCCCGACTTGGGACTCGCCGAAAGATTTTGAACAGGAGACCTTATAGGACCCTACCCTCGCCCCATATAGACAGAAAGCCGGGACAGATCTGGGAGGTGTGGGGGACATTAGGTTTGAATGGGACCGGGGGAGGCTCTATAGGATTATAGGGGGTGCAGGGAGGGGAGTGACCCAGATTCCTCAATGACAGCTGGTCGTGCCTAGAAAATACAGACGTAATCTGTTACAGATTGGGCACGATATCCCTCTTGCTGGTCATCTGGGGCACAAGCAAACACTACACCGCCTGACTTTCTGGAGAGGGGTGTCGGAGTAGGGAAGAACGGGAACAATGCTTGGCCTACCCTTAGGCCCCTACCCTCCCAATCGGATAGTGGGGCATATAATAGGGCCCCTAACTATGCCTAGTCCTATGGGTGAAAAGGATATTCTGTATAGTATAGTGGACTATGCCACCCGATATCCAGAGGCTGTTGCTCTGGGAAATATTCATGCCGAGACCGTGGCTGGTGCCCTACTTCAGATATTCACCAGCAGTTGTGTGGGATTAAGCCCCTTTATGGCTCCTTGTATCACCCACAAACCAAGGGGCTTTGCGAAAGGTTCGGTAGCACCCTGAAGCAGATGCTTTGAACGTTTGCCTTGACATATAAGGACCGGGAAAGTCACCTTCCCCATTTACTTTTTGCATACCAGGAGGTACCCCAGAAGGCTAAAGGTTTTTCTCCCTTCAAGCTGCTTAATGGTAGGAAGGTACGGGGACTCCTAGACTTGCTTCAGGAGCACTGGGAGGGTACCTTGGTTGAGGAAGGAACCTCTATTGTGGCTTATGTCCTGGAATTACAGGACCGCCTTCAGAGATGGGCTGCCACCGTGCGGGACAATCTGCGAGCAGCTCAAGGGAAGCAAAAAAGGTGGCATGACCGGTCAGCTAGAGAGATTGCAATTTTAGCCTAGGACGCTGAAACCGGTTAAGCAGAACAAGCTCCAGGCCTCATGGCAAGGACCTTATAAGATTGCAGAACAGCTCTGCGATACCACCACTGTAGTCGCCCAATGTTCAGATGAAAGGATCAAAAGAACCTTCTCATGGGAACATGTTGAAACCGTATCAGGAAAGAGCGAAAGCAGTTGCCACCATGTGCGCCCCTGGAGGAGGGAGAGAATCTTCTATCCCTGGGACTGCCCGAGGAGATGAAGTCTGAACCAGGGATAGTTGAGTAGCAGTTAGGAGAAGGGTTGGGCCCACAACTCCATGAACAGGCCCAGCAGCTGCTCCATGAGCGCCTGGGATAAGTTCTCGTCCCGTTCAGGCTATACTTAAGTAGCCATACATCGGGTCGACATGCCGGAGCAAGCCCCCTTGAGGCAAACGACATATCGCATCCCAGATGCTGTACGAGAGAAGATGTGGAAAGAAATCTGGGATATGTTGGATCTTGGTCATAGAGCCTTCAGAAAGCCCTTGGGCCTCTTCAGGGGTTTTAGTCACTACCAGATTCTGTGTGGACTATAGGCGTCTAAACGACTGGACTGTGACTGACGCCTTTCCCATGCCCCGTTTGGATTAACACTTATGAGCCGTACACACAATAGGATTTTACGACAACAAATGTTGGATGTGAGCTTGTTGTCGTAAAATTCGACCCTATGTAGGCTCTACAGAACATTTGTTTCCGCCAACAAATGTTTGAGAGCAGGTTCTCAAATTTTTTCGACAACAAGACTTGTTGTCGGAAATTCCGAGCGCGTTTACACAATTCCGACGCACAAAAGTCCACGCATGCTCGGAATTAAGCAGAAGAGCCGCACTGGCTATTGAACTTCATTTTTCTCGGCTCGTCGTACATCACCGCGTTCTTGATGTTCTGAATTTACGACAACATTTGTGTGACTGTGTGTATGCAAGACAAGTTTGAGCCAACATCCTTTGGAAAAAAATCCACGGTTTTGTTAGAAAACCATATCGTGTGTACATAGCGTTAGACAAAATTGCCCAGGGACGCTTCTTCGCTACTATTGATCTTTGCAAGGGCTATTTGCAAATCCCCCTCAAACCAGAGGCCATCCTTTACTCTCCATTTATCACTCCCTTTGGCCTGTTCCAGTTTAGGGTCATGCCATGGCCTACGCCACGTACTAAGACTCAAGTGCTAGCCTTTCTGGGTCCCCCCCGGTACTATCGTCCCTATTTTCTAGCGCCATTGCCAAGCCCTTGACTGACCTGACTTTGTAAGGGTCTTCCTCGACAAGTCCTGTGGTCCCCGGAGTGTGAGGCAGCTTTCCAAAAACTCAAACAAGTGCTGATCCAGACACCGGTATTAGCCACATCTGACCCATCCATAAAGATGCATCCATGTTTGTGTTCGGAGCAGTCCTGAGTCGAGTTGGAGAAGCCTGGAATGACCATCCGGTGGCTTATATCAGCCATGAGCTTTTACCTCGAAGTTGCCTATGCTACGGTAGAAAAATAATGTTTGGCTTTACGGAAGTTTCAACTCTATCTCTATAGCAGATTCTTTACCATCCTTACAGATCACAGTCCGTTGGTTTGGCTAAACCGAGGATCGGATAACGGACGGCTGCTGCGGTGGAACTTGACACTGCAGCCGTCCAGCTTTACAATTCAATATCGTCAAGGGAAACAGAACGTCAATGCAGATGACTTGCATCGGCAAACAGACAGAACCCTGAACATGACTATGTGGACATCCCCAAGCGGATTTGTTAGAATCACGCTGCGTCTTCCTACCGTGAGACATGAGGGAGCATTGTGACAGTACCAGTCCAATTTAGCATCTGTCCCAACTCCCTTATCTTCACTGGGATACCAGCCTCCTGAACTAACCATAATTTTTTTTTTCTTTTCTTTTTACATACAATCAATTTTAAGTCTGGTACAACATGCATTCATGGACAAATTGAGGTGTGTTTAAAAAAGGTTTGATAAAGTCTACTGTTTAATTCACATTTGACACCTGTAATGTTTTCCATTTGCAGCTCCTGTTTGATTTTCTTGCATTTAAAAATGACATCAGCTTTTGGAAGAAGAAGAAAAATATGGTTGGGATGTCAACAAAAGCAGGTATGTTGTTTACAGATTCCTTTGTGTCAATGCATATGTAAAGTATATGCCAAAGCTTTTGCTACTTAGTGGTTGTAAACCTTTACCTATACCCAGTGAAGTGACTAGTCTCGGGTAATACAGAGATTAAACAAATCCTCCTACATAAGTCGTACCTGTTTATTTGCAGCAGTTTGTCCTGTACATAGTTGTAAAAATCAAAGCTAAAAGATTTTTGACAGACTCGCAAAGCAGAGGGCGGAGAGCTGCAGTAGTTACACAGTGTACAAGAGCTGGGGCTGTCAATCACAGGCTAAGTGCTGGGATCTCCCTCCCCTTACTTCATTTTAGCTCTTGGTGTTAGAAGTGACTCATGCTGATAACAAAGAAACTAGACGGCAGGGAGAAATTACATTTGGTGTTTTTGAGAGAGGCAAAGTATACACTATTGAAATATGTGCTTGTTGAGATTTCATGTCTGAGGTTTACAATCAAAACAAAATAATGTTTTGGTGCTTTGACTGACACCTGTCTTCTAGTTGCAGCAGAGAGATCACTGTAGGAGCAATAAACAAAGACCAGAGTTTTAACTGGTTAACCACTTGCCCTGCGGAAGATTTACCCCCTTCATGAACAGGCCTTTTTTTGCGATACAGCACTGCGACGCTGTACCCAAATAAAATGTGTGTCCTTTTTTTTTTTTTTTTTTTTTTTTTTTTTTTTTTTTTTCTCCTACAAATAGAGCTTTCTTTTGGTGGTATTTGATCACCTCTGCAGTTATTATTTTTTGCGACTGATTATTAGTCAGACTGATCACTAACAAAAAAGTGATTTGGTTAATTGTCCCCTAACTAGATTTAGTATCTATGTAAAACTCTCAGGTGTAAAAACTTTCAAACTTTGTAATAAAAAAAAAATCCACCATTCAGAGCGTAGTCTCAGGAGGATGAATACGTGTTACTTCACACCATTGGATGCCTATTACCACCACTTCCTCCCAGAGCCCTTTCTTGCCACTCTTTTGCCATGAAGACTGATACAGGACAGTTGACACCTGGGTTACTGTGTATCCTTCTGTGGACAGGCTTACCCCATTTTCACACCCTATTTCATGAGTACCCCATAGGGGAGCACACTTAATGATAGCAGTGGCTGAAACCAGGCACAGGGTAACTATGGCAAAAATTCAGACAAACATTCACTCTACCGAAGCGTTGCGGAACATTCAGTCCACTGCTTGAATGACAAAGGACAATGTTTCCCTTGATTCTAGCTTTATTTTAGGCATGCAAAGGGCGACCTATTTGATCAAGACATATTTATCTGCAACAATGGCAACAGCTGTCAGAACTCCAAAAGCACCAGGCTTCTTTTCAATCCTCATTTTCTGTTCCTGAGTGGGAAGTGGATATACCTGCTTTTAGGAGCAGTAGAAACTGAGGAGAATTAAAGGGATAGGAGACAGTACTAGGGGAGGCTGTAGAAGATTTCCCACCCCTAGGATCATATACACCTGATACTGTGGCTTCATGGAAAATGCTTGCCAATGTAGACATGCTTGCTTCTGTAATCGAAAACCTCGCCATAGTTGCACTTGATTCTCCTATGTCTTATTATGCCACTCTAGGTACTAAGAGGCCTGTATAGTCTGAAAATACATTTTCCATTCATAAACAAATAGAATAGACAATTTGATTATTGGGGTACTTTGGAGAAAAAAATGTTTGTCTGCTCCGAGACTCATTGCTGAGCTATATACGTTGAAAATGAATTCACAAAATAGTGGACTGTTCCAGTAGTAGACCCTGCTGTCTCAGCCTTCAATAAATCTTACTTTTCCTATAGATTATAATTAATTTAGGCCTCATGCAGACTGCTGCTGTTAAACTTTTTGGGGGTTTTTTGCCCTTAAACTCCCCTCTGTTAGCCTATGTGTTCATGCACACATGGACATTTTTAGCAGTTTATCCGCAGGGGAGTTTATAGACCATTTTCTGAATGTCCTAAAATCGTGTTTTCAGGAGCGGGAATTCTGACCACAAAAAACGCCCAAAAATGCTCAAAAACTCTAGACACGTTTAGCACTTCACCATTTATTTCAATGGCCAGAATAAATTAAAATTCTGGCCAATGAAATAAACTCCCAAACGTTGTTAAACTCACCTAGACTGTTTCGAAAAAATGCAGCTTAGGTGGGTTTATAAAGCTGATTTTCTCCTGTCAGGATAAACAGTGTTTACAAGAGGCGTTAAGGATTGTGCAGACAAAATTTGAGAGGCTCTTAAAGGCTCTTTGCTCTTGCAGATCCAGCCCTGCAACGGGCTATTGGAAAAATGTTTTGTCCTCAACAGAAGATAACAAAACCCCCCTCATTGTGAGCTTCTACCTCCTCTAAACAAAGAGCACCCCATTACTCTCCCCAGGCTTTCTGTTGAAAGGCAAAAGTCAGCCTTTTCTTTTGGCAGAAGACTTGGAACTCTAGGCCCATTATGTCAATTTCAAAACCTTCTTCACAATGAATTGGCACCCTCACGCCTAAGAGTGTGTGTGTGTGTGTGTGTGTGTGTGTGTGTGTGGGGGGGGGGGGGGGTGGCGCGCGCATCTGTTACAGTGTGCATTCCTCCTGACAGCTCAGTCTCATGAGTTCATTCAGTGGTTTCCAAAGGGTACAAAATAAAGTTTCTTGGACTCCCTCACCATTTTTTTTTCTCAAAAACTTGCCAAAATCTGTCCAAAACAGTCAGATTTGCACACTGCCCTGCACCATCCTTTTTGCCAGACAGTTGTCAGGATTCTATTCAAACTTGTTCACTATAGCAAAAAACAGTTGGAGGTATTTGTCCCATCTTAGACCTAAAATCCCTGAACAAGAACCTTTTTGTGTTCCAAAGTTTTGCATGGAATTTGCAAGGCCAGTAATTGCATCTTTCAATAGAAAAGACCGGCACTACAAATCCTTAGTAAATGGTTTATTAGGTACACATAAAAGGGTACAAGAGGCTAATATTTTGGCACAACCGCCTTGATCACAGCATCTTTGAAACAAGGAAAAATATCTGGCATCAATAGACAGTCAAAATGCCTACCTACATATTCCCATAAATTCCCATAAGCGTGAACTGTTGGCGCTATATAAATCCTAAATAATAATAATTTACCCACTTAGTTTGCGCTTCGCAGTAGGAGATATTGCTTCCAATTTGTGGTACTGCCATTTGGCCTATCCTTATTCCCCAGAGTATTCACAAAGGTACTTGAACCCCTATTCACCCTCTTATGAACTTGGGGCATCTAGACAACCTGTTTCTGAAGGATACATCTCCCTTTTAAACTATCTGCCAATGTTCAAATGACTATCTAGATCAGCCTTTTTGAACCAGGGTGCATGCCCTAAAATGGCTCAAACATTTATACAAGCAAGTGGGTGGATCAAGCCTGCCCTTTAGTTCCACAAAGCCACAAGTTTTTATTGTGCCACCATTAAAACCTTCCGGTGTCCAAACAACCAATTACATCATCGGTTAAGGAGGACTTCTGGCACCTGCACAACATCCTTGTTTGTCCCTCCCCTTCCCCTCCCTTATAGTCCTAGGGTCACGTTTGCTGAGTGAGGGAAAGAAACAGAGGCAGAAGAGACACATTGGGATACTAGTCAGTATCAGTGTGCAAAGGTTTATTTGCTTTGGAACGATAAATCACCTCTAACATTGGATATCCTACTTCTGGAGATGTCACTACATTATGTAAAACTATCAGTATCACGGGGCGTGGCCTGGAGAGCAATGGAGTAGGACACATGTAGTGAAAGCTCCGCTTGCCCACACTACTGAGTTCGATATCATTCCTGCCTTAATCCTGCCTGATTTTCAGCATTTACGCACCAGCAGACCTGCCCTGTTCCCAGCGCAGTCCTCAGAGCCTTCCAGCTTGTCAGAGCGCCGCTCGAGGCCGCCATCGCAGGTCCTCTTCCTCATCCAGCACTAGCTGGAGGATTCCGCCTACATCCCGTAACGGTGGCCATCTTGCTCCACCCCCGCCAGCGGCTCTTACAGGTTTGACTGACCTCCCTGGATGCCCTGAGCCCAGTCTCCGCTTCCTACAGCCACCGGACAGCCTGGGGCCTCTGTTATGGTGCCTCCTTCTCCTGTAGCTGCCTGAGGCATAGTCCGCGGCTTCGGCCCAGCTCCCGGAACGGCGGCCATTTTCCTCCACCCTGCAGCGGCCCTGGCAAGTAATTACAGGACTTCCTGATCATCCTGAGCCCAGTTTCCTCCTTTTACAGCCACCGGACCTCGCAGCTAGCTGACCGCTACCTATAGTTCTTACTGTGTTACTCCTAAACCGCGGCGGGAGGAAGATATTGAGGATCCGGCCTAGTAGGCAGCGGCCATCTTGGTACACCCGGGGACCCTCCTGCCCACCTCTGAAGTATGTCTCCACCGGAAAAAACCTCCTGAGGCTGCTGACAAACTCTCCAAATACCGCAGGCTTGGAGAAGACCAACAGGCCAAAGATGGCGCTGCCACCTCCTCGGACACGGAACATTCCGAGGCGGCCACTAACAAGGTGCTCATTGCTTTTGCCCTGTGCCAGAGCCTGCTCACCACCAAAATTGAGGAGGTCTAAATTGATGTATCCCTTATCCGGCAGGCTCTCTCTACCCTGCGGGACCACGTAGCAGAGACGGAGACCCGCATTAGCAGAGCGGAAGATATCTTGCACCCACTGCAACATACTACTGACGAGGTGCGCCGTCAGCTACAACAGATTAGTGCGAAACAGGACGACATGGAGAATCGCCTCTGGAGATGTAATCTCTGCTTTATTGGCCTTCCCGAGACTGCTGAGGGCAAAGACCCGGCAAGCTTCCTTGAAAACTTCCTGACATCCGACTTTGGCAGAGATGCATTGTTGGTGATGCTCGCAGTGGAGAGAGCCCATCGAATCCCTGTCCATCCAGCCCCCCCCCCCCCCCCCCCACAAGGAGCCCCGCCGCGTACCATGATAGCGAAATTCCTAAATTTCAAAGACCGCGACAAGATTCTCCGCCTGACCAGAGAAAAGGGAAATATCCCCCACGCCAACACACATGTGGCTGTCTTCCCGGACTTCTCCAATGAGGTGCAGCGGTCCAGCTTCCAGGATGTTAAGCGGCGCCTCCGCGTTCTACACCTTAAATATACTATGCTATATCCTGCAAAGCTACGCGTGGAGTGTGATGGCCGAACCCACTTCTTTGATGACCCTGAACTGGCATCCACTTGGACGATCAGAGGGATCGCCAAGCCTGAATATTCCATACTGCCTGCAAGGTGTGAGTACTTTTCTCTCTCCCCCCCAGTACCCGCAATGCTGCCCATTTTCATCCTAATGTTTAGCCCTTAGTGGGTGCATTGTATGTGTATGTCCCCTGGTGGAGCAGGGGGACAGAACTGGAAATCCTCCTGTACTACACTGGTCCTCACAGCAAGCCTGCCACCTTTTCGGCGACCTTACTGACTTATGGTCCCCGTTCTCCCCACACCTGAGAGAGACCAGTGGAGGATAGTATACTGAACGTTGCTGGGACTTCCTCCCTTACTTTACTTATCGCCCTGATGGCAAGCGGGGCCCCCCTCCTACACAGCTACAATTGTGCTGCACTTTTATGGCCCCTACACCCCATGCACTTCTCAGAGAAGAAGTCGCCCCCCTAGGATCTTTGTGAATTTTCTCACCCCCCTATTTACCGGACTGTTTTCTCTTCCCCTTTTTTTTCCTTTTCATCATGGGTATCTAGGGCTGGGGAAAAAAATCGATTTAAATCTTGAATCATGTTGAGAGGTCAAAACGATTCAAAATTTAAGCAAATTGTTTTTTTTAGATTTTTTCGGGGTTTTTTTCACCGCGCCGGTCCTGAAGAGCTGCGGACAGGAGTTTTTTTAGGCGAGGCTTAAGCCTAGTCCGCGGCTTTGGCCGCGGACTATGTTGAAGCCTGGGCCTTGCCTAAAAACTCCTGCCCGCAGCTCTTCAGGACTGGCGCAGTGTTTTTTTTGGGAAAATCTCCCAGCCCTATGGGTATCTATGCTTCACTTGAAATTAAGTCCCTTCCCTCCAATGGGTCCCACCCGTTGGATGTCCCCAGTTGATACCGGGTTATGGGGTACTATGTCCATGCTGAGTTGGGGTGGCAGTGGACTGGGAGGGGGGAAAAATGTTGTGGGTATTCGTTTTTCTACACCAACGTATTTACAAATGCCTGTCTATGCTAAAGGTACTATGTTATTGTTATACATACACTATCAATATTGGTTGTCACTGTGTTTTATGTTATCTGATGTTTGTCTGCTCTGCTGGTCCTGGTACAACTGCGGTCTATCATACACGCCTTATATTTGCCATGAGTTCCCTGAAATTTTTCACGTGGAAGTTTTCTCATGCTTCTCAGCCAGTCACAACACGATGTCATACATCAATTTCATTCTAATATCAAAGTCCCTGACACCTAAACTAGGAAATGTGGGCTTTGCTCCGAGAATACTTTTGGATCACGTCCCCTACTGGGTCATGCTGCAGCTCCTGAAAGCCTCCCCTGCTCCATCTTGGCGGTTAAATCCATTTTGGCTGACGGCTCGGCAGGACCAGGATGACATCCCCGCAGAGCTACAATACTATTTCACAGCCAACAGGGACTCAGCCACATATGACATGGTATGGGAGATGTTTAAACTCCACGTCCGCTCCCTCCTTTCCACGCATATCAATAGAGTTAAAAGGTCATCGAAAATTATTGTCCAACAGGCTACAGAACATCTACAGGTGTTGGAGGAGGCGTTCCTTAGGGTGCCCTCACCCACCACTGCCAATAATCTTAAAATTCAGACGCGACAGGTCTCCCAATTACACATTGAGAAAGCTAAGCAACGCATCTTTTTCTGTAAACAAAGGGTGCTTGATTATGGAGAAAGATCAGGCAAACTACTTGTGTATCTTGCTCATCTAGATGCGCGTCCCCCTGTGGTGGTGTTGTTGATAGATCCGCAGGTGAACAACTTTATTGATCCGCAACAAGTGACGGAGGAATTTGGGAAATTCTACCATGCACTCTACACTTCCCGAGTCACCCACACTCCCCAAGACACCAGGGACTACCAACGGGAGTTAAATTTCCTAGATTGACCAACGACCAGCTTGAAGTCTTGGAAGCCCCTATTACTAAGGAGGATATTTCTCCTGTTTGGCCGCATCTAAGGCCCCAGGATCGGACGGCTTACCACTCAAATTCTATGCCGCCTACTCTGAAATTCTAATCCCCAAACTCTATGACTTGTACAAATCCATATTTGATATAGGTATTTTACCCCCTCCATGAGAGAGGCCCAAATTGTAGTAATCCCTAATCCCGGTAAGGACCCTAAAAACCCGGAATCCGTATAGACCTATTTCCCTGCTACAGGTTGACATTAAGGTACTCGCTAAGATTTTAGCCTCCCGCCTTAACCACGTCATTCTGTCACTGGTCCACCCTGACCAGACAGGCTTCATGCTAGGGAAAAATACTGCGATGAACATTCGCCGCCTATTCATGAACATTCAGGGGTCCCATGATGAAATCGGCTCGAAGGTCGTGGTGGCTCTGGATGCCGCCAAGGCCTGTGCTTCTGTGGAGTGGAACTATCTGTGGGAGTGCCTTTTCGGGATTTGGATTTGGCTGCAACTTTATTCGCTGGGTTCAGCTCCTATATCAATCCCCAAGGGGCAAGGTGTTTGTGAACGGCTGGCTTTCTGACCAATTCCCGTAAGAGAGAGGGACCCGACAAGGCTGTCCTCCTTCCCCCATGCTGTACGCACTGGCTGTGGAGCCATTGGCCATCATGATTCGTGCAGACACTAGCATCCGAGGTCTTAAGATAGGGAACCTGGAAGAAAAGATTGGGAAGTATGCTGATGATACGCTCCTATATCTGGCGAACTCGGGTCCCTCTCTGGTTGCAGCCCTCCACTACATAGAACGTATCGGTAGCCACTCGGGTTTGAGTATTAACTGGTCTAAATCCCAGATCCTTCCGATTGACCATTTCCCTTCCTCGTCACCTCTGCTGACCCCCCCAGGGTCTTCTTGATCAAGTACCTTGGTGTGCAGGTCACCAAATCGCTCGCAGACTACACACTATTGAACCCCTGTATGCCCTGACCAAGACTCAGACTTGGGCGAGACTTCCCCTAGGTGTTATGGGACGCGTCAGTTTAGTCAAAATGATACGCCTCCCAAAGATACTTTATTTAGTGTGGCATGTGTATATATATATATATATATATATATATATATATATATATATATATATATATATATATATATATATATATATATATATGTATATATATGTGTATATATATATATATATATATATATATATATATATATATACCACAAAAATTTTTCAAAACAATCAAATCCATTCTTAATTCGTTTATATGGGGACATAGTAGACAAATTATCTTGGGAAATCCTGGAGAACCCGGTGACGCCCTTCCAGACTTTCAGGAATATTACCTTGCCTCCCAATTGTCCCATTTTTATCATTTTGACAAAACTGCGCTACCACGATACCAGTTACTACTATGTGAGCACCCTGATGACTTAGCCCATACCCCTCTTCAGTCAGTCCTCAGAGCCCCATTGACAAGACGTTCCCCCCACCACAAAACAGACGTGCTGTAAAATACCTGGTTGATCCTGCCTGTTCCTGTGTCAACCAATGTGAGCTGACCACAGTATTCATATGGCCACTGATCCATGACACTGGTCAGTTTACGTGCCTCTGTCATCCCACAGTATCTCCCCCTCCCTCCCTGCCTGTGAGCTCAGTAGTCTGTTTGTGTGAGCCATCTCCTCCTTGCCCCTCCTGTCACTATGCCGTTGTGGCTGTAAAGTCATGAATCACAAATCCTGGAATCCCCTCTGTTCCAGCAAGATATACAGTGCATTTTCTGTGTTTTAAAAATTATGCAGCTAAATACCTTATTTTACCGCGCCGCTTTGCGGTTAAGTGGCCACCCGGCTGACGTCCGAGGGAAATCTCCCCCCCAGGTAAGTCATGTGACTACACAGAGGCACTGTAAAATAAGGTATTTAGCTGCATAATTAAAAAAAAAAACACAGACCCTGCAATGTAAATCTTGATTTAACAAGAAGGGATTCCAGGATTTGTGATCAGTGACTTTAAAACCGCTTTAAGTACACTTAAGTGACACGTTTCAACATCCGTTCTATTCCAGAAATGTTTGGCGGCTTCACTTTCTCTTATTAGATTCTTTATTTATGGTGCCTTGTGGATCAAACCCCCTTTATAGCACCTTATGCTTCATTGGGATTTCCTGCAGAAAACCACCCTTTGAACTTATTAGATAACTCCCCTTGGGTGATCTCTTCTGAAAAATGGCCTTTCACCTCTGTCAGATATGTTTCTGAGTTATTGTCTCTGTGAAGAGCCTGTCCTGATTCATCACAAAGATAAAGTGGTCTTGCATCCAAGACCCTCCTTTGTATCAAAGGGTAGTATCAGCCTCCCACCTCAATGAGGATATTGTCTTTCCTTCTTTGTGCGCTGCTTCAAAGCACCCAAAATAATTTGCTCACCACTGTCTGTAAGTGGTTAACACAGTCAGGGTCTATCTGACAGCCACAGCCTCTATAGCCAGAAAATGGATTCTCTTTGTATTGCCGACTGTGTCTCTTAAAGCAAACTTTCTTTTATGTCTGCTATTTCTAGGTAGATAAGACAACTCATTGCGAGGGCTTATGCTCTCAAAGATGAGGTATTTCCAGTACCTTTATTTTCTCACTCCACTCGGTAGATTGGCATTTCCTGGCTTTCGGACATCAAGCATCTGTTGCCCAATTTTGAAAGGCTGCCACCTGGTAAATTCATATCTTCTCCAAGTTTTACTAGGTGGATGTCCAGGCCTCAGTGGATGCAGCCTTGGTTGCAAGGTTTTTTCAGCTGTACTCTGAGTTTGGTCATTTGACCTTTGTGTGCTTGTTTTGTTGGGCCTGTTGGCAGTGTTCTGTTTTGCCTTGTTGTTGTCCCACCCTCTATTTCATTGCTTAGGGACGTCCCAGGGTCTATGAATGTCCAGCCTGTGTCCTGTAAATATCAATTCAGATAAAAATAATATTGACCCCTCTCCAAATTCAATGTTGAGGACTGTACAGGATACAGAACCCCCTACCCCCGTTCTGTGTTTCTGCATCGCTCTCTATGGTTCCTGTCCCATAGGAACATCCCCTAACCTTAAATTCCTCTCCTGGGATGTATGAGGCCGCTACAAGCCTATTAAGTGGAAATCACTTGGAAAGTGGAAATCATAGCAAAATACCAATCAGCTATAACATGCCTTCAGAGATGCAGCTAACAAAAAAAAAAAAATTTCTTTGTAGATAACTATACAAAACATTTAATTCTTCTCATACCTCTTACGCTAGAAGAGTTGGCATTCTTATTTATATGACCATACATAAACAGGAAGATGTGCTCAACAGACCCATACTAGATCTATGAGCAACCGCATGTAAATGAATGTGCATCTGTTTACATTCTTTTACCTCCAATCCATCACCTTTTAGGTCTCATAAAATGATAGGCGTAAATAGCCTTGACTAAATGTAATGACACTGCAATTGTACGTTGTACGTTATACGTTGTATATATAATATATATTAATTTATTTATTTATTCATAAGACTTGCAAATCACTTTTTGTATGCTGCATTTTTCTGCAATTATATTTTTAATGTACTTTATTTTTCAGTGTTGTGGCGTTGCTTTAGCACTGTGGTAATCTTCCTCTTCTTACTGGATGAACAAACCAGCTTGCTGGTTTTGATCCCTGCTGGCATTGGCGCTGTGATTGAGGTGAGATGTAATTTATAGGGTAACCTAGTAAAGATGATTTTTGTTTATCTAAACGTAGCTGTAAAATAGTCAGCTGTCCATTCTTTTTATGCAACTAAATGATGATGACCCAGTGATAACCAACAATTTTTTTTTTTTTTTTTGTGTTAATGCACATTACAAGTACATATTTGCACCCAATTTTTTTTTGAAAGTGGGCAATACCAAAGGAAGAAGGATTGTTTGCTCTTCAGTATTTAAAGCGGAGGTTCACACAAAAATTGAACCTCCTCTTTTCGGAACCCTCCCCCCCCCTCCGGTGTCACATTTGGCACCTTTCAGGGGGAGGGGGGTGCAGATACCTGTCTAAGACAGGTATTTGCACCCACTTCTGGGCATAGACTCCCACGGGAGTCTATGCCTCTTCCCGTCCCGCCGCGCTGTCTGCTGGGACACACACAAGTCCCAGAGACAGCACGGATCATTCTAATTGTGCTGCGCGACTCGTGCATGAGCAGTAGGGAATCGGGAAGTGAAGCCGCGAGGCTTCATTTCCTGATTCCCATACCGAAGATGGCGGCAGCAGCATCTGAGGACCGAGGGATGGTTCGGCCTCGGGTGCCGACATCGCTGGACCCTGTGACAGGTAAGTGTCCGTATTTTAAAAGTCAGCAGCTGCAGTAATTTGTAGCTGCTGACTTTAAAAAAAAAAAAATTTTGTGTGACTCCCTCTTTAAATTTTAGGGCTCACTCAAAGTATGTGCATTTATTTTTCTGCACTGAAAAAACACCAGTCACCGCAAGGACACATAGAAAACGAATGCTTTCAATTTCCCCTGTTCACACTACAATAATGGTGCAGTGCGGGAAAAATGCAGACATGCCGTTTTTTTGCATTTTTGTTTTTTTTGCAGTGTACTGGATGGCACTGCATGTCACCATGCTGTTGTGCGGAGAGGCAAATAGTCACTTTTTACTATTCAAATAAAGTTTAAAAAAGAAAAAGTAAGCAATGCAATGGGCTTTAATGCACAACACTCTGGTAAACAGGGCATTTAAAGTTTGGTCGGTGTGAGTAAGCTCTTATGTGGTTTTTCTGTAAGTAAATTAATGAAACTACTGGTTAAAAAAAAAAATGGTTTGAAGACCTTTGCATATGTCACACTTTTTTTTTTTTTTTTTTCCTGAATGGTAAATTAAGCCAATAAATGACAGTTGTGCATTTAATATGCATAAATATGTAATATTTAGGTTTCCCACATACAGAGCTTTTCAGTCCTTTAGCGCCAGCCTCATTTTGCCTCTCCCCATGCCAATTTTTAGTTTTCACGTGCAATAATACAGTGCACATTAGACTTCATAATTCACCATTTATTATACTGTAGAGAAAGATCTGTAGATATTAGGACTTTATGGGTGTGTATATACAATAATAGTTTCAACAGTGTTTATTATGCCCCATTTCCTATTTAATATTAAAAATAAAGGGTTCCCCTAAAAGATAAGTATGGCCAAAGCTTTTATGGCCATTCTTTGCTTGTGGGTCAGGAATATACTTATTTCGTTCTCCTGTGACCCAGAGACAGCTGATAGTGGGCTGTTGCTATCAGCTGATGGGACAGAGCTGCTCAATGCTCTTAAAAGATGCCGACAATATTGTTGTGATCCACCCCGCTGAGTGACTGACAGTTGGCTCCATCTTGTGGAGAGACCCAGAAGCAGCCGTGCCCGCCCCCTCTACAGCCCTGCGCTCCAATGAGTGGTCATGTGACTGGTCTTAGAGCCGACGTGGTACAGCTGCCTCTCGACATGCTGCAGCATGGCGTAAATATAATATTTGTTATTCTAATTCATAGACCAGAAGTTATAGGCTCGTGCCATCAGGAGACACTGACAAAGCTCTTGAGGACATGCTCCCCCCCCCAATATAACCTCCCATCACTTTGTGAGTTCTCAGTTTTTTTATAGTGTGTTTCTTGGAAGGTGGAACAAATTTTTTTTTTTTTAAAGTTATTTACAATACAGAGCCTACCCAGGCTCGGTCACTACAACTACAAAACTAAGAAAAAAAAAAACACACACATTACATATAACATATATAAAATACTACCTAAACCACTGTACGCTCAACCACCTGTGTAGAATATACAAATCATTCCTCCGATTCTACATATACGCTAAAAAGCTTACTTTAGTTGCTTAAAAAAAAAAGTGTAAATTATAGTTGCCTATTCGCATTCCCCCCCCCCCATGACTATTGACCTAGCAACCCAGGGATATTTATGAGTGGAACAAATTTTTGCTTTAATTTGCAACTACTTAATTTTTAAGAAGTTGTTTCTTGGGAAGTGGGGAAAATCTGTCGAGGCTGTTAATGAATCTTTCCAGGAAATCATTACCAGTAATCGTTCATGTATGTTTTGTTAATCTAATCCATCAAATTAGTTGATCGAAACCAATTCTGTCTGGTTTTTTTTTCTCCAGGTTTGGAAGGTCAAGAAGGCATTGAAAATAACTTTCCAGTTCACAAGTCTAATTCCTGTAATCAAGGTGAGATCTTGCACATGATGCTGCCATTTGCTGCATTTAAAGCCCAGCGCCAACCAAAACATTTCTTTAATCGTACATCACGGGACACAGAGCCATAGTAATTACTATGTGGGTTATATTCCACCTTCAGGTGCTGGACACTGGCACACCCTAAACAGGAAATTGCCTCCCTATATAACCCCTCCCATACCGGGAGCATCTCAGTTTTTTCGCTAGTGTCTAAGGTGTTGGTCACGAGTGAAGATGTGCTGTGCTGAGCTCCACTGGAGCAATCTTTGCTGGGGCTAGCTATGCAGCCGGATCCATTCAAAGTGTCTTTTAGGCCAAAGTGAATGGTGCCCGAGCCTCGTATCCGAAGAAACAAGGTTTTGCTTGTAAACGCTTCTCTTTTTAGAGAGCTGGACCCCGGGATCCAGTGCCTTTGGTATTAAGGCCATAAAGTTTTACTGGCAGGGTGCTATTACAGGTCCAGGATTGTGGGTTCCCTGAGGGTCCCCGGTTCCTGAAGGTTTGTTAACGGAACCTACAGTGAAGGGTGAAGATTGGGTCTGTTGGTTTTACCACAGAAAACCCTCTGGCGGGAAAGGTACGTGGAGTTTTCTAAGGAATTTTTCAATTTTCTTATGAAATGTCTCCTTTTAAAGTAAATGTTGTCATGCCTAAGTGTCACCACTGGGGGCTGTATGGAGCACGTACCTTCTCATGCTTTGCTCAGAGATCACGCTGTGTCACAGAAGCAGCAGACTTTCTTCCTCCAGACTCCCCCACCTGGGCTGAACTCTTCCCCTCTTCATGAGGCTGAGTATAAGGGAGAAGTAAAAATGATCGGCAATGCCGTTTTTTTTCACCGCCCCTGCTCGGGGGTGGCTTCCAGGTCTCCTCCGCGCCATCCCTCCCTCACTCACAAGCCGATCCCGTCGGATCTGAGGCCTGTGCTTGCGCAGAAAAACGCTTTTTTTGAAAGAGAAAGGAGGGGGGCCTGATGCGAGGTGGGGGCGGAGCTTAGCGCGGCGTTGGTGTCCTCCAACGCGGGCGTGTGTTTAAAAAAAAAAAAAAAAAGAACTCCATTTGTGCTGGCTGCAAAATTGTTGGATAGTCATAAGAGCAAAGAGGAGCATGAAAGAGGTTTTGGTGACACAGGCATTTCCTATTTGACACATTTACTATTTGCATCAGGCTGAGCATTAATAGCAGTGGCTGAACTATTGCTCAAGCAGTGGATGCGATTTCCTCTGGTAGTACCTCTGCTTTGTGCATCGGGTTAAGGTCAGAAGGGGGGTTGAAACACCCCCAAAAAGCGTCTACCTCAAGCTCTGGAAAGCCTACTCATCTCTACAAATGGCATCCTCCCCTGAGAGGGGGTGGCTGGTCAGAGTTGGCATCGGGGCCATGAAATGTTTTGCAACTGTTTTCAACACTGCAGCCCCTGTTTATTTTACTAAAGATCTTTTTTCCTCAGCCATAATAGATTTTTTTTTTTTAAAGTTTAGCGACTTTAATCGCATCCCAGTTTGGGTCAAGATGCGACAGGTTCTCTTCCATTACCCAGGACCCTCAAACTGAGGAACTAGGGGCGGGAGAAGACGAATTCCCTCAGGGGACTGTGGTGAGGCTGATGACTCCTCTTCTGAGGTGTCAAATGCGGGAGAATCAGGTGTTCCAATCTTAAGATGGTGCAGTTTCTTGCTGAATGATCCGCTCCACCTTTATGTACCCTTAACTGAGTGGGTTCGCTAAAGCCTCCTCCAGCTTTGCATGCCTTTTTCCTGTCCATTCATTGTTGGGGGAAAAAAAATTTGTATCTGAGAGGATCACCCAGATGAGCATTATTTTCCCTCCTAAAAAGTTTTCACACTTTATCATATGGTGGAGGAAATTTACTAAGTAGGGTATACCAGCAATTAACGCTGCTATATCCTCTGTGAATAAGAGTTTGACTTGTCTGGCAGACCATGCTCAAATGCTTAGAGATCCAACGGATAAAAAGTTGGAATTTTTATTTAACCACTTACTGGGCACTTAAACCCCCCTCCTACCCAGACCAATTTTCAGCTTTCAGTGCCCTCACAATTTGAATGACAATTACTCAGTCATGCAACACTTTACCCAAATGATTTTTTGTCCTTTTTTTCATACAAATAGAGCTTTCATTTGGTGATCACCTCTGGGTTTTTTATTTTTTGCGCAATAAATGAAAAAAGACAAGTTTGCAAAAAATGCATTTTTCTTCGTTTCTGTGATAAAATTTTGCAAATTAGCAATTTTTCTTCATAAATGTTGGCCACAATTTATACTGCTACATATCTTTGGTAAAAATAACCCAAATTAGTGGATATTATGTGGTCTGTGTGAATTTTATAGAGTCTACAAGCTATGGTGCAAATCATAAAAAAAATGATCACATCTGATGTACTGAGGCCTATCTCGTTTCTTGAGACCCTAACCAGCCAGGACAGTACAAATGACCCCTAAATGACCCCTTTTTAAAAAGTAGACATTCCAGGGTATTTAGTAAGGGGCATGGTGAGTTATTTGAAGTTGTCATTTTTTCCCACAATTCTTTGAAAAGATAAGATTTTATTTTTTATATTTTTTTCACAAAATTGTCATTGTAATAATAGCTTATTTCTCTCACATGGAATGTGCATACCACAAATGACACCCCAAAATGCATTCTGCTACTCCTCCTGAGTATTAAGATACCACAAGTGTGGGACTTTTTCACTATCTGGCCACATACAGAGGACTAACATGCAGGGAGCATCAGGTGTTCAAGGAGCATAAATTACCCATCTAACTTGTTGACTACCTATTACACTTTTGAAGGTCCTAGAGCACCAGGACAATGGAAACGCCCACAAAATGACTCAGTTTTGGAAAGCTAACACCCCAACGTATAATCTATGAGGCATAATGAGTCTTTTGAACGGTTAATTTTTTTTCCAGAAGTTTTTGGAAAATGTGGGAAAAAAATGAAAACGCATTTTTTTTTTTTTTTTACACAAAGTTGTCCGTTTTATAAAATATTTCCAACACATAGCATTTACATAGCAAAAATAACACCCCAAAATACATTCTGCTACTCGATAACGATACCAATGTGTGAGACTTTTACACAGTCTGAACACATACAGAGGCCTAACATTGAAGTAGTACCTTCAGGCGTTCTACGAGCATAAATTACACATTTAATTTCTCACCCACCTATTACACCTTTGAAGGCCCTGGAGCACCTGGACAATGGAAACACCCTCAAAATGACCCCATTTTGGAAAGCTAACACCCCAACGTATAATCTGAGGCATAATGAGTCTCTTGAACGGTTCATTTTTTTTTTCCAGAAGTTTTTGGGAAAATTTTTTTTTTTTTACACAAAGTTGTCCGTTTATAAGATATTTCCAACACATAGCATTTACATAAAATGACAACCCCAAAATACATTCTGCCACTTCATCAGTACTTCACAGTATGGCAATACCACATGTGTGAGACCTTTACACAGCCTGGCCACATACAGAGATCCAACATGCAAGGAACACCGTCAGGTGTTCCAGGGACACATAGCATGCACATACCAAGAATTACACCCCAAACTACATTTTGCTGAGCAAAGGGTAAACAAAAGATTACCTGTGGTTTTAGTAGCGCAGTTGTCCACAGGAGGATAGCACTGGTCCAGGCAGCAGGCAGGGACTTGGTCAGCAACAGCGAACACAATTTTTCAGGCGGCAGGGATACTGTCCATATACAGTCCAGGGTCAGTGCAGGCAGAGATATTGTCAGCAGTGCCAAAAATATTGGTTCTGGTAGTAGGCAGGAACATGGTCCATGTGCTGTGGTCAGTGTGACAGACAGAGGCATGACGGCAGTAAGTCCTACAGGCCGCAGGCAGAAGTAGGGCCTCGTTTGAGACAGAATGGGGACAGGGGTAGAGGCTTCTCCCACCCAAATCTCTTTGAAGTCTCAGAGTCTCCAGACCCTAATCTAGGAATGAGAAAACAAAGAAAATTGTTTTCTTCATACAGAAAAACTATTCTGGAGCGCCCCACATATGTGAGACCCCTGTGTTGAATCCCACTAGTCCAGTTGCAGGGTACAAGTTCAGTCCGCAAATAACATGGTCAAACAGTCCAAGGTCAGTTCCCGATCAGGCAGAGGTATGTACAGAATCGGTAGGCAGAAACATGGTCGAATAACAGTCCAGTTTCAGTTTTTTTATACCAATGGTATGTCCGTCTTGTGGCAAGGTATGGTTCGAGCATTTGTTCATTGAAGTCGACTCCCCCCATAAACAAATTGTATTCATGGATGCATGTTGGTTTTTGGATGGGGCCATTCCTTCTGGGGATTTCCATGTAGGTGTTATAGTGGATGGAAGACAACATGTAGACATCCCTTCTGTCCCTCCACTTCACTGCCAGAATCTCCTTGTTTTGCAGACTTGCCTTTTCTCCTTTTCTCAACTTCTTACTGACAAGACTTTGAGGAAAGCCATTCCGGTTCTTTTTTACTGTGCTACATGCTGGCATCTTCTTCCAGTGAAGGTTGTGGAACAGGGGCAGAGATGTGTAGAAGCTGTCTACATACAGGTGGTAGCCTTTCTCCAGTAGGGGGTATATGAGGTCCCAAACAACTTTCCCGCTGGATCCCAATAGTCCGGGCAATTTGGGGGCTGCAGCTGGGTGTCCTTCCCTTCGTAGACTATGAAGGAATATGTGTACCCTGTGGCTTGGTCACATAATTTGTACACCTTCACCCCATAGAGGGCCCTTTTGCTGGGGATAAACTGCTTCATTTTAAGCCTGCCGCTAAATTTAACAAGGGACTCATTCACACATATGTGTTGGTCCGGGGTAAACAGCTGGGGAATACTTCAGAAAAATAATTTAGTATTGGCCGAATTTTGTAAATCCTGTCATAATTTGGGTCATTTCGGGGAGGGCACTGGGTATTGTCACTGAAATGTAGGAACCTCATGATCATCAGATACCTGGTTCTGTGCATTACCGCAGGGAAGAGCGGCATGTGGTGGATGGGGTGGGTTGACCAATAGGAACGCAATTGATTTTTTTTGGTGAGTCCCATATTAAATATGAGGCCCAAAAAAACCTTGAACCCCTCCACTTTTAGGTCTCTCCACTCATAGGGACGGGCATAATATGATGTTGGATTTTGCAAAATAAATTGCTGTGCATACAGGTTGCACTGGGCCACAATTGACGCCAACATGTCCTCCGTAAAAATTAAATTAAAAAAATTATTGGGGTAAAATTCTCTGTGTCCACCTGGACTCCTGGCTGGGCAGTGAAAGGTGGAACGTTGGCTTCTCCTGAATTAGGGGGAAGCCACAAGGGGTTCTGAAGGGCATAGGGAAGGCTGGCATGGGTCCTAACCCTTTGGGGCTGAGGTGACACCCCACTGGTACTTGGCCTTTCTTGCCGAGTTACTGCAGTGCTCGTGGATGGCACTGCAGTGTTGGATGCCACTGTGGTGCTGGTGAATGCCACTGCCTCCTCACCAGAACGCCTTCGTTTGGCGGGCCAAATATCTTCCTCATCTGAGTCTGTCAGTGTTCCACTACTGAGGACTGGCTAATAATTTACATCAGACTCAGAATCCGAATTTGAAAGCGATTCCGAAAGAGAGCTCCCCGTTGCTCTTGTCGGCCGTGGAAAGAATTTGATATGCCTCCTCGGTGGAAAAGCTTTTTTTGGACATGGTTGCTGTTGGTAATGAGACTGCACAGGTGTGTGCTAAGCCTGTACTGATGAGCACTGATGGGCACAGATGGGCACTGATGGGCACAGATGGGCCCAGATGGGCACAGATGGGCACTGATGGCTGGCACAAATGGGCACTGATGGCTGGCACAGATGGGCACTGATGGATGGCACTGATGGCTGGCACAGATGGGCACTGATGGCTGGCACAGATGGGCACTGATGGCTGGCACAGATGGGCACTGATGGCTGGCACAGATGGGCACTGATGGATGGCACAGATGGGCACTGATGGATGGCACAGATGGGCACTGATGGATGGCACAGATGGGCACTGATGGATGGCACAGATGGGCACTGATGGATGGCACAGATGGGCACTGATTGATGGCACAGATGGGCACTGGGGTGGCACAGATGGGCACTGATGAAGCAGCACTGATTGCACAGATGTGCACTAATGAGGTGGCACAAATGGGCACTGTTGAGGCGGCACAGATGGGCACTGTTGAGGCGGCACAGATGGGCACTGTTGAGGCGGCACAGATGGGCACTGTTGAGGCGGCACAGATGGGCACTGTTGAGGCGGCACAGATGGGCACTGTTGAGGCGGCACAGATGGGCACTGTTGAGGCGGCACAGATGGGCACTGTTGGCACGGATGAGGCGGCACAGATGGGCACTGATTGCAAAGTTGTGCACTGATTGCACAGATGGGCACTGATGAGGCGGCACAGATGGCCACTGATGAGGTGGCACTGATGAGGCGGCACTGATGGGGCGGCACAGATGGGCACTGATGAGGCGGCACAGATGGGCACTGATGAGGCGGCACAGATGGGCACTGATGAGGCGGCACAGATGGGCACTGATGAGGCGGCACAGATGGGCACTGATGAGGCGGCACAGATGGGCACTGATGAGGCGGCACAGATGGGCACTGATGAGGCGGCACAGATGGGCACTGTTGAGGCGGCACAGATGGGCACTGTTGAGGCGGCACAGATGGGCACTGTTGAGGCGGCACAGATGGGCACTGTTGAGGCGGCACAGATGGGCACTGTTGAGGCGGCACAGATGGGCACTGTTGAGGCGGCACAGATGGGCACTGTTGAGGCGGCACAGATGGGCACTGTTTGCACAGATGGGCACTGTTTGCACAGATGGGCACTGTTTGCACAGATGGGCACTGTTTGCACAGATGGGCACTGTTTGCACAGATGGGCACTGTTTGCACAGATGGGCACTGAGGAGGCGGCACAGATGGGGCACTGATGGCTCTAGCTATAGAAGCTAATTGTCACTGTGGGCACTGTTTGGGCTCACTTTGTTTTTTAGACTGAAAAGTTCACTGACAATAGTTCACAGAAGCTCTCTCTCCTCACGCTGTCTCTGTGTGAGGAGAGAGAGACGGCAATGAGAGATGATCTCATATGTTTACATATGAGATCATCTCTCATTGGCCACGGTGATCGCGCTGTAAACGGCCGGTGTGATTGGTCATTTACAGCGATCTGTGATTGGCTGTGTCCAACAGACTTTCTCTCAAGCATTGGACCATCTTTTAGCAAAAAGTGATCATGGTGGCCCCCATGTAAGAGCAGAGGTTGTGGTTTGGTTAAATCCAAATGAACATTCTGGATCTCAAAAATTAAAATTCAATTCCTAAATATAACCACTCTTTTTTCGCATGGAGTCAATCCAATCAGTTATCTCCATCCTACAAGGAAGAGAACTTCTGGCGTTAAATGACATCAAAGATGCATACCTCCATATGCCTATTTCCTCGCTCACTAGTAATATCTACTTTTCAAGGTGGAAAATACTCATTTTCAGGGTGTAGCTCTGCTTTCCGGTGCTACTGCACCTTGAATGTTTACAAGGGTTCTGGTCCCTCTTCTAGCCAGATTAAGGGCCCAAGGTGTAACGATTACGGTTTAACTGGACAATCTGTTCTTGATAGTCCAGTCAGTAGTCCATTTAGACCAAAGTATGATCACCACATTCAACTACCTGGAATATCTAGGTCGGATGCTCAACCTAGGAGAAATCTTCTCTAAATCCATGAAAAAGGCTAAAATACTTGGATCTGATCATAGGTACACCCAGAAAAGGAGTATTCTTGCTCCAGGCAAAGATCAGCGCCATAAAGGAACTGATTTAGGTGGTTGAAGCAAGATGAATTCTTCTCTTCAACTTTGCATGAGGTTGTTGGGGAAAAATGGTGGCTTTATTCTAGGCCATTCATTAGGCTCAGTTTCATTCGAGACTGCTGCAAAACAGTATCCTATCGGCTTGGAACAAAGGGTTCAAGCTCTAGATTCCCAATGTGTCTGACTCCAAAGCCTACGGCCACTTGACCCTGAAAGCGCCCGATCTCGTCTGATCTTGGAGGCTAAGCAGGGTCAGGCCTGGTTAGTACCCGGATGGACCACCTGGAAATACCAGGTGCTGTAGGCTGGGTGCGCTGGAGCCTCAGTTTATGGTTAATATCCAAAAATCTGCAAAGGGGAAAATCCTTTTTTCAGATCAGAAATGGCCTTGCCCATTCTCATTCTAGAAATTCAGGCAGAGCACTTGGTTCTAAGGGCCTGAATGTTCAGTTTACGGTATTGTCCTGCCAGGATTCAATCCAACTATGCCACATCAATGTCCTATATTAATCACTAAGGCGGCACAAGAAATTGTGCGGCTCAGAGAAAGGTGAATCATAGCCTATCTTGGGCAGAAAACAATGTACTTTGCCTATCGGCGGTCTTCATTGTAGGAATAGAAAATTGGCAGGCGGACTACTTGAGTCGCCAGCAGTTGTTCCCGGGCAGGGCCGCCATCAGGGGGGTACAGCCCATACAACTGTAAGGGGCCTCAGCGTCCCTAGGGGCCCGAGCGCGAACCGCTGCTTTGGGTACTTTCCCGCATATCCTCTGTGGACCGGCGTGGCAATGAAGCTCTCTGTGACAGGTGTCGGCTGCTTATCACAGCAGCACACCGTCACCTAGCCGATGGAGCCAGTCTCCTCCATGCTGCCTAGGGACAGACTGAGGGCCCAGGGTAAGTGGATGGGGGTACACTTGCCACTGTGGGGACAGCAGCTTCTTAATACATACACTGTGCCGGCGGTGTATGTATTTAGAACCTCCAAAGCTCTTCTCTCCCTCTGTCTCCTGCACTGTGAGTGAGATCTCTGACTCTACCCCCTCCCTCCCCCTTTCTCCTATCACCAATGTGGGGTGCTAAAGGGGCGGAGCTCACTGTAGCTACTGCTGCTCGGGATGTCTGCTCACACTACAGGGAGGAGGTGAGATCAGTTTTTTACTGAGTAAAGTCTCCTTGGAAGAAAAGCTGCAAAAGTTTCTGTAGGATTTGTCTTGTAGGTATTGCAGTGATAAGAAGAGGAGGAGAATGAAGAGACAGCCAAGTGTGACAGATATCTCCCAAACTGGCACACAGCCCTATCTATATAACCTCCCCCAATCACTCTGTAAAGATAAAGTGAAGGTAATTTATGACCATTCATGTAACTCTGTGTTTATGTGGTGAGTTTACACTTCTGATGGTGCAGACTCAGAGCTTGGATAACACAGGGTTACATGAATTGCCATAAATAAATTTCACATTATCTGGACATACATAGAGTGCTAGGGGTTGGATTATATAGATATACTGTATATTTACATCTTATAACGGGAGGATGTTTTCTTTACATACCAATTTTGTATTGTATATATTGGTAGATGAGCACAATAGTTTTTTTTTTTTAAATGATAAACATCACTATCTGACCACATCTCAGCCCCCTACTCCCGCCAGCTTGCATCACCCCAAGACCACTTCATATATCCAGCTGACGGACGTCGGACATCACTTGGACCCTTCTCTTCCCAACATCACTCCCTGGTCACCCCGCGGACTGCCATTAAAATAAATCCTTCCCCATTCTGCCACTGTCATACCCTCCACACTCCTCCTCTACATACTGGAGGAATTACACTGGATCTAGGCTGTAATGATGGCATAGAAGGACTACAGAGGGAGGACACTGCAAGAGAGGACCGACATAGAGGGGAGATGAGACTGGAGGAGGATGACATGGGATGGAGAAGGAGGACCTAGAATGGGGGAAGAGGAGGACATGGGATGGCAAATATGGGACTGCAAAAGGAGGATGATGTGGAATGGAGGAGATGGGACTGGTGGAGATAGGACTGGAAAAGGAGCACATGGGATGGAAAAGGAGGACATGGAAAGGGGGAGAAGGGACTGGAAGAAGAAGAGGAGCACATGGGTTAGGAAAAGGAGGAGGACATGGGATGGGAGTATATGGGAGTGGAGTAGGAAGAGGACATGGGACTGGAGAAGGAGGAGGACATGGGATGGAGGAGGAGGACATGGGATGAAGGAGAACATGGGATGGAGGATATGGGAGTGGAGGAGGAAGAGGACATGGGATGGAGGATATATTTGGTTGTAAGAGTATTAAAATAAAAGTGGGTGCACTGAAGGACTTGGTGGGATAGCCAGTGGTTGGATTCATTTGGACAGCCAGTGGGCGGGCCTTGAGGAATGTTTGTGGTCAGGCCCAGGGGGGCCCAAACCTAAAGCTGTGTAAGGGGCCCCAAAATTTCTGGTGGCTGCCCTGTTCCTGGGAGAATGGTTCCTTCCCCCCGATATCTTTCTGTCAATATGTCAAAGATGGAGGATCCCAGACATAGATCTGTTTACGTCCAGGTTCAACAAAGAAATCAACAACTTTGTGTCAAAAACTAAGGATTCGTTAGTATGCGGAACAGATGCCTTGCTATTCCCGTGGAATCGGTTCTCACTGATTTATGCATTCCCTCCTATTCTGCCTGCGTCCACGACTTCTTCGCAGGATCAAGCAGGAAGGGATGTCAGTGATTCTTGTGGCTCCCAGCAGGGCCAAGGAAATATTGGTATGCAGAGATCGTAAAGATGACAGTAGGGGACCCATGGACCCTACCTCCACGGCCAAGACCTTCTTTCACAAGGTCCGGTATTCCATCCTACTTTACAAACGCTAAATTTAACCGCTTGGCTATTGAGACCAACACTGAAGAAACGTGGGCTGTCAGGTTCAGTGGTTTCTATCTTGGTTAATGCAAGGGAGCTGGCCTCCATAATTCCATATTATGCAGTCTGGGAAGCATATGTCTCCTGGTGTGAAACCAGGCGTTGCACCCCAGGAAATAGGTCAAAGGTAGAATCCTTGACTTTCTGCAGATGGGGTGAGAAATAAAGCTGGCCTTGAGTGCTTTCTAAGGACAGGTCTTGGCCTTATCGGTATTATTTCAACGACCAATTGCTTTGCTTTCTTTGGTTCATAACTTTATTCAGTGGGTAACACGGCTTAATCCCTGGTTAGGTCACCCCTGAACCCTTGGGACTTGAATTTAGTTTTGGCGGCATTACAAAACAGCCTTTTTTTGGACCGATACAACATATTCCCTTGGTCCTTTTTTGACAAGGAAACCATTTTTTCTGGTAACCATATCTGCTGCAAGAAGGGTATCAGAATTGACTGCTTTTTCTTGTAAAGAATCATATTATTATTGTTCACAAGGATAAGGTAGGTATTGCATTCTCATCCTAACTTTTTACCGAAGGTAGTATCAGGTTTTTATTTAAACCAGGATATTGTTCTATCTTCATTTTTTCCAGAACCCTGTTCTATGGAAGAAAAATCACTACATTCTCTTGTTGTTGTGAGAGCAGTCTACCTAAAGACGACTGCTCAGATTCAGAAAATGGATGTTTTGTTCGGATTGCCTGAAGGTCCTAAAAGAGGACAGGCAGCATGAAAATCTACTATTCTAAATGGACTCGACAAGTAATCGTTCTAGCTTATGGTTTAAAGAAGTAGTTTCTACCCTCTCAAATCAAAACGCACTTCTATAAGGCTGTTAGTGCTTCATGGGCAGTGCATCACCAAGCCTCCATGGCACAAATTTGCAAGGCCGCAAATTGGTCTTCAATCCATACATTTATGTGATTCTATCAGGCAGATGTAAAAAGACATGAGGATGTCGCCTTTGGGCGCAGTGTACTGCAGGCAGCAGTATAAGTCCTCTGATCTCATGGTGCCCTACTTTTGCTGTGTCTCCCTCCCCTCAGTTGGCATTGCTCTGGGACATCCCACATAGTTATTACTATGGCTCTGTGGCCCGTGATGTATGATTAAAGAAAATAGGATTTTTATAACAGCTTTCCTGTAAAATCCTTTTCTTTTGAAGTACATCACGGGACACAGAGGTCCCGCCCCTCTTTCTAGTATACACATGTATTGCTTTGCTACAAAACTGAGATGCTCCCGGTATGGGAGGGGTTATATAGGGAGGCAACTTCAACTTCCTGTTTAGGGTGTGCCAGTGTCCAGCACTTGAAGGTGGACTATAACCTACATAGTAATTACTATGGCTCTGTGTCCCGTGATGTACTTCAAAAGAAAAGGATTTTACAGGTAAGCTGTTATAAAAAAAAAATCTATCCAGCATGCCTCAGTTGCTGCCATTGTCCTAGAAAGATAGATGTCTTTTTTTTCAGCTTTGCCGCATTCTTTGCTACTTCCTTTTTTTTTTTTTTTTTTTTAATGCTTCTTCAGTTTTTCCTTCAATCAAGTTATCAAGTTTACTTGCTGTATTGCTGCCTGAATTCATCTCTGCTTGTCAACTATCAAGAATGGCCTTTTTTTCAGCTTAGCTTTGGAGTGCATTACCCAGACCCTGGTAAACTAGACATTGCAAGGCTAGCCTCAAAGTCACCTTTGAGCACTGGGTCCTGCATTAAGCTTTTTTTCAGAACCCGTTGTGGTAAGAAGTTATCCACAGAGCGCTTTCCTGGCTGCTGGCATTGCCTCGTAACTTCCCCTGCCTCTAAAGCACCGTTTTTCAACTGGGGTCCCGCATCCTACCAGCTGATGACACCGTCATTTGCTTAGGACAGGTCGGGTGGCCCGCAGAGCTTTCTGGGTTGCCAACTGGAGTACAAATAGAAGCAAATAGGAGGAGAGAGCTGGAAGGGAGGTAGAGGTTATGCTCTCTCATTTCACAGTAGTTAATATAGAGCTGATCAGACTCTACTCCCTATCTCCTCCACTCTCTGCTCCTGTCTCGGCAGCAGAATTTATGGGTAGGGGGAGAAAATCAAACCCTGTACAAGTCCGATACGATAGTGTTCTGTGTTATCCCCTGTATACAGACAGGAGATACAGCAGCTGGAGGGGGATTGGAGGCAGTAGATTTACAACCTACAGACCACGGAATTATGTCTCACAAACTACATTTTTGGGGCTTGTTCACACCAGGTGCAGTACCGTAACACGTGCAAAATCGAATGATTTCCCACATCACACAAAAATGACAACTCTGGGACTCACCCAACAGAGCTAAGTGGGACTCTAAAGGGGTAGATCCTATATTCATAGGATAGCAAGATTCCTGATTACAGATTTCAGTTCCCTCAGAAAATACAGTGCAAAAGTTCCAAAATCATTAGGGAAACATGAGCTGGGGCCATCTGCTGCAGTACAACTGTCCCTTCTGTGTCTAGATGCAGACATGTTGCCCCCTGTGTGGCATTCATGCAGATACACTCGCGGTATAAGGCACACAGGAATTTCTGGTCCAAATTTTACTAATTCCTTGCAGGATTCTGTCTACAGAGGCTCTAGTGCTTTCCCCTGCAGAGTCAGTCTCCGATCTCCCTACAGCCTTGGAAGACATTGAGCCAACAGTCGCAATGACCATCACTGACTCAAAGTCCATACATTCCTTCTGATGAAATGAGTTTTGAGAAATATCCGTATTCTGCCATTAACTCAGGTGTTTAAAAGACTTGGGTCATTTTGATGCTGTACGTACTACTCTGCATCTAGAAAATCAACCTGCTGTCTTCAGCTTTTGATGTTTTGAGCTTTTACTTCTGCAAAGTTCTTTCCATTACCCCGTTATACGAGATCAGCCTTGATGCAGACTGAAGGATCCTGGATCCCATCTGAGCATATGGCGGAATTTGGTGGAATTTGTTTCCCTTTGGGAGGAGAATTGTTAAACAGTGGTCTTTATCCTCTGTGAATCTGCCAGTGACCCACTTTACCAGGGAAACCACTTGCAGAAGCTCTGCTTCTTCCATTATATGTTAATGAGAAGGGACTCCGCCTGTCCTAGGCGTTTCTGGGGACAGACTGAGTCTGACAGTGTTTAGAAATGCGTGCAGTCTTTTTTTTCTTTTAGGTATGCTGTGTGAATGGGAACACATAAACATAGTGGGATTTTCAGGGAAGTCTTTAGCATGTTGGTGCGCCCCAATTTTTCCAAGTGGGGGTACAATTGGTTAAACTTGAAGGTCCCTGGGTAGCTTGCCTTTCAGGCATTTGTGTGCAGAGAGCACCTCTTTAGATTTACAGACTAGTCCGTTTCCTCAGGCACTCTTCAGTTGTTTTCTCTACCCCTCTGTGCCACCATACAGATTAATTGATCTTCCCCTCTCACCTTGGGGTTCCCACAACATAACATCCCCTGTGTCAACTATTGTCCCTTGGGGCTTTCAGGCCCACCGGTATGATAACTGAAACCGATCAGTGTCATCATCTCTTTCTCCAGGGTGATGCTCTTACAGTTCAGTGAGCTGGGATGTTGTTCTCTGACCTAATGGGGCTCTGAATCCTCAGTGTTGCTCCTGCACACCTAATACTTCTCTGTGTTGGCTCCAGTGCCCTAGTATCTTCTCATGGCAATCTCATTGGGGAAAATTCTACAATCTGCTTTTAACAGAGCAGTTGCTGTGGCCCTTGCAGTTAACATTTCTACGATGGGCTTATTGCCAGATCCATTCAGCTCTGGTTTTGTCGAGCTTTGGCGCTGGGAACTGCACTTCACCTGTAGGCCACATTAACCCGCATGTTTGTCCTCATGGTCTCCTCCATTATCTTGCGGTCTGCCCCTTCCAACTCTTTTTTTTTTTTTTTTTTTTGTCTATCCTAGCCCCTTACTCCTTGCTGTTGTGTGTTTTTGTTTCTGAGCAGGTTTAAACACATAACAATTTTAATATATTGCAGCTTATCAATTCTTTCATGCTGTGACTGCATTCGTTTTGTTTTCTATGCTCCCCCCTCCCTAATAGATCCAGATCCAGTCAGAACACACTTCCTGTCTTAGGGTGTCTACAATCTGGATGGATGAGTAACAAAGACTGCAACTAAAACTAAAGGAAAGAGTCTAAAAAATAAAATGAATTCAGCCACTGCATATAAAAATTGGTAATCTGCAATATAATAAATAATTGCTTTAGGTTTTAATGCTGCTTCTGAGGTTCAGGAAGTTCCTTAACTGAGCATTCAGGTGCCCTATCAGACAGCTGATAAGCGCATCTCTCCCCATCTCTAGGTGTTCCTCTCACTGGAGAAATATAGTCTCTGCTACTATATTCTGGTTTTCCATAACAGTTGGTTCCTTTTACATCGTAAGATCCCTCTTTGGTTTGATCTCCTGGTTTGGACACCAATGTAGGTACTGGTGTGCTTTTACCACTGACAAGGGATGACCATCAGGAGAGTTAGTCTGATTCCTGTTGTGGACAGTGCCTTTGGGTTTAGTCTTATCTACACTAATCCCCTTGAGGGGGATCCTCGGGAGACCTGTGTTTGTCAAGTGGAAGGACATAGAGGAGAGTTTTTATGCCCCACGGTGTGTCTCAGACCCTGCTCTGCAAATGATGGACTTCAAGGGACGGCCTAGTGTTTCCCTGAGCTGTTGACAGCAGTAAAACCCAACAGGATATGACTTCTTGTGTCACTCCATGGTATCCAAAAAAAAGGATTTTACTGTGAGTACAAAAATCCAGTTTGCTTCAACTTTGAACTAGGAAATAGTTTGAATCTCTGTCAGTTTTTGATTTGAATCTGCTATAGCCGTCAATCTGCTATAGACCGGGTGGGAAGTGGTTAATGCGATTTCTCCTCACTTCTTGCCTCAATGACATCCTGACATACATACTCACCAGCACATTAGGGTTAATCTCCTCAGTGTGGCAGCAAAGATAAGCACCATATGACCCTATTTGTAAAGGCATCCATGCAGCACAGATGGTGCAGCTACTGAATTCCAACAATGACTTGTGGTAATCACAATAAAAACCACTGCAGCTGAAAATTGTGCTAGCATTCTTTTGGAATCAACAATAGCAGCCTGAGCTTCTAATTCTTCTCTGCCCTTTCTAAAACTACAAAAAAAACAATAGTTGTGCTTCACTTCTTTGTTCTGAATTGTATTGTACTTGTATTGTCTGCCCTAATGTTGTAAAGCGCTGCGTAAACTGTCGGCGCTATATAAATCCTGTATAATAATAATACTCATATTTCCTTTTGTTCGTAGTTTGGAACCTACAGTGAATCTGAAAAGAAAACTGAAGAATATGATACTCAGGTATTTTTCTCTTGCATACAAGAGTATTTCAACTTTATTTATTTTTTGGTTCTCTTACAAATTGTGGAGAACAAACACGTGCTACTTGAACTTGTCTTCCCTTTCCAACACTCACTAATAAATGTTGTGTTAGTACTTCAGTATTTTAGGGTTGGCCAAATGCTGATCTTGCATTGTACAGGATGACGACAGAGCTGTAAACGGTCTGGCAGTAAAGGGAAGAGACTTTGCAGAATTTGTTCTGCAGGAGCAAAGGAATAAGATGTTCAGCACTTCACTACATCATGCTAACTGAAAACATGTTTTACACTAGAGCCGCACGATCAATCGTTAAAGAATAGAGTTCGCGATTCAACCCCCCTCGTGATCTTAAAGTGATTGTAAGGGTTCGCTTTTTTAAAAAAAAACACAAACATATCATACTTACCTCCACTGTGCAGCTGGTTTTGCACAGAGTGGCCCCCGAACCTACTCTTCTGGGGTCCCCCGGTGGCTCTCGCGGCTCCTCCCCACATTGGATAACCCCCTGGGAGAAGCGCTCTCCCGGGGGATTACTTTACAGGCACGCTCCCGAGTCCAGCATTCGGTGTCCATAGAGGCCGAATGCAGAACTTGGCCTCGGTGCCCGTGTCATTGGATTTGATTGACAGCAGCGGGAGCCAATGGCTGCGCTGCTATCAATCTATCTAATCAAGAGCCAAAAACCCTGGGCAGAGAGACATCGCATCCCAGTGGGTCAAGTTCCAGGGCTCAGGTAATTTAAACGGGTGGACTGGGGGGCTGGTCACTTAAAGACTAAACCTTTTTCTGACACTTGTTGCTTACAAGATAAAATCAGTATTTTTTGCAAGAAAATTACTTAGAACCCCCAAACATTATATATATATATATATATATATATATATATATATATATATATATATATATGTATTTTTTTTTTTTTAGCAGAGACCCTAGAGAATAAAATGGCGGTTGTTGCAATATTTTATTTTATGTCACTGTATTTGCACAACAGTCTTTTAAACACAATGTTTTTGGAAAAAATGCCCTTTAATGAATAAAAAAAAAAAAATAAACAGTACAGTTAGCCCAATTTTTTTGTATAATGTGAAAGATGTTACGCCGTGAGAATCGTGATCTTTATTCTAAGCAAAAAAATATTGTGAGTCTCGTTTTAGCCAGAATCGTGCAGCTCTAGTTTACACTGAGAAATGCTGAATTCTGGAGAAATGAAAGATTTTCCCTTGCAGTGGCTGCTCCTCCCTACTGCAAGGATTAAAGCAGTTGTAACCCTTAAAAAAAATAAATAACCTGTTCCTTTAAAGCATGTTAGACATCAGTGCTTCTACAGTGTTATTCATTCCTTTCTATGCTGGTTGACTGCCTGTTCCTGTGTCCTTACCCCCCCCCATGTGTGCTGACCACGGTAATCATGGCTGCTGATCCATGATACTGTGGTCACTGCGTCATCCCGCTGTGTTCAGAGTTTCCCCCTTCCCTCCCTGCCTGTCATTTCCTAGTGTGTGAGCCATCTCATCCCCGCCCCTCCCCTCCTGCCGCTAATACATGTGTCTGTAATCTTAGTGATTACAATTACTGGCAGCCTCTCTATAATAACTAGATATACTGTGCAGTATCTTTTTTTTTTCATTCATTCATTTATTTTTTTGAACCACCTTTCACCCTGCTGGTGTGAAGTCACGTGACCTCCCGACTGACATCAGAGGGGAATCTCTGCCCCTCCCGCTGTAGTCCTCAGATCAGGGAAGGAGAGTGGTGGACAAGAAGGTGTTTAGGTGCATGATTTAAAAAAAAGACACTGCACAGAATTTCTTATTACAGAGGGGCAGCCAGTAATTACAATCACTAACATAACCACTTTAACTGCTTTTTTTGCCTAGAGGATGATGAATAAGGTGATATACAGTGATATGATATAAAGAGTCGCCGCCCCCCCCCCCCCCCCTCATTTTATTTTTTATTTAAGAGGTGTGCTACAGATACAATGAGATAGTAATTTCCCAGAATTTGCAAACAATAGAAATAGCTTTAGGAACAATCAAAAGGCGGTTATACCCTTCCGGGGAATGAAAGGTAAAGATAAGTAACAGCATTATTAACGTAACATGTTACATAAGTTAAAAGAACCATCCAGTCAGGTCATACTGAAACTAACCACGTATTAATAGAGAATATTTCTGTGCTCTGACAGTAACTACAGAGTCGCGGAGGAGTCTAATGTGTGATGGCCAACAGGGGTCTGTGCACACCCTTTTTTGATTAAATAAGTATGAGAGGTAGAGAAAACCAAGAAAGGGAGAGAAGGGAAAGGGCGAAGAAAAAAACGCAGGGATAAGGGAGCAGGGTGGGAAGGGCGTTAGGGAATTGTCCCCAAAGAGCAGGAAACCTCAATACCAATCAGGCAGTGGAAATCGCAGGTAAATGTTGAAAGTTATGCGTATTGGAGGAATTCATCGGAGAAGCGGAAAAGATCCCAATAAAACCATCTGGCCCTATTTTCCTCTGACTTATCCCAGAGAGCAGAAGTCTGAGCCTCCATCCATTCAATATTGCCCACTCTTGCCATTGGGCTACTGTTGTCCCTGCCTGTTGCTTCCACCAGTATAGAATGCACGCCTGTGCTGCATTAAGAAGGGACTTATGACATCATTTCATGGATAAAGTTGAGTAAAACTGCAGCTGGGTCATCGTGCAAAGAAATGTCCGTAGATTTGTGTACGAGTTGAAGGACTGGCTACCAAAAAGTTTGGTGCTTGGTATTCCCAAAAGATACGTAGGATGGTGCCCATATGCAGACCACAGTGGCAGCAGCGATCGGAGTGATTAGGAAATAGCTTGGCTAAGACCAACAGAGTTCTATACCAACGCGTAACTATTTTGTAGGTAGTCTCCTGACTTACTGCAGAGAGAGGACTTCTGCACGAAGAAAAATATACGCTCCCTTTTGAGCTCTCCCCCTTTATAATAATCACATTTTGTTGCTTTGCAGCCTGAAATGAAGACAGGCACAGTTGATTCACAGGTGATTCATTTTATACCCGTTATACCTATTTTTTTCCTCACTACCACAGACTTTCATCTTGTCATTTGACTGGCCCCTCAAAACCTTCTTGGTAGCAGCTCTCTGATGTCACCCCATATAATGAAGGACACCGATGGCCTGCCACTTTTCAGAGCATCAGATAGCAGATTAGAGTGTAGGCTGCCAGTGGAGTCTTGGTATAAGATTTGTATATCACCTTATTCATCATCCACTAGATATAGCGCTGGTAAAACAAGTATTGAACATGTCGTCATTTTTCTAGGTAAATGTATTTCTAAAGGTTCTATTGATATGAAATTTTCACCACGTCAGTAACCCCATGCAATCCATACATACAAAGAAAACAAATAAGTTCAGAAATTAAGTTATGTGTAATATGTAGGAATGACGCAGGGAAAAGGTATTGAACACATGAAGAAAGGAAGCTGCAAAAAGGCATGGAAAGCCAAGACACCAGCTGAAATCTATCAGTAATTTGAAAGCAATACTGCCCTTTGTCAGTGCAAATTAATATCAGCTGGTTCAGTCTCAACTATTCGCCTACAAAAGTGTCTCATTACCAAGGTGTCACACAAGAAACATCTCATGATGGGTAAAAGTGAAGAGCTCTCTCATGACCTTCACGACCTTATTGTTCCAAAACATACTGATGGCATTGGTTACAGAAGGATTTCTGAATGTTCCAGTGAGCACTGTTGGGGCCATAATCCGGAAGTGGAAAGAACCTAATTTCACCATAAACCACCTTTTAGAAATATATTTATCTAGAAACCTGGTGACGTGTTCAATACTTATTTTACTTGCTGTAGCAAGCAAGTAATTTTTTTTTTTTTTCCTTGAAGTTCAACTTTAAAAATCAGTCAGTTTCTCAACAAGGTTTTCAGGGAGCATGACATTGGAGTTTTAAGCACATGAGAGTGCCAAATTGGTTTTCATGCCATTAACGGGATTTTGTTGGTAATTTCAAGAACTAAGTGAACATGTTGATACAGTTATTAGCTGTCACAGCTGGTGTTTCCATGCAATGCAGGGGCATGGCATTAAAGCAGCACTTGCTTTTCAATTTATACTTTTATACAGTTATAATATAAAAATTGCAGTTGTATTTTGATTTTATATTAACAGTATTGTTTTTTGTTTTATTTTTTTAGGCAATGAAATATTTGTCATACTTATTATACCCATTATGCATTGGTGGGGCAGTGTATTCACTTTTGAATATAAGATACAAAAGGTAACACGTTTTATGTTTTTATTAGAAAATACTTTGAAGGCTTGTACATTTTTATTGCATGCTTTTATTTTTTTTTTTTTTATCGGCATTCAGTTTAAATTGAATCTCTCCAAGCATTAATGGGAATCTGTACTTAAATACTGGGGGTGCCATTGCTAACCCCTTTTTAAGAATACCAGTTATCTTGTTTCTGGCATGCCTGAAGACCAGTTAAAATTGATTTGCATATTAAAGTGAAACTTTACCCCTAGTAGGAAAAATAATGTTCTTTAGCAAGGAACATACATTCCACATTCATAATTATGCTACCAAAATTTAGTGTTTACTGTAAATTTTTAATGCAACATTTTTTTGTACTGAGAGCGCACGTCCTGCACACTTCCAGCACACTTACTGGCAGAGACCGGGAAGCTCCTGATGCCTATTAGCAATTAGGCGCTTTCCGATCATGTGACGGCCAACCACATTGGCCACATAACCCAAATGCCCGTCTCCGACTCCTGGCATTTAGAAGCTCTTAAAGGGCCAGTAGGCGGCGGGAAGGGGTTAACCAGTATAGGCACTTATTTCTTTATCGTACATCATGGGACACAGAGCCTTAAGTAATTAATGGGTTATAGGCCACCTTCAGGTGATGGACACTGGTATACCCAATCCAGGAAGTTCACTCTCTATATAACCCCTCCTCCTTCCAGGAGCACATCAGTTTTTTCGCCAGTGTCTAAGGTGTTGGTCACGGGTGAAGATGTGCTCTGAGGAGCTCCAGGAGGCATCCGTACTTAATTTAAATAGCCTCCATAGACCAGATCCATCCAAAGTGCCACTGAGGCCTATATGGATGGTACCTGGGGCCTCGTATCCGAAGCACGAGGTATTTACCTGTAACACCTCTCTTTGTAGGGCTGGACCCGGAAACCCAGGGCTTGGGTCTTGCTACATTACCTCGGAGGGGGCAGGGCTTAGGCGCAGTGCCGTGAACGTCCACGAGGACGCACGGCAGGCAAAAACAACCACAGCTGGGACAGTCTCTCCCCAGCTGGCGAGGAGGAAACAAATCAGTCTGCACACAGGGACACAGGAGCTGTGGGACACGTGAGGGTTGCAAACTGGCATTTCTGTTACAGGAAGGACACTTTTTTTTCCAGCACTAGGCTGAACTTTATAGCGGCTTTAATGTCATGACTATATTCAGCGATTAAGTGCAATTGTATAGTGCCTCTGTTTTTGTGCTTAGGACTATGCCTGCTAAAAAAGACACCAAAAAGGTACTACAGGTTTCACCCCCAGGCGCTAGGATCTCGAGTCGCATTTTCACGCTGTCATCCTCGCCTGAATTACCAATTATGGCAAGCCAGGATGAGCCATTGGAACAAATTGATGGTGCAACTGCTTCTCACATCTCGGCCCCTGTATACGTGACTGAAGATGTCCTTTCCTCCACCCTGCAGGGTCTGGAAGGAAGATTAGCATTCTCCATTCATATGGATAGGAAGTGTGCTAGATCCCCCTCCCCCACTTCAGAACCTTTGCAAGGGGAACAGTGGGCATAGGATGAGGTGTTACCCTCAGGCGATCAGGAGGAAAAACAAACCGATGATGATTCCTCTGCAGAGGAAACAATGGTAAATGAGCCTTTTTCAGCCTCTCAATCTGAGAAATTGCTGATACAATCTCTTACTGAGATGGTTCGTTCTACTTTCATGCTACCTCTAACGGAGTCTCCTGAAAACTCGGTTTCTTCTAAAAGATTCTCAGCCTTTGCATGTGTTTCCTGCACATGCGTTACTAGAACAGCTTATTTTTGCTGACTGGGATCACTTGGATAAGCATTTTCTCCCTCCTAAGAGATTTTCAATTCTTTATCCCCTGGAGGAGAAATTCTCCAAAAAATGGAAAGTTCCAGCAGTTGACGCTGCGATTTCCAGTGTGAATAAAGGCCTAACTTGTCCTGTAGACAATGCACAAATGCTTAATGATCCAACAGATAAAAAGTTGGAATCCCTGTTAAAATCTCCTTTTTCATTGGCAGGTGCCGTTACTCAGCTTGCAGTCGCTGCAACAGGCGTCTGTCAATCTCTAAAGGACCAATTTAGACAGGCCCTTAAAGAGGTTCCTGCACGACAAGCCCGGGAATTGGCTGAACTACCAAAGGCATTATGCTTTGCCATAAATGCCATTAAAGATTCTATTCACCAGGCGTCCCCCCATTACGCTTATGCTTGTGCATATGCGTAGAATCCAGTGGTTAAAAAATTGGTCAGCCGAAGCAGCATGTAAAAACCTCCTAACTGGGTTCCGTTTTAATGGGGAGCGGCTATTTGGAGAGGATTTGGACAAATATATCTAAACTATTTTGAGTGGGAAAAGTACTCTTGCCAGTCAAAAGAAAGTATAAATGCCCTTCGTTCAAATGGGCTCTTTCCCCTGCGCCAGGGGCTTCCGCCGTCAGACTCTAGAGGAAAACCTCAGGGTCAGACCCAGGCTCAAAAGAAGTCCTGGGGTCGGAAACCTGCAAAGCAGAATCATGAAGAGGCAACCCCCCTCACCAAGGTGGGGGGCAGACTTCTGCAGTTTTTAGAAGACTGGCAAGAGGAAATTCAGGACGGGTCATTTCCAAGGTAAAGCTGGGATACAAGCTGGAATTTCTGGACTTTCCACAGTCTCGTTTCCTGAGGTCAAGCGTTCCCAAAGACCCAGAGAAAAGACCATCTCTGTTTCAGGCACTAGACCAATTAATATCTCAAGGGGTGATCATACAGATCCCCACAAAAGAACAAGGTTTGGGGTTTTATTCAAATCTTTTTATGGTACCAAAACCAAATGGAGATGTCAGACCCATTCTAGATCTGAAAAATATAAATCAGTTCCTGAAGATCCGCTCTTTTTGCATGGAGACAATCGGGTCAGTAGTTTCTATCCTAGGAGAAGAGGTTCTGGCATCTATTGACATCAGGGATGCGTACCTGCATTTTCCTATATTTCCCGCTCACCAAAAGTTTCTGCAGTTCGAGTTAGAACAGCAGCATTTCCAGTTAGTAGCCCTGTCCTTCGGGCTAGCCACAGCACCCCAGGTTTTCACAAAAGTGCTGGCCCCACCTCTGGCCAGGTTAAGGGCACAGGGCATAACAGTCGTAGCGTACCTAGACGATCTATTGCTAATAGACCAGTCGGCTAGTTTTGGGCAAAGCGTACGCACTACCACCAGTTATCTGGAAAGCTTGGGTTGGATTCTCAACCTAGAGAAATCTTCCATAATACCGCTAAAAAGGCTGGAGTACTTGGGTCTGATCATAGAGACAGCCCAGGAAAAGGTGTTCTTGCCTCAGGCAAAGATCAACTCCATAAAAGAGCTGGTGCGGATGGTCAGGTCAAAAGGCGATCCCTCTATTCGCCTCTGCATGAGGTTGCTAGGAACCATGGTGGCTTCATTCGAAGCAGTTCCCTATGCCCAGTTCCATTCAAGGCTTGCAAAACAGTATCCTGTCCACTTGGAACAAAACAATTCAAGCTTTAGACTCTCCAATTTGGCTGTCCCCAAAAGTGTCCCAAAGCCTCACTTGGTGGTTATTAACCCAGAATCTGCTGAAAGGAAAATACTTCAGACCAGTCATCTGGAAAGTGGTAATGACAGATGCCAGCCTTTCAGGCTGGGGAGAAGTACTAGAAAAGACAACTGTCCAGGGACAGTGGTCAAGAACGGAAAGAACCTTGCCCATCTATATTCTAGAGATTCGGGCAGTGCGTCTGGCTCGAAAGGCCTTGACTTTCAGGTTACGGGATTGTCCTGTCAGGATCCAATCCGACAATGCCACAGCTGTGGCCTATATCAATCACCAAGAGGGCACCAAGAGTCTCTCAGTGCAGAGAGAGGTGAACCATATTCTAACTTGGGCAAAAAGGAATGTTCTGTCCCTATCAGCAGTCTTCATTCCAGGAGTAGAGAATTGGCAGGCGGACTATTTGAGTCGCCAGCAGTTATTCCCAGGGGAATGGTCTCTTCACCCCGACATTTTTCAGGCTGTTTTCCAAAGATGGGGGACCCTGGACGTAGATCTTCTAGCGTCCAAGTTCAACATGAAGTTAGTCAACTTTGGCCAGAACAAGGGATCCACTCGCATGTGTTGGTGACCCCGTGGGTTCAGTTCTCACTGATCTATGCATTCCCCCCAATTCAGTTGCTGCCTCGTCTTCTTTGCAGGACCAGTAATTATGGTGGCATCAGCATGGCCCAGGTCGTCATGGTATGCAGAAATCGTAAAGATGGCAGTGGAGGGCCCATGGTCCCTCCCACTACAGCCAGATCTGCTCTCACAGGGACCGATATTCCATCCTACCTTACGGTCTCTAAATTTAACGGCTTGGCTATTGAAACCCACATTCTGAAGAAATGTAGGCTTTCCGGCTCAGTTATCTCTACCCTGATTAATGCAAGGAAACCAGCTTCCAGAAGTATATATTATAGGGTCTGGAGGGCTTATGTTTCCTGGTGTGAATCCAAGGGTTGGCACCCTTGGAGATATATCATAGGCAGAATTCTTGCCTTTCTACAATTAGGGGTAGAGATGAAATTGGCTTTGAGTACTATTAAAGGCCAAGTCTCAGCTTTATCGGTCTTATTTCAAAGACCATTTGCTACACATTCTATAGTCCAGGGCTTTATGCAAGGGGTGATTCAGCTTAATCCGCCAAACCTCCCTTGAACCCTTGGGACTTGAACTTAGTTTTGTCTGTATTACAAAAACAGCCATTTGAACCGATGCAACATATTCCCTTAGTCCTTCTGAAAAGGAATTTGGTATTTTTGGTTGCTATATCCTCAGCAAGGAGGGTTTCGGAATTGGCTGCTCTTTCTTGTAAAGAGCCATATTTGATTTTTTTATGAGGACAGAGTGGTGTTATGCCCTTTTTTGCCAAAAGTGGTTTCAGGTTTTCACCTGAACCAAGATATTGTCCTGCCATCGTTTTTTCCAAAACCATGTTCCAGGGAAGAAAAGTCACTACATTGTCTTGATGTGGTGAGAGCAGTGACAATCTGTTTAAAGGCAACTACTCAGATTCGTAAGACTGATGTCTTATTTATTCTGCCAGAAGGTCCTAAGAAAGGACAGGCAGCGTCGAAATCCACTGTCGAATAGTGGATTCGACAAGTTCTAATTCAAACTTATAATTTAAGGGGTAAGATTCCCCCTTTTCAAGTTAAGGCGCACTCTACCAGGGCTGTTAGTGCTTCTTGGACAGTGCGTCATCAGGCCTCCATGGCTCAAATCTGTAAGGCCGCAACTTCAGTCTTCAGTGCATACGTTCACAAAATTTTATCAGCTGGATGTAAGGAGGTATGAGGATATCGCCTTCGGGCGCAGTGTGCTGCAGGCAGCAGTATAGGTCCATAAGTCTGGGGGTACCCTCCGGGTTGTGTCTCCCTCCCCTTAAGTAGCATTGCTATGGGACGTCCCATTAAGTAATTACTTAAGGCTCTGTGTCCCATGATGTACGATAAAGAAAATAGGATTTTTATAACAGCTTACCTGTAAAATCCTATTCTTGGAGTACGTCATGGGACACAGAGGTCCCTCCCCTCTTCTTTGGGATTTCAGTATATTGCTTTGCTACAAAAACTGATGTGCTCCTGGAAGGAGGAGGGGTTATATAGGGAGTGAACTTCCTGGATTGAGTATACCAGTGTCCATCACCTGAAGGTGGCCTATAACCCATTAAGTAATTACTTAAGGCTCTGTGTCCCATGATGTACTCCAAGAAAAGGATTTTACAGGTAAGCTGTTATAAAAATCCACTTTTTTTGATGTTTTACATAGCTATACCTGCAAAAGTGGCTACCCTGAAGTGATCTAGCAGGTCATAATTTTCTAACTAAAGTTCCGCTTTAAAGTTATTGGTTCAGTGTCGCATATAGAATTGGATCTTCTGTATCACCAAAAGGCAGAAGGCGGCTTTTACTGAAACTTAAAGGTTAGCACAATCTGTCTTCACCAGAACCGCTGTTGACACGGATGGTGTACTGTAGGCAGCCACTAGAGTTCAACCCTCAGTATTGTCAAGGGCCTAATAGCTGATAAATAAGAGGAATATGGGATTAAAAAAAAAAAGATCATATTCACCTAGGTGGATGCAGTATCAGTCCACCTCTAAGACTGAGAACTGAGTGATTAAAGACCACCAAGTTCTCGGTCTTCAGTGAGCAGAGAACCGTGACCATCAGTCACCTGCTCTCTGCTCTGCCCCTCCAGCGCTCAGTGGAGCGCTGGGCTGAGGAGGGGGCGGAAGCAGCTGGCCCAGGCTCTCAGCAGTGCAGTGAGCCAGCTGCCAGTCCAGTCATCTGGGTGGATCGCGACATTAAAGTCTGGATCCCTCAAACGAGTCTGGACTGGCTGGGTGACATCAGACGACAGTGGACTTTAGCCCGCTGCCAACTGAATACAGTCAAAGGACTTTATTTGGGTCTGCACTCCTGGGTCCCAAAAGAGCTTTGGGCATACTTCTTCTTTAAGGCTAGAGCAGAACAAAGTACCAAATTGTTAGACAGACACAAGTTCAGTTTCCTGCCTGCCCTGACACTTGGCTTTTCAAGGAACAAGAAAAAAGTCAGGGCTGACAGAAAACAAAAGCTAAAAAAAATTCAATTTATTGCTGAAGGAAGCCAAATGCAGCATATTTCCAAAGGTGATCCAAGTGTTTTTGAGAAACAAATGTAGAATTGGTAAACAGAAACACAGGTTGTGCATTCATAGTAGCTGAACTGGTAAAGATAAATAAGGGCAATTAACCTGTCCTCATTGTACAGTGCCTTGAAAAAGTATTCACACCCCTTAAAAATTTCCACATTTTGTCATGTTACAACCAAAAACGTAAATGTATTTTATTGGGATTTTATGTGATAGACCAACACAAAGTGGCACTTAAATTATTTACAAATATCTGAAAAGTGTGGCGTGCATTTGTATTCAGCCCCACTGAGTCAAAACTTTGCAGAACCACCTTTCGCTGCAATTACAGCTGCAAATCTTTTTTGGGGATATCTCTACCAGCTTTGCACATCTAGAGCGTGAAGTTTTTGCCCATTCTTTGCAAAATAGTTCAAGCTGTGTCAGGTTGGATGGGAATCGTAGTCTGCCACAGATTCTCAATTGGATTAAGGTATGGACTTTAACTGGGCCTTTCTAACACTTGAATATGCTTTGAGTTAAACCATTCCATTGTTGCGCTGGCTGTACATTTAGGGTCGTCCTGCTGGAAGGTGAACCTCTGCCCCAGTCAAGTCATTTGCAGACTCGAACAGATTTTCTTCTAAGATTGCCCTGAATATGGCTCCATCCATCTTCCCATCAAGTCTGACCAGCTCCCCTGTCCCTGTTGAAGAAAAGCATCCCCACATCATGATGCTACCACCACCATGTTTCACGGATGGTGTGTTCAGGGTGATGTGCAGTGTTTGTTTTTCGCCACACATAGCGTTTTGCTTTTCGGCAAAAAAGTTAAATTTTGGTCTCATCTTACCAGACCTTCTTCCACGTTTCCTGTGTCCCTCACATGGATTCTCGCAAACTGCAAACAGGACTTTTTATGGCTTTTTTTCAACAATGGCTTTCTTTTTGCCACACTTCCATAAAGGCCAGATTTGTGGAGTGCACTACTAATAGTTGTCCTGTGGACAGATTCTTCCACCTGAACTGTGGATCTCTGCAGCTCCTCCAAAGTTACCATGGCTGTTTCTCTAATGCTCTTTTTGCCCGGCCTGTCAGTTTAGGTGGACAGTCTTGTCTTGGTAGGGGTTTTTATAATCTAACCCTGCTTTAAACTTCTCCACAACTTTATCCCTGACCGGTCTGGTGTGTTCCTTGGCCTTCATGATGCTGTTTTTTCACTAAGGTTCTCTAACAAGCCTCTGAGGGCTTCATAGAACAGCTGTATTTTTACTGAGATTAAATTACACACAGGTGGACTCTATTTACTAATTGGGTGACTTCTGAAGGCAATTGGTTCCACTAGATTTTAGTTAGGGGTATCAGAATAAAGAGAGCTTAATACAAATGCATGCCACACTTTTCAGATACTTATTTGAAAACCATTTATAATTTTCCTTCTACGTCACAATTATGTGCCACTTTTGTGTTGGTCTATCACATAAAAGCCCAATAAAATACATTTAAGTTTTTGGTTGTAACAGAACATAAAATGTGGAAAATTTCAAGGGGTATGAATACTTTTTCAAGGCACTGGTATATATATGTGTGCAGCAGCTACGTGACCATACTGCAGTGCTCACAAGGGATGAGCTTGTGTTCTGAACCTAATGGCCATGAAAGAGGTGGGAATGAATTTCACATCATTGACCTAATATGGTAACATTAGGTCACTGATGTTACAAGCATCTCTGCCCCTATGTTAATCTCAGCTGTTGAGTGGGGACTCCCCCCCCCCCCCCCCCACCACAGCTCATTGGCCGTGTTTGGGTCTGAACTCAGTTCAAAACAAATGCAAACACCTCTCTAGTGCTCACTATATTCATGTGCCTAACCACAGCAGACTTGGGCAGGCCATACAAGGTTCGAATCTCTGCTGGATCAACAGGAACTGGCTGAGATTCGAACCATGTATGGGCAGGCTGAATGAACAAAGTTGATCGATTAATCAACTTGGTTACAACCAACATGCTGGGTTTTACTCTGTTGGGAGAAGACAATTGCCCAGCAGAAGGGATTCCCGCATCAACACTGTCTGTGTTGATGGGAGAATCAAGCAAATTTCTTTCCTGCAACAGGTGGTAGCAGGAAACTAATTTTGCTCCGTTTGCTCCGTGGCCTAAAACACTTTAGAAAGAACACAAGTGGTAGTACATAGCTCTAGGTTGAAAAAGTGGTATGGCCATGGTAAACCCAGATTACTACTTAATAAATTACCTCCTTTATTTATGTGGGATCTATATCAGGTGAAAGAGATTTGCAATAGGTAGACAGGTAGCCCAACACACTTTTTCTGTTTCTTACCATATCCGTCTGTGACCTTTGAAAATAAAATACACATTTATGTAAGAAATAAGATTGCAAACTACATGAAAACCTATATATACCCATCCTAAAGAGAGAGTCTTGCACAAACTTACATTTATTTGAGAATTATTAAAACACACAGATAACTATTAATTTCCCATATTCCAAAATAAATTGTTAAAACCAAGAAATCATTAATGCTTAAAAGGTAATACATTGTCACTTTGCGTGTACATAATTGGTAATTGACATACAGGTAATTTTTCTTTTTTGGTTTTCTACACCTGCTTACTGTACATAAGTTTAAAAATGGGAATGCAGATTTTGAGAATTCCTTGTTAATGTATTAAACTGTTTTTTTTTTTTTTGCATTTACAGCTGGTATTCTTGGTTGATTAACAGCTTTGTCAATGGTAGGTTAATTTTACTTACTTGCTTCACATGTTAAAACTGTTTTTAGGTTTGTCCATTAAGGGCCACAGGAATCCAGAATTGTTCGATAAAATAGGATTTTTGTACTCATGTAAAGTCCATTGCTGGACACAGGAAGTCTTTATCCTTTGCGTTATACTGACACGTACAGAAAGCTTGGACTCTGGCAACAAATTAAAATAATGGGCCAGACAAGGATAACCCTTCCTACTACAGCTGGCCTCAGTTTTTGTCCTAGAGAATGGACATCTTTTCTTAAGCTTTGCCATCTTAAACTATTTTTTGGGAGCAATTTGTTTTAGTTTTCTTTTCTTTTGTTTTTTCAACGATCAAGATTCTGGCTTTTGGAGTATCACAGCTAGACCCTCCTGGCCTGGACATTGTGGAGATGGCCTGATAGTGACCTTCGGGCACTGGATTCTGTGTGGGGTACTTTCCAAACTCCAATTTGGTAAGGTAGCTGTGGAGCGTCTTCCAGGTCCAGACCTGCTGGCATTGCCTTGCCGTTTGCCATGTCTGAAGACTTAAGCACCAGGAGCTGGTCGTAGGTCGCTGGGCAGACTTATTTAGTGTTTTAAATGATTTTGCTATGGAAGAAAGTAACTCTGTAGGACTAATCAAGAAGATTGAGTAATTCATTTTGCTCACTGCTCATACTTGCTATCTGACATATTTTATTTCCAATTTACCCATTGCCCTAGTGACTTCTGAGCCATTGGCTGCAGAAGCTCTGATTCTAAAGCACTCCAGTTCTTGACTAATAAGCTTACCCTTGAGGAGTCACTGCCTTCTGCTACTACTCCCAGATTAAAAGAGAACTGTTTGGCTCTTATTGATGCAGTGCACATCACTCTGAAACTACAAGATTCGTTTGTTTTTTCGACTAGGGCTGTTCCAGCCTTGGTTCATTTAAAACTCCTACGGCCACAAAGGTTTTACCTTTAGGATCCACTTTTTCAACTATTTCTTTATGGAACTTGAAAGCATCCTGATCCTCACCTAGGTGCTTATTAGCCTTGTCCTTTTGTGAGGATTTTGTGTAGAAGTAGTCCATTGCAACTCTTGATCTGGCTTCTTAACAGGGTGCTTACTATTGCAGTAGAGGGTTTATTAGAGAGGAAGGAAGCCTTTCCTAGAGCCCTGCTCTTGCTGCCAGATCCCATATCACCAGATCCTGGCTAAGACTGTCACACCATGTCTGATCAGTCCCAATTTCTTAAAGGAGCATTAAACCCAAACATGTAATATATTGCAGCTTACCAATCATTAGATGTGGTGGCTGAATTTTTGTTTCTCTGTCTACACCTGGTGATCTGGATAGTGACACACCTCCTGTATTGGAGTGCCCCGACTTTAGGTGAAGGAGCACAGGGGCACTTTTGGACAGCAGCACTGTCAGTCTGGTGGGAGGGGGCTTTTAGATGTAATAGCTCACACTTTTAACAGCAGTTACAACATCAGTGTTTTTAATTTTTTTTTTGGGGGGGGGGGGGGGGGTAAAGGTTTTACAGAGAAAAAAGCTGATCATTGCAAGAACCCCTGTCAGTGTTAAATAGTTTGTTTCATCTCTCCAACTGCATCCGCAGTAAAGCTTGTTCTCACTGTGTACTTGACTTGACACTGACTTACTGGCCAGCTCACCAGTTAAAAATAAGGAAACGTGCCTAAAAAAGGAAACTAGTGCAGCCACCACATCTAAGAATTAGTACGCTGTGATATAGTAATACTTTGCTTTTGGGTTTAAACACTGCTTTAAAAAAAGATATGAATAAAAATGCTGTGATTTGATTTCTTGTTTATTAAACTTATGAACCAGGTGGCTGTTTTTTTTCAATTTCAGCTGTGACAGTTTGCTGAAAACATCTCTTCTCATTTTCCACATGTCTCATTTTGGTACATATGCCTAGGGCACTTTGACTAAAATGATGGACTGCGGAACCCTTGTGTGGGAAAAAAAAAAAAGAAATTTGCTCTACTTGGCCTTTGAGGGATAGCATCTCTCCAAGGACCGGCTTTTGAAAATATCATCAAGGATGTTACTGGTAGCAAGAGCAACCATCTTCCTTAGCAGAAGAAGCCTAAGAAACTGACTCTGAAGTCTTCTCCCTCTCTGTATTATAAGAAAAACCCCCATTAATTTCTCCACTCCCTCAACCGCCTTATTTAGACCCCCAAACTTGGCTCCCATATAATTGCAAAGTCCGGCACTCCTTCTACCAAATAGTCAGACAAACCTCTAGCTGTATAGAGGTACATCCCAACATTTCATAGGGAGGGGAGCTTTGTTGACCTTTGTGCATACTTGGACAGCTTGCTTATCTGACCTCTCCTTCTTTTCACACCTCCAACCTAGCTCGATCTCCACATAAAGCGGCAGATCTCTATCAAGCCCGCCCAGGTTTTCATGGATCCTAGCCTTAGTTCCTGTGGTAGAACAGTTTCAGGGTTACTGCTATATCCTGTTTACTTTTCCAAAACCCAAAGGAGGCATTCACCTCATCTCTGACATCAAGGTTCTGAATTTCTTCATTCAGGTCCTGAAATTCTGAATGAAATTCACTAGATCTGCCATTTTCTGACCTCTGTGGACATCAGTGTTACTTACCTACATGTTTCCATCTTTCCAGGGCAAGAGTGATTCCTATGCTTTGTTTGCAGCCCCAGCACTACCAGTTTTTGGGCCTGCCCTTTGGTCTTTCATCTGTACCTCAAGTATTGACTAAGGTGCTGGATCCAGTGTTTGCCATGCTACACTCTCATGACATCCCCATTGGGGGATTCATAGATGACTTCCTGTTGGGGGAACAGTCAGTCAGGGCTCTGACATACTGCATGTTTTTCACTATCCAGACTTTACGGTAGTTTAGGTTCAGGTGGATCTTGAACCTTCAGAACTGTCACTGGGACCAACTTATCGCTTGGAATATCTGGGTTTAGTCCTGGAATATCTCAGGCCAGAGTGTTCCTTCCACAGAAGAGACTTCAAAGTCTCTGGTATCAGATTTTAAAAACTCCACTCCAGAGCTATATTACTTTCCATTATTGCATGAGAGCTCTGATACTTATGGTAGCATAAGCACTACTACATTCTGTCATCTTGGGACAAGTTAATCTGGTTTCTGGACAGATTTGTTTGGTTGATGCCGAGGACCGAGTTGTTTCTGGCTTGGTGGCTCAGAAATCTGGAATAGAGAGAGTCCTCAATTTCGGTGTTTGGAAGATCCTCATGATGTACGCCAGTCTGTCAGTGTCTTATCGACCTCTAAGTGGCAGTATAGGCTGAAGTTGAAAGACTTCCAGTGTCCCTCAATAGACTCCAAGAAAATAATTTTACAGGGAGTGTTAAAATCTTATTTTATTTAATGATTCATGTGTCATACGTTATCAAGTAAGTATTCCCTTGCTGTATCAAAGAGAAAAACTACAACTAAATAACTGCTGCAAAGCAGTGAGATGTCATACCATAACCACAAGGAAAATTAACAATGAAACGTAGTGCTGCGCTGTTGGAGTGATAATATACTGTAAATAATATGTGGTAAATTACCTAATATATCCACATGTACAATGACTAATAATCAATATGTGCCACACATATACCATATATAGATGAATGAATAATGAGTTAATGTTCTGTAATTGTAAACAATGAAAAAATGAGAAACAAAAATGACAAAATCCTCTGAAAAGTGATTCACAGTCCTCTGAAGAGTGATTCGCAATCTTCAAAAAAGTACTAGATAATAAAGTGAAACATAGTTCTGCGCTGTTGTGGTGTTAATATACTGTGAATTATATGTGGTAAATTACCTAATATATCCACATGTGCAATGGACAATGACTAATAATCAATATGTGCCACACGTATACCATATATAGATGACTGAATAATGAGTTAATTTTCTATACTTGTAAACAATTAGTAAATAGTGAAAAAAATAATGACAAAGTGCTCTGAAAAGCGATTCACAGTCCTCTGAAAAGTGATTCGCAAACTTCCAAAAAAGTACTAGATAATAAAGTGCTCCGTGAAGTAAACAAAAGATAAGATAGTGACTTCCTTTCTTCTGTGCAAACACCATATAAAGTGTAGTATGCTTTTCTTTACTGGTGACACCCTCCCGTGCTGTGCACTGTGAGGATGGATGGCCTCTTACCTCAAGGCTGTGGGATAACAGCATGTGTGTTAATCACAGATGGTTCTTGGTAGTGGTCGAAGCTCCTATGCTTGTATATTTCAAGTCTTGGAAATATACAGAGGACTGTGAATCGCTTTTCAGATGACTTTGTCATTATTTTTTTCACTTTTTCGCTGTTTACTAATTGCCACATATTGATTTGTTATCAGTATTGTCCATTGCACATGTGGATATATAAGGTAAGTTACCACATATTATTCACAGCATATTATCACTCCCACAGCACTATGTTTCACTTTATTATCTAGTAATTTTTTTGAAGATTGCAAATCACTTTTCAGAGGACTGTGAATCACTTTTCAGAGGACTTTCATTAACTCATTATTCATTCATCTATATATGGTATATGTGTTCCACATATTGATGTATTAGTCATTGTCCATGTGGATATATTAGGTATGTTACCACATAATATTCACAGTATATTAACACTCCGACAGCGCAGCACTATGTTTCATTGTTAATGGGTCATATGTGCTTTCCCAAGGTTGCGCAAACTAGAGCCTGAACAACAGAGGACATTAATCTTTTTAACCGCTTCAGCCCCCAGAAGATTTTACCCCCTTCCTGACCAGAGCACTTTTTGTGATTCGGCACTGTGTCGCTTTAACTGACAATTGCGCGGTCATGCGACGTTGCACCCAGACAAAATTGACGTCTTTTTTTTCTCCCCACAAATAGAGCTTTCTTTTGGTGGTATTTGATAACCTCTGCGTTTTTTTATTTTTTGCGCTATAAACAAAAAAAGAGCGACAATTTTGAAAAAAACACTATTTAACTTTTTGCTATAATAAATATCCCCCAAAAATATAAAAAAATATTTTTTTTCCTTAGTTTAGGCCGATATGTATTCTTCTACATATTTTTGGTAAAAAAAATCGCAATAAGCGTATACTGATTGGTTTGCGCAAAAGTTATAGCTTCTACAAAATAGGGCATATTTTTATGCCATTTTTATTATTATTTTTTTTACTAGTAATGGCGGTGATCTGCGATTTTTATCGGGACTGCGACATTATGGCGGACACGTCGGACAATTTTGACACATTTTTGGGACCATTACATAATCCAGATTACATTAAGGACTGTATACAAACAGGCAGGCCACTCTCAGATATTCAAATACATAAAATTACTAAACTGGTCCATACCTCCTTGTTACAAACTGCTTTTGAGCTCCCTAACATGCACCCTACTACATCTATTGATTGTTGGAGGGGTTGCAGCCCCAAGGGTACATACTTGCACTTATAGTAGGACTGTTTTAGGTGCTGTACAAGGGTGTAACTTAAAAAGTGACACTTCAGCAGGTTACCAAATGATCTTTTAGTAGTACTACTGTTTCACACATCGTACAGTTTCATTGGATTGGACAAAATGTCGATCAGCTAAATGCTGTCAAATCCAGGACGCCCACGATAATAATAAGGTTGACTAAGGTTTAGCCCAATAACAGAAGCAGAGGAATGAAGACATGTGAAAGATTCTACAGAATATAGGCTTTTGAAAAGTAATTAAAGCTCTCCTATAGTAAACCACAAATAAAAATTCAACTTGGTGTATGTGATATCCTTTTCATCAGCAGAATTTGGTAGTTAATTTTGGGATAATTATTGGGGCACATGCAAACGTTACGTAAACAGTACTCTACCAATGCTAAAAGGTGCAGAACTGCAACATCTCCAAAATGAAGGCGGCGGCTAAGGAACCCATCCCTACATACCTGTCAAATGTTGATTTGCAAGTGAGTCTGTGCAGCCACTGCATCTCCCTCTCCATGCATGCAGTTCCAGGCTTTTCTGAAACTATAAACAACTGGCTCTTTTTTTTTTTTAATTCTTTTATTTAAAGGTCAAGGATATTTACAAAACCACTTGCAAAACAATAACAAGGTACAAAATAAGACCAAGGCACATCTCAGCATAGTTAGTATACAATAACTACTAAGTCGACTGGTAATCACTTAAAGCAGCCCTCAAAAATTCCACTCGCCTGCTCGCATTTGCGAGTGGATTTTGAGGGCTGGCGAGTGTGGGCTGCCTGGGAGCAGGGGGGGGTGATCACCGCCGGCAGCTTGGATGGTATGGGAGCCTTTCTCCCAGCGATCATAGGGGAAGAGAGAGGAGAGCCGCCGCCTGGTTGATTAGAGCGCATGGAACATAACAGCTTTCATTTCAATAGATGTGTGTTCCCTGCCGCGTGCCGTCATATACAGCCCCTCCCTCTTGTCCGGGGAACTTTGATAGACAGATCACCCGTCCCAGGATTGGACGGGTGATCTGTCTATCAAAGTGCTCGGACAAGGGGGAGGGGCTGTATATGACGGTGTGCGGCGGGGAACACACAGCTATTGAAATGAAAGCTGTTATGTTCCCCGTGCTCTAATCAACCAGGCGGCGGCTCTCCTCTCTCTTCCCCTGCACAGGTAGGCTGCATGGGGACACAGTCTGCACTGGGGAGGGGTACAGTCTGCCCTTGGGGGGACACAGGCTGCACTGGGGGGGGGGGTGGACTCAGGCTGCACTGGGGGGGGGTGGACTCAGGCTGTACTAGGGGGGTGGACTCAGGCTGCACTGGGGGGGGGGTGGACTCAGGCTGTACTAGGGGGGTGGACTCAGGCTGCACTGGGGGGGGTGTGGACACAGTCTGCACTGGGGAGGGGTCCAGTCTGCCCTTGGGGGGACTCAGGCTGCACTGGGGGGATGGACTCAGGCTGCACTGGGGGGGGTGGACTCAGGCTGCACTGGGGGGGGTGGACTCAGGCTGCACTGGGGGGGGTGGACTCAGGCTGCACTGGGGGGGGTGGACTCAGGCTGCACTGGGGGGGGTGGACTCAGGCTGCACTGGGGGGGGTGGACTCAGGCTGCACTGGGGGGGTGGACTCAGGCTGCACTGGGGGGGGTGGACTCAGGCTGCACTGGGGGGGTGGACTCAGGCTGCACTGGGGGGAGGGTGGACTCAGGCTGCACTGGGGGGGGGGTGGACTCAGGCTGCACTGGGGGGGTGGACTCAGGCTGCACTGGCGGGGGTGGACTCAGGCTGCACTGGGGGGGGTGGACTCAGGCTGCACTGGGGGGGGTGGACTCAGACTGCACTGGGGGGGGGTGGACTCAGACTGCACAGGGGGGGGGGTGGACTCAGGCTGCACTGGGGGGAGGGTGGACTCAGACTGCACTGGGGGGGGTGGACTCAGACTGCACTGGGGGGGTGGACTCAGACTGCACTGGGGGGGTGGACTCAGACTGCACTGGGGGGGTGGACTCAGGCTGCACTGGGGGGAGTGGACTCAGGCTGCACTTGGGGGGGGTACCCAGGCTGCACTGGGGGGGGAGACGCAGGCTGCACTGGTGGACACAGGCATTGGTGGACACGGGTAGGCTGCGTTGGTGGACACGGATAAAGTTGCTGTTAATATTTATTTTTATAACTTAATTGAGCATAAAACATTTAAGTGTAATTTTCATGAGATAGTTTATGAGGGCGTGATTAGAGGCGGAGCAGGGTAGGAGTTGGGGCGGGGAAACTGGTGGCAAGTAACCTTTGAGGCCTGGCTAGTAGCTCAGGACTTGAAATTTTGAGCCCTGACTTAAAGGATACACATTCGACTTGGAACCACAGTATATAATTCTGGATGATCAACCGCAGTTTTTGGCAAATTCCGTGAAAAATTTTGTGTTTTTTAAGATGGCAAGGAGAGAGAATGGCCATAACGACTGAACCTGTCAAGAAGAAAGTACAGAAAGAGCTGAAGGGAGATGGAAAAAGGGAAGGATAAAGAGAAAAAAAAAAAAGTGGGGGAGGGGGGGTGGTGACGAGTAAGAAAGCCCCTGACCAGATCTCTCCACAGGATGCTCCATTGGCTGTGAAGCCAGCAGCATCTGCTCCCTATAGAAAAAATAGGGAGTCCATATCTTTCAATATTTGTCTTCTTGCTCCTTCACAGTCATGGTAGGATTCTCCATAACTTGAATGTCTGCGATTCTCACCTTACAATGAGAAACTGTAGGGGCACTCATACTTTTCCACAAGGCCGCAAATGTCTCAAAGAGTTCTTAAATTTCTTGTTAGACATAGGGGTGTAATTTAATAGGTAGGCCGCCGGGTTCCTACCGAGATTACAATGAATATTTGTTCCCAGATATTGTATATGTGAATCCGTCCATTTAAATTTAAATGACTCAGTTTCTGGGTCGTGGCGGGTAGTTCCACACTCATAGCTTCTGACTTACTGTAATTAATTTTGTAATTGGACAGTTAGCCATATCTACGAAGTTCTGCAAGAAGGGAAGGTAGCGAGACAGAGGGGGATGTAATGAAAAATATTAAATCATCTGCGTAGATAGCTACTTTGTTTGCATGACTTGGTTGTATGCCCGCTAAAAAAAAGAAAAAAAACCCTGCAAGACAATGGCATAATGAGCTAGTATGCACCGCATACTAGCTCATTATGAAATACTTACCTTAGAAGGAAGCGCGCGCATCGCCTGCTGGTCACCGCTGAGGGAGCACACGTTCCCTCTGCGTTTCTTTTGGGTTTGTGGCTCCGGCGCTGTGAGTGGCCAGGGCCGCAATGACTTCACTTTCGCGCTTGTGCACAGGAGTCCTCTTTCCAGCAAGAAGCTCTGATTTTCCGCCAGCTGCGCTGCTGGAGTCAGCGGCTGCGTGCAAGGTGAATATCTCCTAAACCGTACAGGTTTAGGAGATACCGTATATACTCGAGTATAAGTCGAATTTTTCAGCACCTTTTTTGTGCTGAAAGTGCCCCCCTCGACTTATACTCGAGTCAAGCACTTTTCTGCAGCAAAAAATTTCATTTTCTGAACCGACTTTGGGGCCCCGTATCTCAGGGCCACTTAATGCTAGAAACCCCAAATTTGGTGTGCAAACCCAGTGGACCTGGTACCATAACATATCCAAAGCTGGAGTTCCTAGCACCAAGTGACCCCGAGATATGGGGCCCCAAAGTCGGTTTGGAAAATGTCATTCTCTGCTGCAGAAAAGTGCTTGACATTTTCTGAACCGACTTTGGAGCCCTGTATCTCAGGGTCACTTAGTGCTAGGAACTCCAAATTCGGTGTGCAAACCCAGTAGACCTGGTACCATAACATATCCAAAGCTGGAGTTCCTAGCACCAAGTGGCCCCGAGATATGGGGCCCCAAAACTGGTTCGGAAAATGTCATTCTCTGCTGCAGAAAAGTGCTTGACATTTTCTGAACCGATTTTTGGGGTCCTGTATCTCGGGGCCACTTGGTTCTAGAAATCCCAGCTTTAGATATTTTATTGTACTAATTCCACTGGGTTTGCACACCAAATTCGGGGTTCCTAGCACTAAGTGTCCCCGAGATACGGGGCCCCAAAGTCGGTCAACTGTGTCCATCTGTAGCAATGTCATTTCGGGACACTTTGGGTTCAGAGACCCCAAATTTTGGCTGCAGCTAGGGGGCATCTAGGAACCCTTAACTACCAAGTATGAAGTTCGGGGGACCTATGGCTGCAAATGGGCACAGTGAGGCATGCAAATGGGCACAGTGAGGCTGCAAATGGGCATTGTTGACCCTCTTTTCCACTTACAGTAGCTGTGCATTTCTCACCCTCGTCTTATACTCGGGTCAATAAGTTTTTCCCATTTTTTTGTGGTAAATTAGGGCCTCGACTTATACTCGGAACGACTTATACTCGAGTATATACGGTATTAGTTTTACCTACAGGTAAGCCTTATTATAGGCTTACCTGTAGGTAAAAACGTGAAAGTAGGGTATACAACCACTTTAATGTCTAGATGAGCTCTGATAGTTCTCTAGAAGGGCTCTAGGGTCAGTATAAAGATCAGAGGTGAAAGTGAGCAGCCCTGACGCTTCTCATTACATATATGATAGGCGTCTGAAAAACAAATGGCTCTTCATGTTGTATGGGCCTTTGTGCCATGTAAATGAGCCTTTAGAAAAACGTATATTTATATGCACTATATTTATAATAACTTCTGTAGCATGTGGAATGTGGAGCATTGTTGTATGTATGATTTCTTGTATTTTAAGTGATTTTATTGTTTAAATTTTTTATGTTTAAAGCAGTATTAGACCGAGTACAAAAATGTAATACAGTGGAACCTCGGATTGCGAGTAACTCAGTTTAGGAGCATTTCACAATACAAGCTATTTTTTTGTTTTAAATCCTGACTCGCTTTGTAAGTGTTGTCTCACAAGACGAGTAGGATTCAAGCCTCGGGGGTGCGCAATACCACATTTGGGCAGGGGCGCTGGGGCCACACGGAGATGCTCGGGGGCACTCGGAAACACTCCGTTCCCGAGCGTCTTCGAGTGGTCTCCGAGCGTTTCCGAGTTTTTCCGGCACCCCCGCACCTCTGACCACATGCAGTACTGCCTAGACAAACAGTGGCTGTGGAATGGATTATCTGAGTTTCCATTATTTCCTATGGGGAAACTCGCTTTGATGTACCAGTGCTTTGGATTACAAGCATTTTTCTGGAACTAATTATGCTCCTAATCCAAGGTAATCCTGTATTTCTTATCGTACATCACGGGGCACAGAGCCGTAGTACTTACTATGTGGGTTTAATAGGCCATCTTCAGGTGCTGGACACTGGCACGCCCTAAATTAAAAAGTGCCCTCACTATATCACCCCTTCCACTGGTGGGAATACCTCAGTTTTTTCGCCAGTGTCTAAGGTGTTGGTCACAAGTGAAGATGTGCTGTGCTGAGCTCCACTGGAGCAATCCTTGGAGCTAGCCATGCTGACCGGATCCATTCAAAGTGTCTTTTTTGGCCGAATTGAATGGTACCCGGGCCTCGTATCCGAAAAAACAAGGTTTTGCCTGTGAATGCTTCTCTTTTAGAGAGCTGGACCCTGAGATCCAGTACTTTTTGGTAGTAATGCCATAAAGTTCTATTGGCAGGGTGCTGTTGCAGGTCCAGGATAGTGGGTTTCCTCTAGGATCCAGCTCCTGAAGGTTTAACGGAACCCACCATGAAGGGTGAAGATTGGGTCTGTTGGCTTACCACAGAAAACCCTGCGTCAGGAAAGGTAAGTGGAGTTTTCGAAGAAATTAGCACTTGTGTAACTCATGTTTCTCAGAGAGCCACGATGTGATCCAGGAAGCAGAAAGTTCTTCCTCCGAACAGCAGCGAGACCTCCGGTAAGCCTGGGGGGGGTCTTCTCCCCACCAGACGCCCCATGTGCAGTCTGTTTTCTCCCCCTTTTCTCGGGGGGAGGGGGGGAGTGCCAATTTTTGAGAAGAAAAAAAATTGCATGAATGGACTTTGCTCAGCGGCTTCCAGCTCCCCCATCGCCATGTCTGCCTCTTCCTGGGATCCTCCATAGCAGCACGGGAAAAGCGAATTTTTAAAAAGACGGGAAGGGCCATAGACGGCGGGGGCGGGGTTTAGCGCTGCGTTGGCGTGCTCCAATGTAAAGCGCGGGAGGGGAGGCTTTTAAAAAGGCACCATTGCGTGTGTTCAAGCTGCTGGAGGGACACAGGAGCAGAGGTGGTTTTTAAAAGGTTTGGTGACACAGGCATTCCCTTTGACACATTTACAGCATCAGGCCTCTGCTTTGTGCATCGGGCTATGAGCGGAAGGGGGGTAAAAAACACCTCAAAAGGGGGGCTCTAGTAAAACTGCTACAGTCACACGGCAGCCTAGAAACATCTAAAAAAAAAGATGGCATCATCCCCTGAGAGTGATATGGCTGATCAGAGTGAGCCATCAGGGGGGGGCAAGTGTTGCAGCTGCTCTTGACACTGCAGCCTCTATGTATATTACCCAGGAGGTTTTTTCTTCAACCATTTTAAGCTTGGAGCAAAAAATTGATGCTTTATTTGCATTCCAGACTGGGGCTAAGCATAGCAGGTCCCCGTCCATTTCTCAGGACCCTCATTTTGAGGAGCAAGGAGCATGAGAAGAAGATGATTTGCCTTCTAAGGACCAGGAAGAGTCTAACGTCTGCGTCTGAGGAACCTGATACAGAGATATCAGGTTCGCAGGAAAGATTGTTGGTACAATCTCTCACTGGGTTGGTCCGCTCTACTTTTTCGCTGCCAGCAGCGCAGTCAGTTAAATGAGCCCACGTCTGGTTTGGGTTCACTAAAGCCTCCCCAAACTGATCATTCTTTTCCTATATATTCGTGGCTAAGGAAGCTTATGTATTCTGAATGGGAGCACCCAGATAAACAGTTTTTCCCTCCAAAAAAGTTTTCTATACTTTATCCTATGGAGGAAGACTTGTATAAGAAATGGGGAATTCCAGCAATTGACGCTGCTATATCCTCTGTTAATGAAAACCTGACTTGTCCAGTTGACAAAGCTCAGAAGTTAAAGGATCCAACAGATAAGAAGTTGGAGTTCCTTTTTAAGAACTATATTTCACTTGCAGGTTCAGTCGTTCAACCTGCGCTGGCAGGGATCGGAGTATCTCAGTCCTTAATGGATCAGTTTACAGATGTCCTGTAAATAAGCTGCGCTAAAAGTTAAATGATAGTCCATACGAATAACAACAAAGAAAAGGAATTTTGAATCCTTCCAGAGTAAAGACACCACCACCGTGCACCTATAGGCAATAGTGTCAATCCACTGTAGTAGTTGATTCTGCTTACCAGATGGCAAGCATAAAAGGGCAAGTGGCTTTAGCCCAGCCAAGGCCTTTTAGCTTGCTGACGCTCCCGGTGTTCCGATGGGGAGGGGGGTAAATCTCCAGGCTCACATATGATGTCCACATATCCCCATTTTGCAAAGGAAAACCCGGATAACTCAGAGGAAAGAAAGACTTGCCATAGTGTGATATCCTCCAAATATTTATTTAAAAACAAGTATTCACTTACATTTAAAATAGCAGAGTTGCGTGTACGAAAAGCCGGCCAGCATACAAACAAAACGGAGCCCATTCTCTCACTGCAAAAGCATGGTGACTTCAGTGCGTACCCTCCCAGACACGTTCTGGGAGGGTACGCACTGACGTCACCACGCTTTCGGAGTGAGAGAACGGGCTCCGTTTTGTTTGTATGCCGGCCGGCTTTTCGTACACGCAACTCTGCTATTTTAAATGTAAGTGACTACTTGTTTTTAAATAAATATTTGGAGGATATCGCACTATGGCAAGTCTTTCTTTCCTCTGAGTTATCCGGGTTTTCCTTTGCAAAATGGGGATATGTGGACATCATGTGTGAGCCTGGAGATTTACCCCCCGCCATCGGAACACCGGGAGCGTCAGCAAGCTAAAAGGCCTTGGCTGGGCTAAAGCCACTTGCACTTTTATGCTTGCCATCTGGTAAGCAGAATCAACTACTACGGTGGATTGACACTATTGCTTAAAGGTGCACGGTGGTGGTGTCTTTACTCTGAAAGGATTCAAAATTCCTTTTCTTTGTTATTCGTATGGACTATCATTTAACTTTTAGCGCAGCTTATTTACAGGACTTTAGAATATTGGTGTAATCGCACTACATGCTGCTGCTTATTAATATCTTCTGTTAGTGCGGTTCTTCCTATTTATATATACAGTTTACAGATGTACTCAAAGTTATTCCTGATCGGCAGGTCCAGGATTTGGCCGGTATATCAGAAGCATTGTGTTTCACAGTAGACGCTATAAAAGATTCTATTCTCCCGGCCTCACGGTTTATGCTAGGGCTGGTACATGTGCGTAGAATCCTATGGTTGAAAAATTGGTCAGCCGAAGCGCCATGCAAAAAGCTCTTGGCCAGTTTCACTTTTCATGATGAACGATTGTTCGGAGATGATCTGACTAAGTATATCCAAAGAATTTCTAATGGAAAAAGTTCCCTTTTACCGGTTAAGAAAAAGTTTAAACATTTTACTTTTAAGCATACTTATTCAGTGCCAGGGGCTGCTGCCTCTAGGCAGTCTTGAAGGCCTCCCCCGTCAGATTCTAGAGGTAAGCCTCTCGGTCAGCCCCAGGGCCAAAAGAGGACCTGGGGGAGGAAGCCCAAAATATTAAAGCCTCCTTATGATGGGACGCCCCCGCTCGCTCGGGTGGGGGGAAGGCTTCTGCAGTTTTCAAGAGTCTGGCATTAACAATGTCAAGACAGATGGGTGGCTAACTCATTTTCTCAAGCTAGAGTTCCGAGAGTTCCCGTATCCTCGTTTTTTCAGATCAAATGTTCCCAAAGATCCAATGAAAAAGAAGTCTCTCTCTCTCTCTCTAGCTCTGGATCATCTCTTATCTCTAGGAGTGATATCGGAGGTCCCTTTGGAAGAGCGAGGTTTGGGTTTTTATTCAAAAAGTTCATAGTTCCAAAACCAAATGGGGATGTCAGACCCATTTTAGATCTCAAACATCTAAACCGATTTTTAAACATCCGTTCCTTTCGCATGGAGTCAATCCGATCTGTAGTCTCCTTCCTACAAGGGGGAGAACTTCTGGCATCATTCGACATCAAGGATGCTTATCTCCATGTGCCGATTTTCCCCGCTCATCAGAAATTTCTACTCTTTGAGGTGGAAAATCGTCACTTTCAGTTGGTAGCTCTACCTTTCGGACTGGCTACAGCACCTCGAGTGTTTACAAAGGTCCTGGCTCCTCTTTTAGCCAGGTTAAGGGCCAAAGGTATAACAATACTAGCCTACTTAGATGATCTACTCTTGATGGGTCAATCGGTAGCCCACTTAAATCAAACTTTGGTCACCACAGTCGGCTACCTGAAAGACCTAGGTTGGATTCTCGAACCTAGAAAAATCCTCCTTAAAACCATCAAGGAGATTGCAGTACTTGGGGCTGATCATAGATACAGCTCAGAAGAGGGTGTTTCTGCCCCAGGAAAGGATCAGTTCCATAAAGGAACTGATCCAGATGGTCGAGACTTCTACAAAACAGTATCCTATCTACTTGGAACAAGAAGGTCCGTGCTCTGGACTTTCCAATGCACTTATCCCCCAGTGTGCGTCAGAGCCTCAATTGGTGGTTGATATCCAAGAATCTTCAAAAAGGGAAATCCTTTCTGCCAGTCACTTGGAAGGTGGTAACAACAGATGCCAGCCTTTTAGGCTGGGGAGCAGTCCTGGAAGAAGCATCTGTCCAGGGGAAATGGTCCATCTCAGAGAGGACCTTGCGCATCAATGTTCTAGAAATTTGGACAGTACGCCTGGCCCTAGAGGCCTGGACGCTCAGACTACGGAATTATCCTGTCAGGATCCAATCAGACAATGCCACAGCAGTGGCCTACATCAATCACCAAGGGGGCATGAGAAGTTGTGTGGCCCAGAGAGAGGTGAATCATATTCATTCTTGGGCAGAAAGCAACATTCCTTGCCTATCAGCAATTTTCATTCCAGGGATAGAGAATTGGCAGGCGGACTACTTGAGTTCCCGGGAGAATGGTCCCTTTATCCTGACATCTTTCTGTCAATATGTCAAAAATGGGGAGTTCCGGACGTGGATCTGTTTGCGTTCAGGTTCAACAACAAGATCGACAACTTTGTGTCAAGGACAAGGGACCCGATGGCATGCGGAACGGATGCCTTGGTCTTTCCTTGGGATCAGTTGCTGATCTATGTGTGCCCTCCTGTTCTGCTGCTTCTGCGGCTTTTTCGCGGGATCAAGCAAGAGGGGAAGGAGGTGATTCTTGTGGCCCAGGAGATCTTGGTTTGCCAAGATCATAAAAATGGCGGTAGGGGACCCTTGGACCCTACCACTATGGCCAGACCTCCTCTCGCAAGGTCCGGTGTTCCATCCTACCTTACAAATGCTAAATTTAACGGTTTGGCTATTGAGACCCACATTCTTAAAGGACCGTGGGCTGTCAACTTCAGTAGTTTATACTATGATTAACGCTAGGAAGCCGGCCTCCAGAATCATATACTATAGGGTCTGGAAGGCATATGTCTCCTGGTGTGAATCCAGGGGTTGGCACACCAGAAAATATGTTATAGGTAGGATTCTTGAATTCCTACAAATGGGAATAGAGATGAAGCTGGCCTTGAGTACTGTCAAAGGTCCGGTGTCTGCCTTATCTGTGTTTTTTCAACGACCACTTGCTTCACATTCTCTGGTTCGGAGGGGTAACACAGATTAATCCCCCAGTTAGATCCCCCTTGAACCCTTGGGACTTAAATCTAGTCCTATCGGCTTTACAAATGCAGCCTTTTGAGCATATTCTAGATATTACCTTGGTCCTCTTGACAAGGAAAATAGTTTTCTTGGTTGCCATATCTTCTGCTAGAAGAGTATCAGAGTTGGCTGCTCTTTTTTGTAAAGAGCCATATTTGATTCTGCATAAAGATAAGGTTGTATTACGACCTCATCCTAAATTCCTACCGAAATTAGTTTTTTTAAAAAGTCAGGTTTTCATTTAAACCAAGATATTGTTCTGCCTTCTTTTTTTCCAGAGCCTTGTTCTGTGAAGGAAAAATCACTACATTCTCTTGATTGTGGTGAGGGCGGTCAAGGTCTATTTGAAAGTGATCGCTCAGATTCGTAAAACAGATGTTTTGTTTGTGTTGCCAGACGGTCCTAAAAGAGGACAGGCAGCGTCAAAATCTACCATTTCTAAGTGGGTTCGTCAAGTGATTGTTCAAGCTTCTGGTTTAAAGAGGAAAATTCCTCCTTTTCATATCAAAGCACACTCCACCAGGGCTGTTAGTGCTTCTTGGGCAGTGCATCACCAAGCCTCCTTGGCTCAGATCCGCAAGGCCGCAACTTGGTCTTCAGTCCACACATATACGTCTCCCCCTCCCTTCAGTTTTCATTGCTATGGGACATCCCACATAGTAAGTACTATGACTCTGTGATGTACGATAAGAATATAGGATTTTAAATACGGCTTACCTGTAAAATCCTTTTCTTTGAGGTACATCATGGGACACAGAAGTCCCTCCCTTCTTTGGTATTCACTTGTATTGCTTTGCTACAAAACTGAGGTACTCCCACCAGTGGGAGGGGTTATATAGAGAGGGCACTTTTTAATTTAGGGCGTACCAGTGTCCAGCACTTGAAGGTGGCCTATTAAACCCACATAGTAAGTACTATGGCTCTGTGTCCCCTGATGTACCTCAAAGAAAAGGATTTTTCACGTAAGCGGTTTTAAAAATCCTATTATTGCAGCTTACCAATAATTAGGTGTGGTGGCTCATTAGTTTGCTCTTTTTTTTAGGCTTTGTTCCCCCCTCTGTTTTCATCTGATGATCTGGCCAGTAGCACACTTCCTGTATTAGAGTGCCATCACTCTGGATGTTTAAGCACAGGGACACCTTTAGGCAGCAGCATTGTGAGTCTGGGGGGAGCGGGGTATTAAATGTACTATCGGATTTAGATACACTAACAAATTGGAGCCACACTGCAGTTAAAGCAGCAGTTTTTTTTTTTTCTTATTGAATGGGGGTTACATAAATAAAGAAACTCATCAATGTAAGCACCCCTGCCAGTGTTAAATGGTTTCTCTCATCCCTCTAACTGCTGCTGTAATATTTACTTAGAGAGCTAAGTCCTGAGTTGGGTGCCCATCTTTGCATATTCAGTTTACCTAATCACTGTTATATAGCCACACCATATTTAATGAATGTATAAGGTCTTGTGTGAACACATATATTCGATGTGTTCATTTGTAGCATTTTGACATCATCTTTCTTATTAAAATGTGCTTTTTTTCCAGGTGTTTATGCTTTTGGATTCCTTTTTATGCTGCCCCAGTTATTTGTAAATTATAAGGTATATTTTCTTATATTTCTACGTGTGTGTGTGTGTGTGTGTGTGTGTGTGCGCGTATGTGTGTATATATACTGTGTGTATATGTGTGTGTGTGTATATATATATATATATATATATATATATATATATATATATATATATATATATATATATATATATATATATATATATATATATATATATATATATATCCAAAAACAAGGGATTGCTGCACAAACCGTATTTATTTTGAAATCTTCAAAAGGACATCACCACGACATCCATAAAATCAGGCATACATAATAAACGTTTTCGGGCTATTGTAGATAACGCCCTTCATCAGAAGATCATGCCTATCTAATGAATATACATATAGCAATATATATACTCAATGAACAATCAATTAACGAGCTACTCATCTGGAATCAATTAAATAATCATTTATGTTTAACCGAATCTGTTATCACATACAATTATCATCAGATGTGAATACAATTTTTTACAAATTAGGAATCAAAGTCATAGGTAGAAAGAAGATTTCAGGACCGGAAGGGCGGGTGTCTGATGAATGGCTGTATGGAGTGAGTGAGAGCAGGGAAGCTGTGTGCTCCGTCCCACCCCCGTTCTCATCGCTCTCCCCGGCCATAGAAACGGCGCCTCGGATGGCCCTGACCCCTCAATGGATGTTTGCTTCCATGAGCTCGGAGCCGTACTGACCCCCCTGCTTCTCAGCTAAGAGCTCTCCTGATCGTTTGATCTCCGGATGACCGGTGAAGGCTGAGGAATCTTCGGGGAGGGATGTTATCCCTTGCATGCTGCAGCAGCTTTCACTTTCGCTTTCACTGCTGTACCCTCATGCCAGGCACGGAGTAAAAGTCGGCTGGAGCTGGTATAGTATAGCTTTTTATATGGTACATGGTAACCGGATTCTGGTGTAAAGAATATGTGAGAACCCCTGATTTGGAAATAATCCCAGGCAGCCCCCTGGTAGATTCTGGCAATTAGGCATCTGCGCAGTAATATAACTTTGTGTCAGCAGTCTGTCTCACATGCTGTTTGGTGGTACTAAACGTGTGAATAGAGTGAACTAATACAAGAAGCAAAATATATTTCCTCTTTCTCCTTTTTTTTTTTTTTTTTTTTTGGTTGTGGGTGAGTTGCTGATACAGGTGGGGGAAGACAAGCAGCAGGGGGTCCCCCTGCTACTAAGACTATATCAATCTCCCTATATTTAGGTGGGACCATTATAAACTATAAGTTGGTTAAAAAGCCCTTGGCTCCTCAGTGACTATAAGCATACCTGCGTACATACCTAACTAACCGTAGACTGCTGGCGACTGCCTTAGCGGCATTTAACCAGCGGCGCAAGACTGCGGTGAGGGAGGGAGGTTGCATTAGGTATTGCTGTAGCTGAGGCACTCTTGGGAGAGGGGAGTTAACCCACTCCGACCGCTTAAGGTATTGTAGTTTCCCCCTGTGTGAAGCTCACCCCCCGTGTCGGGGTGTGCAGGGGCGGAGAGAGCTCCCCCCCTCCACACACCCGCCACACACCCCACTTTTAAAGCAACAAGGTGGTTATCCTGCCCAGCGGGTAGATAAGGGTGGAAAGACGCTGCTAAATTCTTGCTGTTAAACTATTTGTATACCAATAGGAGTGAATGATGCAGAATCTACGCTCCTCTAAAGAGAAAAATCCGCAGCACGCCGCGGCAGCAGCAGCAAAACTGGAGCAATATGCTCATGCCCCCGCTCTGACCCCCCCAAAAAAGGGGACGCAGCAAAAGAGCCAACAGGGGGGGACATCGGACAGGAAAAGCCAGAGCCAGGGCCAGCTACATTCACAGCCCCTAGGGGGTGGGTTGGCAACCCAGTCCTCCAAAATAACATGTAATAAAGGGCCAGAGCTAAGTGATCATAACACGAACGTGAACCCGGAGTCAATGAACGATCCGAATCTCCCCCTGAATAGAGAACCAACTTTAATGGATGTATTTATGGCTGTAGGGGTATGTAATAGCTCGCTCAAAGATCTCTGTGAGCAGATGAAAGGTCTTAAAGCAGATCTCTCGATGGTTAGACAAGAACTACAGAAGACGGCAGAGAGAACAACCGCCCTGGAAGAAAGGGTTAGCGGGCTAGAAGACAATGTGCACCCAATAACCAAAGAATTAAAATGGCTGAGGGAACAGGTATCTAAACAGGCCTCTAAAATGGATGAGATGGAGAATAGGAGTAGAAGAGATAATGTGAGATTGATAGGCCTACCTGAAAGGAGTGAGGGCGCCAATCCAATAGCATTTCTAGAAAAGTGGTTAGGGGAGCTAATCGGGAAAGAACTGTTCTCGGCTTCGTTCTCCATCATAGCTCACAGGATCCCTCTCAGGGCACCACAAGAGGGGGGCCACCCGAGACCCCTCCTCCTGAGATTTCTTAATTACCAGGATAAAGTGACCCTGCTGCGAAAGATTAGGGAAGCAGGGGAGGTATTCTTTAATGGGGCAAAAATATCATTTTACTCTGACTTTTCTCCCGACTTGCAGAAGCGTAGAGCAGAGTTTACCCAGGTAAAACGCAGCCTACAAAAATTTAAGCTGCCCTATGCTCTCCTTTACCCAGCGAGGTTGCGGATCGCGGCCCTGGGGGAGACTCTGTTTTTCAACGCCCCTGTTGAAGTTGAGAAGTGGCTGGAAGACAACAGAGGAAAAATTATGAACCCCACGTAGAGAGCGGGGGAGCACATAACAGACCGGGGTGATGATAGGATGATACGAGAGGGCTCTGGGAGATATAGGGGTTGCAGCTTCATATTTGTTGCTTTGATCTGTCCTATTTATTTATTTATTTATTTTTTTTACCATTTCCCGGCACCCATTAACGGTTTTTGTTACGAAGGACGGGACAGGATGGGTGCACACAGCTGCTTGGGGGTAGGGCGGTGTGGGGTTGTGAGCGGAAGAATTGGTGTAAAAGGGTGGTGTTGGTGTAAGAGGTAGCGGTCATGGTAAACCCCCAGGGGTTACACCTAGAGAGGTGGGTAGGGAAGGGGGGGGGGGGGGAGATGGGGTGGGAGGGTAGGGGAGATTAGGTGGGGTGGGAAGGGAAGGGGGGAGAATTTGGGAGGGAAGGGAAAAAGGGTGGGGAAAATCACTCGTTATAAACACCTACACCATCAGAAATCACATTGGAGGCCTTCTAGCCTCCACTTACAGATTATCGTTACACAAGCAGGCACTTTTTGTAGAATATTTTAATAAAGTAGGGTAGTGTTGATTAAATTAAGCAGGCATTTTAGAATCCACAATATGCACACACTTGGAATTAATACAGAAGCTGCTGGGAGAGTTCCTCCTTTCTCCATCTTTTTCTTTTCCCTTTTTCTTTTTCTTTTTTTTGAGTGAAGAGGAGCATAAAATTCACTTTATAAAAACAATAGGGACATATAGGGTAATACTTGGTGAGACAAGGCAGGCTTTTTAGAATCTAGATGCCAGTTGGGACCTTGAAAATAGGATCCTGGAATGTTAGGGGCCTGGGTTCTTCCCTTAAAAGGCTGGCAGTGTTCTCCGTGCTGGAGAGTTCTGGGGTAGACCTGGTCTGCCTGCAGGAAACCCACCTAACTAGGGATACCAGCCAGCAGCTACAGACGAAAAAATTTCAATATCAACTTCATGCATTCCACTCCTCTTTTAGTAGGGGGGTGAGTATTTTTGTGAAAACTGGGGTAAAATTTTCCTGCAGACAGACTAGTATAGACGACCTGGATAGATATATTTTTTTATACTGTTCTATTGACGGTGTCATGTTCGTGGTGGCTAATATATATATCCCCCCTCCCTTTAACTTGGACACACTGTTTAAATTACATAAATTTCTGTTGGATAAAAAGGAATGCCCGATAGTAGTCGTCGGGGACTTTAATGAGGTCCTAGATAGAAAACTGGATAGATTCCCGATACGACAACTCTCAGAGGAATCAGGGAAGACCCGTTTAAGCCTATTTCTGGAAGAAGCAGGGTTAGTAGATTTATGGAGGGTGCGAAATCCAGGTGCGCTGCAATACACCTGCTGCTCTATGTCACACTCCACGCTTTCAAGGATAGACCTAGCCCTGGGAAATGCCAGGGCACTACAGCTGCTAGAAAAAATTGCATATTGGCCAAGAGGTATCTCAGACCATTCTCTTATGGCAGTTACACTAAATGTAGGAGAGTCTAAGTCTAGGAAGAGCTGGAGCGTGAGCCCACACTGGTTCGAAGTAATTAAGAAATCGGATGGGATTCTCCCTGCCTTAAGGGAATTTGTGGAGTTTAATCAGGGCTCGGCGGCTCCCCCTGTGCTATGGGACACCCTCAAGGCATTTCTTAGAGGGGTTCTAATACAGCAGATGGCTAAATTTAATAAAGAGGTCAGGAGTGAGGAAGAAGGTACTCTGAGGGAAGCTCTCGAGGCCGAAAATAACTTCATTAGAAACCCAACCCCGGAGCTGGAAAACACCTGGCAAGAGAAACAACAAAAGTATAAATTAGTGGTCATGCAGAAGGCGGAGACTAGGCGCCTTCTCCAGAGACAGGAATTCATGGTGGAGGGGGAAAGAGTTGGAAGAACACTGGCTATGCTTGTAAAATCAAATGCGGCTCCATCCACGGTCCTCGCTATTAGATCACAGAGTGGAGACATAACTTCAAGTACCCCAGAAATCGTACAGGCCTTCAGGGGGTATTATAAAAAACTGTACTCCTCGCAGAAAAGGGGCAAGGAGGTGCTGATGGAGGACTTTTTGGAGGGGCTAACGACTCCTGCCATATTAGACTCCCCAATAACGGTAGCAGAACTGCAACAAGCAGTAGCGGGCATGGCAAGTCTTAAGTCACCCGGGCCCGATGGCCTTCCAAGCGAGACATATAAGCAGTATGGTGAAGTGCTGATCCCGGAATTACTAAAAACTTTGGAGGGATCACTTGAGGGGGGCCAGTTGCCTGCTTCAATGTTGGAAGCAACAATTACGGTACTACAGAAGGAAGGGAAAGACCCACTGGATGTAGCTGCTTATAGGCCAATTTCTCTACTGTGTACTGACGTAAAAATTCTTGCCAAGGTGCTAGCAGTAAGATTGAACGGAGTTATTCATAAACTGGTACATGAAGACCAGGCGGGCTTTATAGCCAATAGATCTACGAGCCTGAACATTAGAAGAGCATTTCTGAATTTACAGTCACCATCGGAAAATGTAGGCTCGAGAGCGTTAATGACCCTCGATGTATCTAAGGCTTTTGATAGTGTGGAGTGGGGCTATATATGGCGCGTATTAGAGAAATTCGGTTTTGGCACGGCTTTTATAAGGTGGATTAGAATGTTATATTCCCGTCCTAAGGCTAGACTAAAAATTAACAACGAATTTTCAGATTGGTTTGAGCTGGAGAGGGGGACTAGGCAGGGGTGTCCCCTCTCTCCTTTGCTGTTCGCATTGGCGATGGAACCCCTGGCCATTGCTATAAGGGAAAGCAGAGCGGTAACTGGCTTTCTGCGAAAATCGGGAGAAGAAAAAAATCGCGCTATATGCGGATGACATCTTGTTATTTCTGGGGGACTCGAGAAACTCTTTACTGAGTGCGATGAGGATAGTGAAGGACTTCGGTAGCTTCTCTGGCTTAGAGATAAACTGGGAGAAGTCCCAATTTATGCCGATTGATCCCAACAGCGAGTCAACAACATGCAATATACCCCAGATGGTAAGGGTAGATGCCTTGAAGTACCTGGGAATAGTTCTGACGAAGGACCCAACCCAATATATCAGTACAAATCTTGTCCCTCTTTTAACAAAATTGAAACAAAAAATAGGAATTTGGAGGCGTCTCCCCCTGTCCACCGCAGGAAGATGTAGCTTAATAAAAATGGTCTGGATGCCACAATTGCTATATATCCTGCACAACTCGCCAGTCTGGATAGGCAAGAAGTGGTTTAAAAGAATTGACGCCCTCTTTAGGGAGCTGATTTGGAAGGGGAAGCAAGCCAGGATTCGACTTCGAGTGCTTCAGCTACCCACACGAGAGGGGGGTTTTGCCCTCCCACACCCCGAGCGCTACTTCTTAGCAACTCAGCTACAACAGCTGCTAGGATGTGGGATATCGAAAAGTGGCACCCCCAATGGCAAACTGCTACTGCTTAGCACTCCACACAATACCCTGGTTGAAACCCTAGAGGCGGATATGTTCCATGATAACTATTCAACTATCAAGCTGCTAACTAAACTCTGGAAAACGGTCAAGAAAATGATGGGATATGATGACCCAACAGTATACTCTCCTATTTGGAATAACCGTAACTTACAGGAAGTTCTTAAAATAGGTACTTTTGGGGAATGGGTGAATCTTGGCATCAGAAGGCTAATTCAGCTTTATAACGACACCAAGCTAAAGAGTTTCCCGGAACTAGTAGGGGAATTCAAGCTACCTCAGAGCTCTTTTTTCCTATACCTCCAGCTAGAACACGCTCTTAAAGCACAATTTAAAGCCCAGACTTTGCGCTGGGAAGAAATGCCTCTACTTCAGTGCATAATGCAGGTAAACCCTACTAGAGGTCTAATTTCAAGAATTTACGACCAATTAAGTAAACCAGACAACAGCGGGGGTTACTCCTTGGATTAAAAGCCAAATGGGAAGAGGACATAGGGGGAATGACCCAGGAACAATGGGCGAAAACCCTGGAACTGAGTGTACAGGTCTCGGTGTCCCCTTCACAGCGGCTCTCTCATCTACTTTTGTTGAATAGATCCTACTATACACCTAAAAGACTTTTTAAATTTGGGGGAAGGCCTAATGACAACTGCCCCAGATGTCAGAGGTCGGGAGACCTCATCCACATGTTGTGGAGGTGTCCCAAGCTATTTAGATACTGGGAAGAAGTGACCGGAAACCTGGGAAGTACTTTTGGCACTTTAGTAGTAAAAGAGGCCATAACCTGCATCCTGGGGTATAGAAGAGTCCTGGGGGAGAGACTGAGCACTACACTGGCCATCACGCGGGCCTTGTTTCAGGCTAGGAAGATGATAATGCTAAGATGGCAATCAAAAGATCCCCCTTCGGTGAAAGACTGGATCTCCACTATAAACGAAACTCTGAGTAGGGAAAGGGTGGAGTATATAAAGAGAGGCAACCTCCAGGAATTTGAAACCATGTGGAAGCCATGGCTAAAGAAGGTAGGTGCTCCCTAGCAGGCAAGGCGTAGGACCAGTCTAAGAGAGGGGCCTTTGGGGACTACATAGGTAACTGAGATCTTTGAGATCAAGGAGTGCTATAGTAAAGTGATTTTGACACGCATATTCTCTTTCCGCTTTTTCTTTTTTTTATTGTGGTTCTCTATTCTGATTAAATAAATAATCTTGATGGTTTGCGGGTTAAATTTTGAGGGGGGGGGGAGGGGGGGGGGTTGACTTGGGAATAAGTTAACTTTTTGTGTAATTTTGGGCAGCTCAGCAAAGAACAGGCATGGGGAGCCAATAAGTCTTCTATCATATACCCCTTTCCTGTTTTTCCTTCAGCTTTTCTACTCGAAAAAGGAATTGGATGTAATGCAATATCCACAATGATGTAAACTGGAGAAGGCGACCAGTCAATGAACATCGAGCTGATTTAGCCCTCTGCTTGTTGGTTTCTGAAGTGGAAAAAAAAAAAAAAAAGAAAGAAGATTTCACACGTCATGGAATATGGACACAGAAATCCTGCAATTAAAACGAAAAAATAAAAAAAATGAAAAATAAAATATTAAAATGTCACATCTATAAAAGGTATATATTTTTATATGTGCAGTTTTAACCCTTATTATATGATCTACAGTGGATACCTATATCTTGCATGTTAAACTATGCACCCTCTCTGTACCTCAACAGGTTGTGCATAATCAATCCCTGTATAAGACCTTACACACCACAACTAGTACCAATCTGATTGCACGAGATACCGATAAATGTGAAAAGAATGAAAAAAAATTTGAGAAAGTAAACACTGTTAATTGTGATAATATAAATAACATAAATAACATTAATGGCATTGACCACCTCTCCAAAACATTCTAAACTTTAAAAAAAAAATAAATACATTTTTTACTATAAAAATAAATACAAATCAAAATCAGAATTTAACCATTTCGGCTGGAGTGTATCCAGCCGATGGATACAACCCACTTCTTTCTTTCTTAGATACTTTTTGATTGAAAGTTCATCTCCACAACTTACACGTAAGCTTGAAAAATCGCTTCAACAACTTACCTCCATGGAGCTGCATGAGATTACACTTGCAGAATACCACAAATCTCAGCTCATTCCACGGAGAGTACGTATAGTACCCACATTGTTTGCCCAAAACGAGGATTACAAGAGAAGATTTACACAGATTATTAACAAATGTTCTTTTGATTTGATTACTTTGACTGTTGAACTTTTACAATTGGAACGTCTGTCAATTTCTAAGGAACTAAACGCCCTAGAGCTACAATTGAGCTTTTTTTTACGACATGAGGAATTTCTTAAAACTAAAATTGTTTTGGATGAGAAGATTAAAACACACAGAAAGGTGATTGAAGCCCGCAAAAGAGCCAAAATGGATCGTGATGATTACTCCAATAATCGTGTATACAATTGGACAGAGTCTAATCGTTTTCGAACAAGTTTAGAAATTCACGACGAGACCAGCAATTATCCACATCCAATTCATCTGTTGCCTCCACTGGATCCTCTACAGGTGCCTGCAAAGGCCCTTTTTTACAACGGGGTCCTACAAACGTCCGTGTAGGAAGAGAAAAGTCTCTAAGAAAGAAAGAAGTGGGTTGGATCCATCGGCTGGATACACTCCAGCCGAAAGGGTTTAATTCTGATTTTGATTTGTATTTATTTTTATAGTAAAAAAAAAAAATTTTTTTTTTTTTTTTTGAAAGTTTAGGATTTTTTGGAGAGGTGGTCAATGCCATTAATGTCATTTATGTTATATTATCACAATTAACAGTGTTTACTTTCTCAAATTTTTTTTTTAATTCTTTTCACATTTATTGGTATCTCGTGCAATCAGATTGGTGCTAGTTGTGGTGTGTATGGTCTAATACAGGGATTGATTATGCACAACCTGTTGAGGTACAGAGAGGGTGCATAGTTTAACATGCAAGATATAGGTATCCACTGTAGATCATATAATAAGGGTTAAATCTGCACATATAAAAATATATACCTTTTCTAGATGTGACATTTTAATATTTTATTTTTCATTTTTTTTATTTTTCCGTTTTAATTTCAGGATTTCTATGTCCATATTCCATGAAGTGTGAAATCTTCTTTCTACCTGTGACTTTGATTCCTAAATTGTAAAAAATTGTATTCACATCTGATGATAATTGTATGTGTATGTGATAACAGATTCGGTTAAACATAAATGATTAGTTGATTGATTCCAGATGATTAGCTCATTAATTGATTGTTCATTGAGTATATATTGCTATATGTATATTCATTAGATAGGCATGATCTTCTGATGAAGGGCGTTATCTACAATAGCCCGAAACCGTTTATTATGTATGCCTGATTTTTTTTGGATGTCGTGGTGATGTCCTTTTATAGATTTCAAAATAAATACGGTTTGTGCAGCAATCCCTTGTTTTTGGATTTTTTCTATGTCGAAGCCTGTGGGAGGGCTTGATTGCCAAGCACGGCCATCTGAGACTGTAGTGCACCTCACTCTTCTGATTATTTTTATATATATATAGATATATCTATATAGATAGATAGATATGAGGTTTTGTCTGTATACTTTGCAATCATATGGATCATTACTTTTTCTGCAGATGAAATCCGTGGCCCATTTACCTTGGAAGGCATTCACATATAAAGTAGGTTTCCCGTACTAGTTTGTTTTATTCAATACTAGCTCATTTTTGTACTTGCATGCTATGTGCTTAGTTGTAACATATTTAATACTTTAAATTGATACGGTAGAAGTTAAAATTGCAGTTTTTCTAAAATGAGCAAATATCAGATATTAATGGAAATGTATTAACTGTATGTAGTTTGTTCCAGTAGCATGCGAGATTCCTTGTCTCGTTGCCAAAACACAGCACTGTTTTACTATATGTAACTGTAGCTACGTACAGAGTATACGTTGCTGAAAGTAGGGTAGGTACATATAATAAAGTGATACTAAACACACGCGGTTTTTAATTTACATTGCTCCTTTTATTTCTGTATGTGGATTATGGCACTGTAATTATTTTAATAAAAAAAAAAATCTTAATTACCCTTTTTCTAATCGATATACAGATGTCACATGACCCAGATCTTTCCCAGCCTGTCTGTTAGGGAAACATAAGCAGGAGGAGCTTCTAGTCCTCTGCTGGTCATATGTTCAAAATAAAAAAAAAAGCCTTTGAAATGCAGAGTAAAAATACATCATTCATATCGATAAACTGTTTTAAATTGTCATAAAAATATGTTTGAAATCAAATTTTATAAAACATTTTTTGGCAATTACATGGTGTGGGGCAGATTCCTGCCAGTCACAGGCTGTGTCACGCCCCTCCAGCCTGTGGCTTAGAACAAGTGGGAGGTGAAGCCTTTATTAATCTACATGTAACATTTTCCCCTATTGTGTTTAGCTGACTAGTGGGCATGGAGGAGGCGGGAGGGAGTGGGCTGTCATTTACCACTGTGTATAAACCCACAGGTATATGCCCACTCTATAGTCACATGGGCTGCTCAGATGTGATAGGGAGGAAATGCTCAGAATAGAAAATCATTGAAAACTGAGCATTGCCACTACAGCTGCAAAATCCCTAGCTGAATTGGGGCCATGAACAGAATGTGGAGAAAGAGAGCAACAGGATCAGTCAGAAAATGAATCCGATAGTGGCTGAGTATGAACCGCAAGTAATACACCATTTATTGATAGTTTTTATGATGTGGGTTTAGTGACACTTTACATAGGTGAGGTTGAAAAAAGACACAAGTCCAACCTATGTGTGTGATTCTATGTCAGTATTACATTGTATATCCCTGTATGTTGCAGTCGTTAAGGTGCTTATCTAATAGTGTCTTGAAACTATCAATGCCCCCTGCTGAGATCACCGCCTGTGCAAGGGAATTCCACATCCTTGCCACTCTTACAGTAAAGAACCTTCTACGTAGTTTGTTAGACCTCTTTTCTTCTAATTTTAATGAGTGGCCACGGGTCTTGTTAAACTCCTCTCATGTGGGTGATTGTGATGGGTCTGTGATTCAGAAGTATAGAATCCAGACATAGCCAAACTTCTAGCACTTGTAGAAGTTATTGGTAGTTTAAGGAGCAGTAATCATTGTGAATTGACCCCAAAATCTCGCAACATTTTTGCCATTCGTTTTTTGTAGTGTATTAAAGTTTGTTGAAAAATGAGGTATAGAGGATAGAACTGTATCCAAAGTAGAAATACACTTTTAAAGACTAAGTGCACCTTTTTGGAAAAAAGTCACCATGTGGTCTAGGGCCCCCAATATGTTAAAACACATTGCTCTACCATTTAGTACATTGTTTGATGCTGCTGAAATTGAAATTACTGCATTGCCTAAATTAATTTTATGTTTCTTTTATTTTCAACAGGCATTTAATACCTTTATCGATGATATATTTGCCTTTGTTATTACCATGCCAACATCTCACAGACTTGCATGTTTTAGAGATGATGTGGTATTTCTAATTTATTTGTACCAAAGATGGTAAGTCTATATTGCTTGTATGTCTCTGTCTTTTATTTTTTTTATTTACACTAATGGTTACTTTTTCAAGACAAGCTTTCAGGGGTTTGTTGCAAGTTAACTAATATTGCTAGAATTATTTAGGCTGCATTGAAACGTCTGACCGTTTTTCCGTGTGTCTTTATATAGCGTTTTTAAACTTTGGCGTTTTTCAGCTTTTTTTTTTTTTTTTTTTTTAGCTTTTCTATCCGCTTTTATTTATTTTTCATTAATATTCATTGATTTATTTATTTTTTGGTAGGGTAGGGAGTTGGGCCTGATTCACACGCACCTATGCATTTTTAATGCCTTTTTGCATATTTGCACTACAGAACGTGTTCCATAGGACTGTAGTGCAAAAAAAACCTAAACATCCTAACCCTAACACAAAATATGGAAAAACAGCAACGATGTCCCAGCGCCAGTAGATGGACACCTAGGAAATTAAACCATAACATGTAATGTGTTGCATGTAATAACATATGATAACTCGGGGGGAAGGGGAGGGGGAAAGGTGAAACCAGTGCAGCTAGAGCAACTGTAACTGATAGATACAGATGAAAAGCAAAACCAAAAAATAGTCCAGCGCTCTGGATATCACAAATCAAACTGCAACGGCCAGAAATAAAAAACTGAATGTTTTAATAAAGGCAGTTCATAAAAACCGTCCCATAAGAACAGTACTTGAATCCAATCATTCAGAACTTACATAAGTGACAGACTGTCCATAGAGCAACAAGGATCCAAGACGGGAGATCCATCCCACTGCATGGTTGCAAACAGTGATAAGTTGGGGAGGAGAGACCTGGGAATGGAGGTGGTCAGGAGACCCGCAGAATCCCCGCTGGATAAAGGGTACGAGCCCTGGGAGGAAGACTCACCAGCTCCGGAGTGCCGTGCTGTATTTGCGGCGTGGAGGGTGACACCCTCTCCGCGGTAGGAAGGAGGAGCAAGGCAAGATTCCGTCTGACTACAGGCGGTGACGTCAGCCCAGCTGGGGAGGCTGTACTGAGGAGGGAAGGGCTCAGCTACGCACAGGAGAGCCGCTGGAGTGTCTGCTTGTATAACACTAAGCCGCTGACGTGCCGGTCTGTGTCCCCTAATGAATGAAACGCCACTGTGTAGGATGGTGTCACTCAGGGGATGCAGCAGTACAAAATAGGTGAGGAAAAAAATGGCAAGCTGGGGAATTAAAAAGCCAGCAGGAAAAACAATGACTGCTGCCAATGACTGGCCATATGAAGGTCCCAAAAGTGGATGGATGGATGGATGGTCACCGTAGCATGTTGCAGGATCAGATCTGTGTGGCAAGGGTGCCTTGACGACGCGTTTCTCGCATCAGCGCTTTATCAAAGTGAAGGATGGAGGCAACTGACAAGATTTAAATAAAGTATTGACAAAAGGGGAGGAGAAAGGAAAGGAAGGGGAGGGGAGAGGAGGGGAAAAAAACTGAAATAGGAATTCGGGCGGGAGTGGTTAACCCATTGCGATAGGAAAAAAAAAAAGGGAGCAAAAAGAGATTACATCTCCGATATTAACCCCTTGTTGCTCGGAGGACTGCATCCTGAATTACTATTTCAGTTTTTTTCCCTCCCTTGTACTGCTACATCCCCTGAGTGACACCATCCTACACAGTGGCGTTTCATTCCTTAGGGGACACAGACCGTCACGTCAGCGGCTTAGTGTCATACCAGCAGACACTCCAGCGGCTCTCCTGTGCATAGCCAAGTCCTTCCCTCCTCGGTACAGCCTCCCCAGCTGGGCTGACATCATCGCCTGTAGTCAGACCGGATCTCGGCTCGCTCTTCCTTCCTAAGACGGAGCGGGTGTCTCCCTCCACGCCGCACATACAGCACACTTCTCCGGAGCTTGTGAGTCTTCCTCCCAGGGCTTGTACCCTTTATCCAGCTGGGATTCTGCGGGTCTCCTGACCACCTCCATTCCCAGGTCTTTCCTCTCCTTCACAACTTCTCACTGTTTGGGACCATGCAGTGGGATGGATCTCCCGTCTGGGATCCTTGTTGCTCTATGGACAGTCTGTCACTTATGTAAGTTCTGAATGATTGGATTCAAGTACTGTTCTTATGGGACTGTTTTTATGAACTGCCTTTATTAAAACATTCAGTTTTTTGTTTCTGGCCGTTGCAGTTTGATTTGTGATATCCAGAGCGCTGGATGTGAAAACGTGCCTAGAAAGTTATTGTGACACTCAAAAAATATAAATAGAGAATATATATAATGAAACATATATCAAATTGTACCTATGCTCCTGTACAGTCGCATAGGTACAATTTTCTATATATTTCATTATATATATTTTCTATTTATATTTTTTGAGTGTCACAATAACTTTCAAGGCACGTTTTCACATACAGATTTATATTCTGATTATCTTTAGTGTATTTTTCCATTTTAGCGCCACACATTTTTTTCACTATAAAATTGGTCTGATGTGTTGGCCGCTCACGTTTTTTTAGAGTTGGCGAGGTAATACCATTATATATTTGTTTTAATTCTTATTTATTATTAAACCTTAATTTGTTTGTTATTATTTATGATGATTTTTAGCTATTTGTGTATTTTACATTTATGTTTTCATATATTACCATTTTATTTTTATTTATTTATTTTAATCTGAGCAGAAAATCGCACGACAGTGCACAAAACCACGCAAATCGATTGTTTCTGTTCATTTCTATGGGGAAAAAAAAGGTGCAAATCTGCCCAATTTCAGCTACAAAAAAAAGCTCCAGAACATTTTTGCGCTTCAGGCATATGGCTTCAAGGAACCTGGGGTGGAGATGTGTACTACCTCCATAGAGAATAATTGATTTTTTTTTTTTTTTCTCCTCCAGCATCTCGGAGCTTAAAGCTACAAAACACTAAGGTGTGAATGGGGCCTAAAAGCTTAATCTTTCCCACCATGTTTCATGTAACACCCATATTTGTGGTGTGACATGAAAACCCTTCACAACCCACCCCTACAGCTGTTTCATTCATTCACTCACAGGAATCACTGAAAGTCCCATCTGCAGTTGTTGTAGTCCTCAACAAAGAAAAATAAACAACGGCGCCACTCAACGCGCTGTATAATACCTACTGATAGAGGGTTAATGCAGCTGTAAACCAGCAGAACCTGGTATAAATGCACAAAATGGAAGTAAAGTTTAAAAAGAGCGAAAACCGCACCCTTTGAGTTGACATTTAGGATGAAACCCATAAAAAATTGTTTCAAAAAGTCCTTGTAAGAAATTGTTCATTGAATCAAATGTCCATGTGAGTTCCTAATATCCTTCCACAGCAACAACCAGCACTAGATCCAAGACACACAGGAGCTACACTCGGATGATAGCCAGCATTAGCAGGCTTCCAGAGCTGAGAGGGAGGACAACAGGACTCCAATGATTAAAAAAAATCACTTTATTAAAAACTAATATCCACTTACATATAAAAAAAGCTCATGCCCATCGGGATGGTCCCGGATGAATAGCCTCAATCACTTCAGACCAGGGAGGTGGAGGATGGATGTAACTTTGGGATCACGGGAGCAAACGGCACAGATGGGAGGAGAGACTGGAAAACTGCAGCTGGGAAGTTAACAGATTGTCACCAAGCTCGAATGCCAGTGAATAGCAACTCCCGCTAGCTCCACACAGCAAAAAGCGTCACGCAGTCTCCATGGTGACTACATTTTTTGAGCTCCGCCCCTTTTTCACATCACGTGATCATGGAGATGTTGGAGTATTTTTAGGCAAAAAAACAACTAAAAAAGTAAAGAGGACACAAAAAAGTTGTACCGTTCCGCCCTCTCTCCAGCCACCCCACTCTATGTAAAATGGATAGATTCGTGCATAGCATGAATCTATCTATGGCCCCTGTAGCCACCCCCTATTCAGGCATCCGGCTTCTTTTCGGACGCTGGGTGCCTGAATTACAGTGGCAAGGGGGTGTTTTTGAAGCACCTGATTAAAGCCATAGGCTCTAATAGGCTTCAAAAAAAGATGAACTGCGAGCGCAAAGCATTGCGCTCGCAGTCCACCCCAGGTATGTTAGCAAAGCAAATGAATATTTGCTTTTCTAACACTGAACCACCTCTCAGCCAATCAGGAGGCACGAGTCTAATACAAGTCACCTGATTGGCTGAAGGCAGAGGCGCTCCAATTGGACGTCTAGCAGTAGGAAGAAGAAATGCACGCAGGGGAGGACAGAGAATGATGGAGGATGCCACCAGGATGGGGTAAGTGTGTGCCGGTCAGGCGGAGGGTGTCACAGTTGGCTGTATAAGATGCATGGGGCACTCAATACAAGGAGAATCTTCCCACCATGGGCAGGGCTGTGTTCAGTGGGCATTCTTGAAGGACAGGCTGGCACAGTGGGCTACAGGCATTGGGTTGACATGAGGTACTGATTGTCTGGGCTTTAGCAGTGCCAGCATGGATTAAACACTGGAATGGGCTGTGAGGGAGGAGGAGAGTGGCTGACCTACAGTATCTACCAGGAGTAGACAGTTCAGATTTTAAGCTGAATGTTTGTTAAACAAATTCTAGCGTAATATATGCATTTTCATTTTTTGCATCATCAATTTTGAACAAATCTTGTTTTTTAAAGTCAGGACTGCCTTATTAATAAAATGAGGTTCACAATGGCTGTATATGATAGGCACAGAAGCTGCATGTAAAGGGTACAGGGGCTGCATGGGACGGGCACAGGGAGGCTGCAATTGATTTTTTTTTATCAGAATTTTTCAGTTTGTTTGCACCCCCCAAAAAATATGACCACCTGCCGCCACTGGCTCTCAGTAGAGCAGAAGTGAGGCGACATCGCCTACTTTGTTGATACTTCCTCCAACTCCTTAACTGAAGGTCTGTACCGAGGCTGGATGAATGGTCTGCATCCTGGGCGTTGCACACACAGTGTACTCATTGTGGTTGAAATGGTTTGTATGCTCTAATGCAAATTTAAAAAGAATGCACATTATTTTTATTAATCAATATGGGTATACAGTGTGTGTATATATGTATGTACAGTATCTTACAAAAGTGAGTACACCCCTCACGTTTTTGTAAATATTTTACATCTTTTCATGCGGCAACACTGAAGAAATGACACTTTGCTACAATGTAAACTAGTGAGTGTACAGCTTGTATAACAGTGTAAATTTGCTGTCCCCTCAAAATAACTCAACACACAGCCATTAATGTCTAAACCGCTGCCAACAAAAGTGAGTACCCCCCTAAGTGAAAATGTCCAAATTGCGTCCAGCGTGTCAATATATTTTCTCCCTTCGCCTTTCAGGACAGCACCTTGGAGAGAGCGTAGCTCCACCTCTTAGACAGGAAACACTGCGTGACAACGCCCCTTTAAAAAGCAGCTGCTTCCACCATGCCGTCAGTTTTAGTGTTTCCTCCGCCATGGTGGAAGCACTGCTTGGGGAACCAGAGGGGCTGCGCTCTCTCCAAGGAGAGGGTTTTGGCAGGACCTCCACGTTTGGGTACTCAGACCAGCCCAGCTCCTTCCTGTACGTGAGGAGGGTGCTCCGGTGTCCCTTCCTTCTCCGGCTCACAGGAGTAATGGTCTGCCGGAAGTTTTCCACCCGGGGTGTTCGGGGGGGCCGCAGTTGTGCTCAGTAAGAGTGTCCATGCCAGGCCTCTGCATGGCGGCGCCGAATCCCGGACAGCAGGTGATGTCAGTTCCGGTGGGTGGATACTTCCGGCGGGGCGTAGTAGCGATTGGTTCCTGCTGCTGGAACGCAGGAGGAAGGGGCGGGTCCTCTGGCCGGGACTTCCTTTTGTTTGGCACATGGAGCCTAGTACTCAGTGCAGCAGCTGCGGATTGCACTATGGAGACAGCGGAATCGTCAGCAGCAATGGCGGATGCAGGCGCCCAGGTTCCCGGCCAGGCCCAGGTAGGAGAGGTGCGGTGGCACCTCTTTCCTTTTATATCACTGGGTGTTTTTATCTTTGATGTGTTTATTCAAAACCTGCTGCTGTCTGCTATGGGGTAACAGTTTCCATTAGCAGTTCAGCAAAGGAGTGAGACTCTGGGCACTTAGGGTGTTGGCTGGAGGTACTACTTTTCTCTGAAGCCTTAGTTCTAAAGGACCTGGCTTTTTCTTGTTTCTCTGTTTCAGAAAGCTACTGCCAAATCAGAGAGAACAGGGAGAAAGTGCCCCTCATGCAAAAATCCTTTAAGGGAAACTTGGCCCAAACCACTGTGCAAATCCTGCATTGTGGATTTAGTAAAAGAAGAATCCTCACAAGAGTGCAAAGAGCTCTTATCTTCTGTGAGGAAGGAATTAGCAGAGGCCCTAGGGACAGTGCGTTCCCTTGTAAAGCACGGCCAGAGTTCCAGCCAAGAGCAGAGTTCTCACTCCAGTTTCCCTCAGTCCACTTCCAGACAGGTGGAAAGTGAGTCGGAGGAGGAAAGGGAAAGCATTCCACCCTCAACCATTGATTCAGAGGAGGAGGAGGTGGAAGAAGAGTCAAGATCATCCAGATATAAGCTGTCACTTGAGGAGGTGGATGAATTACTCAAGGCAATTTATACTACCCTGGAGATCCAGGAAGAAAAAGCTCAGCTGTCTGCATGACAAGATGTACCTGGGGCTGGAGGAAATTAAACACAGGGTGTTCCCTGTGCATAAAGTGTTAACAGACACTATTAAAAAGGAATGGAAGAATCCAGAGAGAGGACAGTTTTTTTCTAAAGCCCTCAAAAGGAGGTTTCCTTTTGAGGAGAATGAGGAACTATTGTGGAAAAAAAAAACAAAGATAGACGCTGCCTTTTCTCAAGTATCTAGGAAGACTGATTTAGCTTTTGAGGACATGGGTATTCTCAAAGATGCTATGGATAAGAGGGCAGATGGGCTACTGAAGAAAGCCTGGGACTCATCTCTAGCTAATCTTAAGCCAGCAATGGCGGCTACGGTTGTGGCTAGGAATCTGGAGTGTTGGTTAGAGCAACTTTAAAAATCATGTTGTGGCAGGTACCTCCAGAAAAGACTTATTGGAGTCCTTCCCTACCCTGCTTAAGGCAGTAAAATATATGGCAGATGCCTCTGCAGAATCTATCAGGATGTCAGCCAGGTCCTCTGCGCTTGTTAACTCAGCAAGAAGAGCACTCTGGCTAAAGACCTGGTCAGGGGATTCAGCTTCTAAAGTAAAACTGTGCGGAATTCCCTTTTCAGGAGACCTGATGTTTGGGCCAGAACTAGAGACTGTCCTTGACAGGACCGCAGACAAGAAGAAAGCTTTCCCACAGAAGAAGAAAACGGTACAGCAGAGGAAAAATTTTCGTCCTTTTCGACAAACCGATAAGGAAAAGGATCACACAGAAGAGACCCTGGTCTTCTCAGAGAGGAAAAGGTAGAGGTGGGGTACTCTTTAGAACCCCAGAACAAACCCCTAAAAAACAATGACCATCTAGTAGGGGGGAGACTACAGGACTTCTTACCAATCTGGGAAAAAACAACAAAGAGTCCTTTTGTTCTGGGGTTAATCAAAAAGGGTTATCAATTGGAATTCTCACAAAGCCCCCCAAGTCGGTTTTTACATCACAAACCTGCCAAAGGATCGGGAAAAGGCTCTGGCCATGAAGTCTCTGTTACAGGAACTGATGCAACAGAAGGTCATTTCCCAGGTTCCGAAAGATCAAGAGGGGAAGGGGTTTTACTCCCACATTTTTCTGGTCAAAAAGCCATCAGGAAAGTTCCGCCTGATTCTCAATTTAAAGATTCTAAATTAATCCATAAAATACAAAAAATTCAGGATGGATACGATTTTCTCAGTAAGGAACTTGCTAACCCCCAAATGTCATAGGCATCTCTCAAATCGATGGAAGCCATATCTCCATATACCAATAGCGCCCCATCACAAAGGTTCCTGCGTCTTGCAGTCAATCTGGGGGGAGGAGAGGTTTGGCACCTGCAGTTTCGGGCTCTGCCTTTCGGTCTTTCCTCTTCTCCCAGGGTATTCACAAAAGTGATGGCGGAATCTTTGGAGCCCCTGAGACTGAAGGGGATTTCAATAGTACCCTATTCGGACGACCTGCTACTGTTTGCAGACTCAAGGGGTCAAGTAGAGGTCAACCTACAGACAGTTCAAACACATTTAAGAGGTTTGGGATGGCTTCTCAGTCTTCAGAAGTCAAACTTAATTCCATCTCAAAGGGTAAGGTTTCTGGGATACGAAATAGACTCGATAGAACAGAGAATTTTTCTACCCCAGGAGAAAATAGAGAAGATGCAGTTGACCCTGATAACACTTCAGTCCAACGCAGAGATCTCTGTAAGACAAGCCATGTCCGCTCTGGGACTGTTGACAGCAGCAATTCCTTCGGTACAGTGGGCCAGGTTGCATGCCCGTCCTCTGCAATCGGATATCCTGAGGAATTGGTCACACCAGGAACCTCTGGAGAAGAAATTCAACTTGGGGGCAAGAGCAAAAAGGTCTCTCTGGTGGTGGAGGAGCCTAGGAAACGTTTCAAAAGGGCTTCCTTGGGTCTTTCCGGTAATCAGAAGGCTGACTACAGATGCCAGCGCATGGGGATGGGGAGCTCATCTGGAGGAAAATGCAAAAAGACCAGTCTTCTCTCTTCAGAGACAGGATCAAGCTCTCGGGGGAGATGCGTTAGCTCACAAATGGGACTTCCATCTGTCCTACGCTTTTCCCCCGTTCCAACTGATACCAAAGGTGTTAGCCAAATTCAGATTGGAGTCCACGGAGCTAATATTAATAGCTCCTTATTGGCCAAAAAGACCCTGGTTTTCAACCTTGATGAACCTCTCAGTGAAACCTGCTTGGAGATTACCAATCAGGACAGACCTGTTGAGTCAGGGCCAAATTCTCCATCCAGATCCAGCTTACCTCAAACTAACAGCTTGGTTTCTGAAGAACAAATCTTAAGACGGAAGGGTTTATCAGAGAAGCTTATTTCTACCCTTCTCGCAAGTAGAAAAAAAGTGACGAGAGACATATACTTTAAAGTCTGGAAGATCTATAATTCTTGGTGTTCCAGTAAAAACTTTGATTTTCGTACCACTTTTTCAGTTTTGGAATTTCTTCAAGAGAAGGGGTTAGCAGCAAGTACGCTCAAGACGCAGGTAGCTGCTTTATCAGTTTTTTTGGAAAGAACCCTGTCAGGGGAACCTTTTTAATAATCAGATTTTTTAGGGCAATGGCAAAAGTAAAGCCTAGACCTGTTGTTAGTTTTCCCAAATTGCATTTATCTTTAGTTCTTCAGGGACTAACTATGGCACCGTTTGAACCCATAGAAGAAGCATCATTACGTTTCTTGACGTTAAAGACTATTTTACTGGTAGCAGTAACTTCCGCACGTAGAATTAGTGAGTTACAAGCCCTTTCAATTAAGGAGCCCTTTATGAGATGTCTACAGGATAGGGTAGTATTGAGGACGGATCCAGCATTTCTACCAAAGGTGGATTCAGTTTTTCACCGTACACAGGAAATCATTCTCCCTACTTTTTGTCCTTTACCTTCGAGAGCAAGAGAAGAAGCTTTCCATACCCTTGATGTCAGGAGGTGTCTGCTTAAATATCTGGAAAGAACAAAGGAAATCAGAAAGTTATCCTCACTCTTTGTTTTAATGGAAGGTACTCACAAAGGAGGTAAAGCTTCCAAAAGCACCCTTGGAAGATGGTTAAATCAGGCCATTAAAGAGGCATACAAATCTTTGGGTCTGGAACCTCCGGAAGGGGTATTACCTCATTCTACTCGAGCAGTAGCGGCATCATGGGCAGAAAGGGCTGGGGCATCTCCTGAGCAAATCTGCAAGGCTGCCACATGGTCCAGTTTTTCTACCTTCATAAGGCACTACCGCTTGGATCTACTATCAGCCTCGGACCAATCATTTGTTAGGAAGGTTTTGCAGGCAGTAGTCCCACCCTGAAGTAAGTTTCTCGGTTATCCTCTCCAAAGTGCTGTCCTGAAAGGCGAAGGGAGAAAACCTTAGTTAGACTTACCGGTGACGGTATTTCTACGAGCCTTTCAGGACAGCAGCCTACTTCCCTCCCTTGGTTATCATATGTAAAGTATAATTATAGGACCTGGTAATTGTCTGATTATATTTTCCAGCATGTCGGAGGATTTCTCGGTAACAACTGACGGCATGGTGGAAGCAGCTGCTTTTTAAAGGGGCGTTGTCACGCAGTGTTTCCTGTCTAAGAGGTGGAGCTACGCTCTCTCCAAGGTGCTGTCCTGAAAGGCTCGTAGAAATACCGTCACCGGTAAATCTAACTAAGGTTTTCCAGCATTGCCTTAACCCTCTTGGGCATGGAGTTCATCAGAGATTCACAGGTCGCCACTGGAGTCCTCTTCCACTCCCCCGTGACGACATCACAGAGTTGGTGGATGTTAGAGACCTTGCGCTCCTCCACCTTCCATTTGAGGATGCCCCACAGATGCTTAATAGGGTTTAGGTCTGGAGACATGCTTGGCCAGTCCATCACCTTTACCCTCAGCTTCTTTAGCAAGGCAGTGGTCGTCTTGGATGTGTGTTTGGGGTCGTTATGTTGGAATACTGCCCTGTGGCCTAGTCTCTGAAGGGAGGGCATCATTCTCTGCTTCAGTATGTCACAGTACTTGTTGACAGTTATGGTTCCCTCAATGAACTGTAGGTCCCCAGTGCCGGCAGCACTCATGCAGCCGCAGACCATGAGACTCCCACCACCATGCTTAACTGTAGGCAAGACACACTTGTCTTTGTACTCCTCACCTGGTTGCCTCCACACACGCTTTACACCATCTGAACAAAATAAGTTTATCTTTGTCTCATCAGACCACAGGACATGGTTCCAGTAATCCATGTCCTTAGTGTGCTTGTCTTCAGCAAACTGTTTGTGAGCTTTCTTGTGCATTATCTTTAGAAGAGGCTTTCTTCTGGGATGACAGCCATGCAGACCAATTTGATGCAGTGTATGGTCTGAGCACTGACAGCCTGACCCCCCACCCCTTCAACCTCTGCAGCAATTCTGGCAGCACTCATATGTCTATTTCCCAAAGACAACCTCTGGATATGACGCTGAGCATGTGCACTGTTCTGAGTGGAACCTGTCCTGTTAAACCGCTGTATGGTCTTGGCCACCATGCTGCAGCTCAGTTTCAGGGTCTTGGCAATCTTCTTATAGCCTAGGCCATCTTTATGTAGAGCAACAATTCTTTTTATCAGATCCTTACAGAGTTCTTTGCCATAAGGTGCCATGTTGAACTTCCAGTGACCAGTATGAGAGAGTAAGAGCGATAACGCCAAATTTAACACACCTGCTCCCCATTTACACCTGAGACCTTGAAACACTAATGAGTCACATGACACCATGGGGGGAAAATGGCTAAATGGGCCCAATTTGGGCATTTTCACTTAGGGGTGTACTCACTTTTGTTGCCTGCAGTTTGGACATTAATGGCTGTAAGTTAAGTTATTTTCAGAGGAAAGCAAATTTACACTGTTATACAAGCTGTACACTCACTACTTTACATTGTTGCCAAGTGTCATTTCTTCAGTGTTGTCACATGAAAAGATAATAAAATATTTACAAAAATGTGAGGGGTGTGCTCACTTTTGTGAGATACTTTATGTATATACAACTATAAACAACCCTGTGTACATGTACTGATAACAGAGGAGAGTTCAGGAGCAGCTGAAAAAAAAAAAAAAACGCCCAACTGCTCCTAAATGTCCGTTTACCAGCAGCAGTGTACATGAAGCTTAAACCTTTTTCTGACACTTGTTGGTTACAAGCTAAAATCAGTATTTTTTGCTAGAAAATTACTTGGACCCCCAAATAAAATATAAATGTATATATATTTTTTTTTTTTTTTTTTTTTTACGCAGCAGTCTTTCAAGCGCAATTTTTTGTGAAAAAACACACTTTAATGAATTGATAAAACAATAAACAGTAAAGTTAGCCCAATTTTGGTCTAAATTGAAAGATGTTACACTGCGAGAATCCTGAGAGAATCTGGATCTTTATTGTAAGCAAAAAAAAATTGTGATTCTCATATTGGCCAGAATCATTCAGCTCTAATAAAATTTTATATATATATATATATATATATATCGGTGTGCGCAGCCTCTTGCATTAGGGTGTGCACCCCAAAGCTCAAATACATATGCATGTACATGTACTGATGATGTCTTATTTTTATTCTTTTTAAATTATTTTATTGTGTAACTTTTCTTTGGGATGAAATATCAGTGCTCTAAACAGGGGGGAATATGCACCACACAAGGCGATTAGGGTGTGCGCACGCCTATGATATATACATATATATATATATATATATATATATATATATATATATATATATATATATATATATATATATATATACATACACACTATATTACTAATAGTGTGTCCAAAATGTCTTGGTTTGCTGATGCCTTAAAGTGTTTCTAAACCCACAACAGTAAAATCAGTCTGTATTTGCAGCATAGCATGCTTACTATGCTCACTGTGAAAGGGGTTAATCCTCTGCATTGTGTAAAAAGGCTGTTTTAACCCGTATGCACAGATCCTCCCCCTCCTGCACTGTCTATCTGGGGAAGACCAGCTAACACAGGCAGGGTAGCTGACAAGCACATGCTTAGTTGTGTGTCTTATGCTGGAGAGAACATTTACTTGTCCTCAAAGCTAGCCAGGTCACATGATATTGATATCACACATGTGGGCATGTATACAGGCTATAGTGGAAATCTACTCCTACCTGAACTCTCAGCACTGGAGAAACTGCACTTTATCATGTAACCGTGGTATACAGATCATCCCAAAAATTATATAGTGGCAGTATTTTAATGTAAAAAGATTTATAAGCTGTGGGTACTGTGGGGGGGGGGGGGGACTATTTTCATATTACTGGTTGTAGTAACACTTTAAGAGTTCCCTTCACTGGAACTAGGGGGCCAAGCCCATCCCCTGAAAAACAACCCCACAGTGCACAAATACTGCACTTCTGGAAGAATGGTCAAACATTCCCATAGACTCACTCCTAAACCTTGTGAACCGCCTCCCAGAAGAGTTGAAGCTGTTATAGCTGCAGAGGGTGGGCCAACTCATTATTGACTGACATGCTATTAAAGTTCATGTAAAGTCGGGCATCCCAATTCTTTTGGTAATATAGTGTGCGAGAGATATAGACATATCTGAGCAACCCCAATAATTGTCCCCAACACAACCTGTAGTGAAGAGGAAAATTAAGTATTCATTGTCCCTGGGGATTGATAACATCAGCAGTTATTCATGTGACCACTAGAGTCCGCCAGTGGCCATAGTATTGTGAGGACAGGGAATGGCAATCTGCAAAATGCAGGAGAAAACCCCCATTCCTCCCCCTCCTTCCCTCAGAGCACAAGTCCTGCAATAATGCCCACCAGGACCTGTATGATGTGAATTCGCTCAGAAACAGAGCACTGGGGTCTGCAGTATTGAAGCAAATAAGGCAGAGAAGGTGCCAAATAAAATGGAAAAAAAAAAGTTTAATGTCTTTAACACACCTGGGCTAGCCAGGGGCACATATCTTTGATATGTTACTGAACATAAGAACAGGGCACGCACAACAGGTGCATAGTTACAACTTGCTGAAACTCCAATGCAAATAGAGCAACAACTAACATGCTGTAAGCAGCAGCAACCAGTGGAGAATAAAGCAGTGAGGAATCCAATCTCAGCGATGTGGAGGGTGGCGAATCCAACCAGGTAGATACATCTCTAGGTGAGGTGAAAAATCTGGTGGTCTCCCCATCTTGGACCCTTAGTCGGGCTGGAAACAGGACACTGTACCAGATTCCACATGTACGCATAACCGCCTTGACATGATCAAACTATCGCCTTAGCTTTTGGGTCTCCACTGAATAATCAGGAAAAAGTAGAAGCTTGGTGTTTTGGTAGTTAATGTCTTTCTGCAGCCGAGCAGCACGGAGCACCTCGTTCCTGTCCCTGAAATAAAGGAATTTGAGGATGAAAGTGCGGGGCGGCGTTCCTATGGGCCCAGGCTTGGGAAGGATGTGATGCGCCCTTTCCACGGCATAGAAGGGTGAAAATTGGGCTCCGGACAAAAGAGTTTGCAGCAACTGTTGCACAAATTCAGTGGGGTGGGGACCCTCCACCCCCTCTGCAAGGCCCACAAAACAGAGATTGTTTCTCCTGTTGCGATTCTCAGTGTCCTCAGCCCTATATTCCAGGGCTCGTATTTTTGTTTGCAGGGACCGGAGGTTGCTGGTATGCTCAGCCGCTGTGTCCTCCGTCTGGCTAAGGTGCTGCTCTGCTGAGGACAGCCAGGTCCTCACCTTGTCCATGTCCTGTTTGGACAGCCCCACATCTAGTTGTACGGCATTCCACCTTTGAAGTCAGGGCGGGTATAGAGGTCTGGAAGTTGGCAATTGCGGCCAGGACCTCAGCTAGTCCCGGCTGGCGTGAGGAGAGCTGATCTCCCTGCTCCGTCTGGGATGTCATATTGGCTGTGGAGCACATTCGTGTATCCACACAGCCAGAGCAGTTTCCAGTATAGGGGGGAAATATATCTTCTTACCCCGTCCTTTTGCCGCCCCAGATGATTTGCGGCGCATGGAAGTGTCAGTCGTGGTGGGATGGCTGGGATATCGAGCGGATTGCAGGGATTCAGCCTGATACAGCAATGGAGCTCTAGCTCAGACATCCACTCAGGTCTCCATCTTGGTCACGCCCCCCCCCCCCCCCACCCAAATATAATGTACATATACACACAAAATATAATATATCTAATATTTTATTTTTATTTTTTGCAAAATGTGTACTTAGCCTTTGAAGCATTTTGTTATCTTTTAATTGTCATTTGGCCAGTAAGAAATGTACACCGTTACATAATATCTATATTGTTTGTGTTCTGTTCTTGTTTTATCATTCCTGGCTATCCGTCATATCTACAGCAAGTTTTCCGCATAGCATAGAGCAGAATACTAACCATTTTTTTTCATATTTCAATAGTGCAGCTGTTTTTCAGTGTCTTTATATTGATTTTGAAATGTACCATATCTGAAATTCTTTTTTTTTTTTCTAGTTCAATTTTACTATTTATTTTTTTCTCACCAGGCTTTATCCTGTGGATAAGACTAGAGTGAATGAATACGGTGAATCCTATGAAGAGAAACCAAAACGAAAGCCTCATATAAACTAGATGTCATTCATATGGTCTCCGTGATATTTCTTATTTGAATCATACAGTGTGAAAATAAGGAACCAGGAAAATGAACAATGAGTATTTTTAATGCAGTGAACTATTCCAAACTATGTACAGTCTACCTTGCCAAAATCCTGAAATGTGTTCCCCTTTTGCTTGGTCTTATCTCCAGCATCAGTTCTTGTATACAATGCAGATAATACCACAATAATGTAAATGTATGTTTGTTTTTTTTTGTTTGTTTTTTGTTTTTTTTAATAGAGAACAAAGTTTGGATGACTTGTATTAGCAAGAACTGCTGTTTATGCAGATATTATATTGCATTCCTTAAAATGCAAACTTTGATATGCAGAAGCTGTGACCGAATATACATGAGAAGTCAAATTGCATTCCAAATCACTGAAATAAGGTAGTAAGCTAAACATCCACCATCCTTATATCTGACTTTTATGGTTGAACATTTATGATGGACATCAATAAAGGAAATAACCGGTGATATGAGAACTTGAAGTAATTACATACTTGATATAGATAGGTACTTTGCATCAATCTGAAAAATAACCCTTTTTTTTTTTGGATCCCCAAGCATGTTTCATCTGGCATGGCACACATTTGGTCCTTTTATACAGAATGCACTTCCTTCTAATTAAATGATGCCCATATTGTCATTACCATGATCACATTGCAAATAAAGCATTTTTATATATTTATCTGTACATACAAAGCCTAAATGGTTTACCGGTAAACTACAAGATGCGGCAATGTTTTGAATTCTACATGTTACATTTATATTGATTACTTTAGGTTCCACTACAAAGATGAATCTTTCCCATGCTATGTAAATTATAGGGAAAAGCAACTTTACAAATCGGTTACTAAATAACACAATGTTAAATGCACTTTGCAAAAACAAATACTTTCCCTAATTCTGTGACCTAAATTTTATTTTTCTGCAATAACAAAATGAATTCCTATGTGTGAACAAACACACGCTCAAATGTGGTGTTCTGTAAAGTCTAAAAATACCATTTAGACAGATATGGTTTTACCCAAACTGAAAATAAACTTGAAAAAAAATGTTCTTATCTTGTAAATAATACATGTACATCTTTTTTTTTTTTTTAAATTAAAATGCTGTTGGCTATTAAAAGGCTTATGACAAACAAGTTAAAGCCTCATGAATTTGTTTGTCTAATGTAAAGTGTTACTAAACCCAAAACCCTGCATTCACTATATTTGGTCTCCCACAGTACACAGAACATGGAAATGCAATTATTGTAGTAAATATAAACTGCTAAATACCTTCTCTCATCAACAGTATATAGCAGTCTTGTGACTTCTATCAGTCCAGCCGAGCACTTGTTAACCACTTCAGCCCGGAAGGATTTACCCCCTTCCTGACCAGAGCACTTTTTACAATTTGGCACTGTGTCGCTTTAACTGCTAATTGCGCGGTCATGCAATGCTGTACCCAAAGGAAATTTGCGTCCTTTTCTTCCCACAAATAGAGCTTTCTTTTGATGTTGTTTGATCACCTCTGCGGTTTTTATTTTTTGCGCTATAAATGGAAAAAGACTGAAAATTTTGAAAAAAAATGACATTTTCTACTTTTTGTTATAAAAAAAATCCAATAAACTCAATGTTAGTCATACATTTAGGCCAAAATGTATTCGGCCACATGTCTTTGGTAAAAAAAATGTCAATAAGCGTATATTGGTTTGCGCAAAAGTTATAGCGTCTACAAACTAGGGTACATTTTCTGTAATTTACACAGCTTTTAGTTTGACTGCCTATGTCATTTCTTGAGGTGCTAAAATGGCAAGGCAGTACAACCCCCCCCCAAATTACCCCATTTTGGAAAGTAGACACCCCAAGGAAATTGCTAAGAGGCATGTTGAGCCCATTGAATATTAATTTTTTTTGTCTCAAGTGATTGAATAATGACAACAAAAAAATTACAAAAAGTTGTCACTAAATGATATATTGCTCACACAGGCCATGGACATATGTGGAATTGCACCCCAAAATACATTCAGCTGCTTCTCCTGAGTACGGGGATACCACATGTGTGGGACTTTTTGGGAGCCTAGCCGCATACGGGGCCCCGAAAACCAATCACCGCCTTTAGGATTTCTAAGGGCGTAAATTTTTGATTTCACTCCTCACTACCTATCACAGTTTTGAAGGCCATAAAATGCCCAGATGGCACAAAACCCCCCACCCCAAATGACCCCATTTTGGAAAGTAGACACCCCAAGCAATTTGCTGAGAGGCATGGTGAGTATTTTGCAGCTCTCATTTGTTTTTGAAAACGAAGACAGACAAGAAAAAACAATTTTTTTTTTCTTTTTTCAATTTTCAAAACTTTGTGACAAAAAGTGAGGTCTGCAAAATACTCACTATACCTCTCAGCAAATAGCTTGGGGTGTCTACTTTCCAAAATAGGGTCATTTGGGGGGGTTTTGTGCCACCTGGGCATTCCATGGCCTCCGAAACTGTGATAGGCAGTGAAGAGTGAAATCAAAAATTTACGCCCTTAGAAAGCCTGAAGGCGGTGCTTGTTTTTCGGGGTCCCGTGCGCGGCTAGGCTCCCAAAGTCTCACACATGTGGTATCCCCGTACTCAGAAGAAGCAACAGAATGTATTTTGGGGTGTAATTTCACATATTCCCATGGCATGTTTGAGCAATATATCATTTAGTGACAACTTTGTGCAAAAAAAATAAATAAATTTGTCTTTTTCCTGCAACTTGTGTCACAATATAAAATATTCCATGGACTCGACATGCCTCTCAGCAAATAGCTTGGGGTGTCTACTTTCCAAAATGGGGTCATTTTGGGGGGGTTTGAACTGTCCTGGCATTTTATGCTCAACATTTAGAAGCTTATGTCACACATCACCCACTCTTCTAACCACTTGAAGACAAAGCCCTTTCTGACACTTTTTGTTTACATCAAAAAATAATTTTTTTTTGCAAGAAAATTACTTTGAACCCCCAAACATTATATATTTTTTTAAAGCAAATGTCCTACAGATTAAAATGGTGGGTGTTTCATTTTTTTTCACACAGTATTTGCGCAGCGATTTTCAAACGCATTTTTTGTGGAAAAAACACACTTTTTTAAATTTTAATGCACTAAAACACACTATATTGCCAAAATGTTTGATGAAATAAAAAAGATGATCTTAGGCCGAGTACATGGATACCAAAAATGACATGCTTTAAAATTGCGCACAAACGTGCAGTGGCAACAACATAAATACATTTTTAAAAGCCTTTACAGGTTACCACTTTAGATTTACAGAGGAGGTCTACTGCTAAAATTACTACCCTCGATCTGACCTTCGCGGTGATACCTCACATGCATGGTGCAATTGCTGTTTACATTTGACGCCAGACCGACGCTTGCGTTCGCCTTAGCGCGAGAGCAGGGGGGGACAGGGGTGCTTTTTTTTTTTCCTTTATTATTTTTTTTGCTTTTTTATCTTATTTTTAAACTGTTCCTTTCATTATTTTTTTTTTTTAATCATTTTTATTGTTATCCCAGAGAATGTAAATATCCCCTATGATAGCAATAGGTAGTGACAGGTACTCTTTTTTTTTTTTAAATATTGAGGTCTATTAGACCCTAGATCTCTCCCCTGCCCTCAAAGCATCTGACCACACAAAGATCGGTGTGATAAAATGCTTTCCCAATGTCCCAATGGCGCTGTTTACATCCGGCGAAATCTAAGTCATGAAATGCTCGTAGCTTCCGGTTTCTTAGGCCATAGAGATGTTTGGAGCCACTCTGGTCTCTGATCAGCTCTATGGTCAGCTAGCTAGCTGAGACAGGAGAGCCAGAGAAAAACACGGAGGACGGTGGAGGGGGGGCATTCCCTCCCACTGCTTGTAAAAGCAGTCTAGAGGCTAATTAGCCACTGGGATTGCTTTTACATGAAAGCCGACCGCTGGCTGAAAAGAATACCAAGATGATACCTAAACCTGCAGGCATCATTCTGGTATAACCACTCAAAGTCGTGAATTGCGACAAGACAAGACAAGACAAAAAAATGGTTAACAATAAAACACTGTAAACGGTAAAGTATAAAAAATTGCATACCTGAAAAGCAAACATGATAAAACATAATAACAATAAAACATTTCAGAATAGAATACAGTAAACAAGAGCAGAACAATAGAGAGAGAATAGAGAGAGAGCGAACAATGAAACGACAACTATTTTTATATATATTTTTATTTTATTTTTTTACACTTTTTTTTGTAACTGTAACTTTTATAACTGTAACCGGTTCCAGGTTCGGGTCTCTCAAAATGCGATGGCATCTTGGGAGACCCTGTGAAAGTGTGCCTAGTTTGTGCAATGCTGTACCCTACGCTAATACACAACTAGTGTATGGTAGCATTCAAAACATTCACCAATGCAAAGACCAGGATTGTCAGGACAGGAGGAACAATAATAGCGGGTGTCACGCCTATATCTGCACTTGCTGAAGACACAACATCTTTTTTTTGGGGGGGGGGGGGTTCGTTGGGTAGAGGTACTCGGGAGGACATAAAAATGCCTCTCATGCAGCCGACTGCATTTGGTTGGGGAAGTACGGGCGCTGCAGAAGCGGTGGGTTCCCAATTATTAGGATTGGCGAATGCAGCAGGAAGGGCATTATGGGCACAACGGGCCTGTTTGTCGTCTTCTTGGTGGTAGCGGGACACTACTTGTGCTTGCCACCTCACCAGCTTGAACTGCACTTATGGGACTCGCCACGTCACCAAGTGTTACTGCAGTGCTGGTTTGACTACGACCGGGGTGTACTAGGCCGCTGGCACCAAAACGCTACCAAAATACTGTTAGCGATCGCAAGGATCAGGCCTGACTCTGCGAACGCTGCAGTTATGTGTTTAGTGTTTTGTAAGTGACAGTGATCAATCGATACTGCAGGTATCTGGGCTGATCCCGCTAACACTGTGTTTTTGGGAACCCTAAACTGCTGGGGACGCTAGTATAGATCTGATCGGATCAGATACTATACTACTAAGGGAGGTGTACGGTGCGTGCGTCAGTGTTAGCGGTACTGGCGCTAAGCTGACGCTGCCTGGGGCTGGTGCTTGCCAGTTCACCAAAATGCTACCAAAAAAATTGTTGGCGATCGCAGGGATCAGGCCTGACTCTGCAAACGCTGCAGTTATGCGTTTAGTGTTTTGTAAGTGACAGCGATCGATCGATACTGCACTTGAGTGGGTTGGGCCGGGCGGAGGGGCAAAACGCAGGTATCTGTGCTGATCCAGCTAACACTGCGTTTTTGGGAACCCTAAATGCCTGGGGACGCTAGTATAGATCTGATCTGATCAGATCAGATATCGATCCGTTCAGATACTATACCACTAAGGGAGACGTATGCTGCATGCGTGGGTGTTAGCGGTACTGGCACTAATCTGACGCTGCCTGCGGCGACGCATATTACCGCCGGGCGATTAGGGGGCTAAACCTTTATTCTGTAATAAACGGCGGGTGCCCTGACACTATAAAAAATAAACGAACTAACCAGCGTGACCCGTAACAGTTATACGGTGATCAGTGGTGAAAGGGTTAACTAGGGGGCAATCAAGGGGTTAAAACCTTTATTAGTATATGGGGGTCCCTGTCGCTATAAAACGCTGACGGCGAACCTAAATATTTACCTCCCTAACTAGCGTCACCAGTGACACTAATACAGCGATCAGAAAAATGATCGCTTAGCGACACTGGCGACGGAGGGTGATCAAGGGGTTAAAACTTTATTAGGGGGGGTTAGGGGGGTACCCTAGACCTACAGGGGGCTAACACTAACTGTCCTACCACACTAACTGTCACAAACTGACACCATGCAGTAATCAGAAAAAAAAAAACTGCTTGGTGTCAGTGTGACGGGGGGAGGGGTGATCAGGGGGTGTGGCAGTTTTACTTTCACTGGTTAAAGCTTGTAGAAGGAGTTCTCATTCTCCTCTGACTGTCCTATGAGGCTCCATGACTCCAAAAACCCTCTAGCAATACAACCTATCTTTGCCTAGAAGCGCTTAGAAACAGGCTGTAAATGCCAGATATATATTATCTCAGTTTTAAGCTACAGTCTTTAAAGGGGTTGTAAACCCTCGTTTTAACAAAAAACAAACATGTCATACTTGCCTCCACTGTGCAGTTCGTTTTGCACAGACTAGCCCTGATTATCCTCTTGGGTCCCTCAGAGGTGCTGGTGGCTCCTCCCCGCATGGAGTGTCCACGTTGGAGAAGTGCTCTCCTTCGTGGACACCCATGCGGTTGCGCTCCCGAGTCCCACATCTGTTTCCATTCACACAGTATGCAGGACTCGGCGCTGCGTCATTGGTTTTGATTGACAGGCGTGGGAGCCAATAGCTGCGCTGCTATCAATCTATCCAATCAGGACACAAGACACCAGGTATAGCTGGTGTGCTCGTTCCTGGCTGGAGAAGGATCTGGGTCAGGTAAGTAAAAGGGGGCTCGGGGGGGCTTCAGCACCACAGAAGGTCTTTCACCTTAATGCATAGAATGTATTAAGGTGAAAAGCCATGAGGGTTTACAACTTTAATTACCAGACTTCAGCAGAGTCACAGATTGACAAGCAAATACATTTATTATACCTTTGAGTCCCATAGCAAAAACATGAGAATAGTCTAAAAAGATTGCTAAAAAAGCTAAACAGCAACCAGGACCACCAAAACAGATGTAATGGCAACTAGAGGCTGATTCAGCCTACTTGCCCCCAAGTTGAGATGTCAGGGGCACGTAGGCTGAATCGGTTACTGGTTGCTATTACATCTGTTTTGGTGGACCTGGTTACTGTTTAGCCTTTTTGGCAATCTTTTTAGACTGTTCTCATGTTTTTCCTGTGGGACTCATAGGTATAATAATTTTGTTTGCTTGTTAGTCTGTGACTCTGCTGAAGTCTGGTAATTAAAGACTGTAGCTTAAAACTGAGATAATATACAGTCAGGTCCATAAATATTGGGACATCGACACAATTCTAATCTTTTTTTGTTCTATACACCACCACAATAGATTTGATATGAAACGAACAACATGTGCTTTAACTGCAGACTTTCAGCTTTAATTTGAGGGTATTTACATCCAAATCAGGTGAACGGGTAGGAATTACAACAGTTTGTATATGTGCCTCCCACTTTTTAAGGGACCAAAAGTAATGGGACAATTGGCTGCTCAGCTGTTCCATGGCCAGGTGTGTGTTATTCCCTCATTATCCCATTTACAAGGAGCAGATAAAAGGTCCAGAGTTAATTTCAAGTGTGCTATTTGCATTTGGAATCTGTTGCTGTCAACTCTCAATATGAGATCCAAAGAGCTGTTACTATCAGTGAAGCAAGCCATCATTAGGCTGAAAAAACAAAACAAACCCATCAGAGAGATAGCAAAAACATGGTGTGGCCAAACCAACTGTTTGGAACATCCTTAAAAAGAAAAAAACGCATCGGTGAGCTGAGCAACACCAGAAATCCACGGAAAACAACTATGGTGGATGACCGAAGAATTCTTTCCCTGGTGAAGAAAACACCCTTCACAACATATGTATGTCAGTCAACAATCAAGAGAATGAATAGAGTGCAATGTTGAAATGAAGTGTCATAAAGCCACAATAAAAAAAATAGTCCCATAATCAAAGGTGTATAAAGTGAGCCCAACTTGGATGGGAAATCTTCAGATCTGTATATCATCAGCTCAAAGATCTTGAACAGGAAATAGATGTAATACGCTTACCGGAAACGGTGGATTAGAATGCCGTTGACACCAAATCAGACAGGCTTAGAGATCCCAGATGGAAGTGGTCGTCCAAGGAACCCCGGATCTCAAAGTGAATCCTTCCTCTGTTTTGCCAATCGCGACTGCCAGTCCAGAGAGGCCGAGGGGAAGATGGAAAATCCCAACCTCATGAAGTCTCGGAAGTATGTAAAGCTCGAAAAAACGTATAAAATGCGCCAATAGTGAAGATCAAATGGTGTATTTATTGGGTGTCACCGATAATCGAAAAAACAATTCAAAATAGCGTGGTCACGTAAATAAATAAAATCAAGTGTAGGGAAGAGTGTAGCTCGGCTGATGCGTTTTGTCTAATTGGACTTCAACTGGGGCATCACACTCATCCCCTACACTGTTAAAATATATATACAAACTACACAAATAATACAACCAATCAGACATGAATCAGTTGGTCACATGATAGATCGGCTCGTGATAGGGCAAAGAGGAGTCAGCTATTTGCTATAAGGTATCCAATAAGACCCCCGACCAATGAGAGGAAGGCATATGTGTGATAGCCAATAGATAACACAGTAAACAGGTGGAGATAATGAGAACACGTGTACAAATCCCCGAAAATTGAATCTCGGCCAAGCTGTAGACCTCTGTGCCCAATCAGAGCTGCTAAAAGTCACATACGTGGAAGGGGTGTTCATCCGCGCCATCCAAGGAAGTAAACAAAAGCTCACATGACCGCGTCTCATCCGGCGCGGTCATGTGGCTTACAAGGTCTGTGCTGCGCAATTGCGTGGGAAGGACTGACGCGATCTGTGAGGATGGAAACAAAAGAACACATGACCAGTCATCTGACAGAGCCACATGATGTTAAGTAGCCAATGTAACACAGTACACACAGATTGAAATGAAAGAACACTTAACCCCCTGGGAAAGACTCTTTAGATCCTGGGTCCTACAGACCCATTTCCCTACTATGCTCAGATGTGAAAATTCTGTCAAAGGTCTTGGCCACTAGATTAAAGAAAATAATTCATAAACTGATCCATTCTGACCAGACGGGTTTTATACCCCAAAGATCAACCAGTAGTAATATTAGAAGGCTGTTTCTGAACTTACAGATACCAACTGAAAATACCGGCTCTAGGGCTGTGTTGATTTTAGATGTGGTCAAGGCCTTTGACAGTCTTGAATGGGAGTATATATGGTGAGTAATGAGGGAGTTCGGATTCGGGCCCTCCTACATTAGCTGGGTTAAAATTCTCTATAACAACCCCAGGGCAAGGGTCAGAGTGAATAATATCCTTTCGGACGGATTCCGGCTTGAAAGAGGTTCTAGGCAGGGGTGCCCCCTGTCCCCTCTGATCTTTGCCCTGGCAATGGAACCAGTAGCCCTCGCAGTAAGGCAAGATAAGATCATGGAAGGGTTCAGGAGAAGGGACAGAGAAGAACGAATTGCTTTATATGAGGTTGATGAATCCTCTTGGTTTACGCATTCAAATTTTTCCCACCCTTGAAGACATGAGTGTCAATTTCAAACAAGAATGGGAAAAGAATCTTTCAAAATGCTCAGCAGGTATGATGTCTTTATTAATAGATGAGTATCAACGTAAATTGATTGATATAGAGAAAGAATTGGAACGCTTGAACAAACAATTAACAGGTTTCAAGGATCATGCCTTGTTCAATCAATATGACAAAAACCTGAATGAGCATCTTGAACACTACAACAAAGAGATCCTAATCAAGAAAGACAAAAAGTTTTTCAGAGACAAGGTGGCCTTTCAGGAGTCTAAGGCATACAACTGGAAAACTGCAACTAGCAATAGAAATACAAATCGTCATGTTAATAACGCTGATATGCTCTCTGAAACTTCATCCATGTCTTCTTTTTCATCCAAGGGTTCTTATAGGCGGAAATCATCGCGAAAAACCAAGAGGAACTCTCAAGGCAATGGGTCTAATGAAAAGAAACCCAAGAAACATATCACTGATCCCCATATGAGCACCGGTATTCCCTTTCCGCACGTGGTGTCAGGTAAAATAGGTGGTAATGGGCCTTCTACACCGATCCCGACAGATACGAATATTCCTCAAGCTGACCGTTCAGCTAGGGGAATTCAGCAACCACATACACTACAGGATAATTTTTTAGTCAATCCAGCCGACAATACAGTAATGTGAATCCCTCTATTCCTCAAATGGGGGCGTTCTCATTGACTGAAAGTCATGACCTCAATGTAGTAAATCTCTCTTCACATATGTTGAATGAGGTCGAATTATCTGTCCTGACCCGTGGCCTGAGTTTTTGCCCGGACCAGGACTTGGATAAATTTGAGGCGACAAAAGACATCCAATTATTTGCACGTAAACTTATTTTGAAGCAACTATATTCGAAGGAAGCACCAAAGGAACCAGTTTTTAAATCACAGGAATTGATTGCATTAGACAATTTGATATCACTATTAGAGGAGAATGAGCCACCTGATCTGATTGACCAGATCGACCTTGAGCATCTGCTTGGCCGATTTGATCAATCCGATCCTCCTCAACCCTCCACCAAGTCATTTAAGAAAAAATCAGACAAATTTCCTGCTCTCAGTACTAACTCCAATGTATTGGCCTTCGTAAAACTTACTTGTAATGAAATTCGGAAAATTAAAATTTGCCCTAAAAAACAACCCAACCTCAATATAGATGAACGCAGGGCCCTTAAGGAACTAGCCTCCAACCCCAATATCACCATCAAACCTTCAGACAAGGGGGGCAACATAGTCATTTTGGACAATGAGCAATATGTTGCAATTTGCAACAAAATACTCTCCAACCAACAATGGTACTCTAAAATCTCATCCAACAAAATTGACAAATTTAATAAAAAATTCTATAGATTGGTAGATGAAGCGTATGCCGCTGGCATACTTACCAAATCTGAACATGACTACGTTAGAACCAACAAGCCCCGTACCCCAACTTTCTATGCCCTTCCAAAACTCCACAAAGATCTACGTAAACCATCGGGACGACCAATAATTTCTGGTAATGGTTCTCTAACCGAGAACTTAAGCCAATTAATAGATGGCCACTTACGCCCATATGTATTAAATATACCCAGCTATACTAGGGATACTTTGCATTTGTTGCAAACTATAGAAAACATTCGGGTTCCACCTAAGTCATTACTGGTAGCGCTAGACGTAGAAGCGTTGTACAGTTCGATTCCCCACGACAAGGGACTGGCATGTATTCGGCGTGTGTTTTCACGCGATAGCCAGATTGACCTGAGGAAGAAGCATTTTTTGATTGATGCCTTGGATTTTGTTCTAAACCACAACTATTTTGCATTTAACGGTGGTTTTTTCCTCCAGGTACAGGGGGTTGCGATGGGGACTTCCTGTGCCCCATCGTATGCCAACCTGTACCTGGGGGAATGGGAGACCATGTTGGAGCAGTCTGAGTGCACACGATCGTACATGGACAATATAGTCCTATGGCTTCGCTACATTGACGACGTGTTGATCGTGTGGGACGGGACCCCAGATGAACTTCAGGGATTCCTGCAGGAACTTAATAAGAATTCTTTTAATCTGACCTTTACTATGACATTTCATGAATGTGACATCACTTTTTTGGATGTTACAATTCATAAACAACATGATGGCTCACTCCTCAGTTCACTATTCCGGAAACCAACGTCCGGCAATTCCATTTTGCATGCCTCCAGCTTCCATCCAAAACCCCTCATTCAATCGATTCCCTACAGTCAATACCTGCGTGTCAGACGCAACTGCACCAGTGATGAAGTCTTCAAACGTGAGGCCGATTCACTGATGGAGAGGCTACTGACACGCGGGTACTCTAAAAAATGCCTGAAGAGGGCGTACCAACGTGCTTGTCTGAAGACAAGACGAGAACTTGTCTTCAGTACTGAAACAAAAAGAAAAAACAATCCTATTCGGATAATTACTAAGTTTTCAAACCAACATAAAACCGTGAAAGATATCATTGAACGGTATTGGCATGTTCTAAAATTAGACCCTACAATCGGCCCCTTTATACAAGAGAAACCGTCTTTTACTTTCAAACGCGCTAGGTCCATCAAAGACAATTTAGTTTCTAGCGAATACGTGGGGGGTGGGGCAGGGAAACGAGACCCCTGTAAACGCATGGGAACCTTCCGATGCGGAGGGTGCTCATACTGCCAATTTATGAATACGAAACCAGACATAAAACTTCCGGATGGTAGTAAATACACACCGAAACATTTTGCTAACTGCAAAACAATAGGTGTTGTGTATTTACTTATGTGCGATTGCGCATGCTATTATGTTGGTAAAACGAATCAGGAGTTTTGGCGGAGAGCCTACCGCCACATTATTTCCATGAAAACGTGCAATCCCAGTTTACCACTGGGTAGACACGTCTCCATGTTCCATTCGGGGATATTCCCCAAACTGTCATTTCTGATCTTGGATCGCGTCCACCCAGGTCTACGTGGGGGGGACTGGAACAAAATCCTCCTGCAAAAAGAACAGAAGTGGATTTTTCGTCTCCAGGCCACTAAGGCACCAGGCCTAAATGAGACTACCTCCTTTAGACCCTTCCTTGAGGGTTTCACCTCAGGAGGGTCAGAATGGGAACATCTTGATGCCAACACTCCCCTCTTTTTGTAGCATCTAAGCAGTTAAACCGATGGAACTTGCCATCAGTCATCTGCGACTATATGAGGAAGGGGCACGCAATATGAGGAATGAATTTGCCTCTGTCCCCTCCCCCACCTATAGCTCTATGGGAATATACTGTTTATGTTGACTGTTTTCTGACAGGCGCCTTGGTATGTGTATTCACTTCTCCAATATGCTTTTATTCTTTCCCCTTTCTGCAGCAATAGTTTTAATCACCACATTTTTTTTTTTTTTTTTTTTCTTCTTTTTGTCCTCTTTTTTCTCTATGTTTTTCATATGACTATTTGTGGGCGAGATATCACATGCATCCGTCTCATCCAGGGGTCGAGTGTACCGCCGGGGCTCAGGATTGGCGGCGCTATGGTCCGGCCAGCCGTGTGAGTAGGCACTCGGATCCAACACTCGGCGCACGGGGGTCAGGCTGCCACTCTTTTGTCTGGCAACGCCTGACCACTCCCACATGACCGCCCATGACAGGGATATGTTTATCCTGTTGTCATGGCGATCAGCGCGCCGCGGGTGCCCGACGCGGACGCCGGTCCCCTCCCAGCACTGGTCCTCCTTCCCCTCCAGGATGCGATGTACTCCGCTCCTGGATTGGACCCGTGTGTGGGGTGGGGGGGCGGGTCTGCGCGCCGGGGACTCGGAGGGCGGCCTCTCCTGTCAGTAATGACGCTGCTCCCTGTGGAGTCAGCTGTTATTAATATACTAATCACGAACAGCACTATTTAAACTGCACATGAAGCCGCCAGCTCACTCGCTGGGGAGACACTGAACTGAATGTGCAGTTGCTGCTGACCGTGTAAGGTAAATGAATTCTGTTCCTTGTATGTGTATGGAAGATAGAACTAGAATGTTAAGAGGAGCTGTTGGATGTTTATACATCCTGAGCATAATTATTATTCCCCTCTCTTCTTTGTAGTCACCAAGTGAGGAACTCCAATGCTTTTTCTTTTTGGACTAAAGCTCAATTAGCCACCATAAACAGCATTATAGGTATGTCAATTAGACTTTTGTAGATAGCTGCATAATAAGTGACAAACACCTAACTTAGTAAGACTCTTTATTATGTCTTTTCTTTTTTGTCTTTCTTTCTATCTTCAGTCCATTAACATCAATATAACTGTAAACAGCTGGGTGGCTATCAGCCATATGGTCATCCATATGTTGGAGCGAGAGTTGAGATTTCTACTCTCTACACAACAATAGGTATGTACTAATAAATACCCATTGGAGCTCCCCTGTTTAGGCACAATGTTATTGATTAATTTTTAGTTAATACTGAATTTTACCATAAGAGGGGTTGCCTCATTACTTACGAGGATATATCGTCCTCTTCACATACATTTTGCCCAAGTCCTAGCTAATAATATGATTTAATATCTAGCAGACAGACGTGACGCCCTTTGTGTTCGGTCTCAATCTGCTTATGATCTCGGTCTCGTGGTGGTGGCGCCGCTATTCGGTTCTGGACCCCGGTGACTAACCATTTTATCCTCCCCCTTCCTTGGATTGGATGTCATGTGATGTTGACCCGATAATACTACGGTTAGGAAGCATTATCACTTTTGTTATTATTTTTCAATACTTTGAGTATGCCAATAGCTGTATTTGCATTACTTTTGATATATAACATATTTTGTCGTGTGTCTCTCTCTCTTTTTGTTTTTTCTTTTTCCAAAAATGTTCCTCAGACGGATATACACCTCACCCTCAGCCCCTGAAGAAGAGGTTATAATCATTAGCAAATACCTTGAAACGCGTTGGGCCTGCACTGTCAAGAGCTTCTTGCTCAAGCAGCCTCCAAGGGTCAAGTGTAGTTCCGCCAATTCGTTATGTATACTTCTGGTTGTATTATTGTCAATTGTACATTCTGGCATCCATAATATTTGTTGGTATCTGTGATCCCCTTTAGTATGTGCTATGTTTTTTAATAATTTTTTGATACAATAAAAATTGGATATATTTTTTATACTTTCTTTGCTATATTTCTTGGAGACCCTCCCCCAATTTAAAATCCCCCAAGAGGAAAAAATTTGCTGTTTCATACATTTATACAGGGATGTGGGGGCTGGTTGTCTCCTTCCACTAAGTACGTGTCACCACCCACTGTTCTATATGAGGTTGATGTCCTCATTTTTCTGGGGGATACTGAGAGATCGCTTAGACAGGTGATGGACATCTTCTCAAGGTTTGGGAAACTATCAGGCCTGACAATAAACTGGGGAAAATCGGCATTGTTACCATTAGATCCCATTAGAAAAAGCTCCTGTGTGGAAAGTATCCAAGTAAAAATTGTAGATAAAACGAAATACCTGGGTATATACATAACAAAGGACCCAAATGACTACATAAATAACAATTTGGTCCCTTTGTTATCCAAATTTAAGAACAAGAGTGACATATGGAAGGGACTTCCTTTATCAGTAGTGGGTAGATGCAATTTAATTAAAATGCTGTGGTTGCCCCATACTAAGAGTTCTTATATGGAAAGGGGGACAATCTAGAAAAAGCCTCCAGAATTTACAACTACCAACTCAGGAGGGGGGTCTGGCAGTACCGCATCCGCGTAGCTATTTTTTTAGCAGCCCAATTACAACACTTGGTATTAGACATCGATCCCGAAGGGGATAAAAACGGGAGTTTGGCGATGGCAGAAGCACCACATAAGACACTAGTGGAGGTCTTGGAGGCGAACTCTTTTGCCTTTAGACCCCCTACGGTGAAGCTAATAATTAGAGTGTGGAAATCTATAAAAGATCTGATGGGAATGGGGGGTATGGTTAAAGGCGCCCCGCTCTGGGACAATAAGAACCTACAAGAAGTAAGATCAATAGGGAAAATAAAGAAATGGGAAAGGAAGGGGATAGTCAGCCTGGATCAAATATACAATGGTAGTTCCCTAAAAACATTTATGGAATTAAAAGAGGTTTATGATATACCAGATAGTTCACACTATAGCTATTTGCAAATCAAACATGCTTTAAAAGCGCAGTTTGGGGAACAAGGCCCAGTGTGGAGTACCTCCCCCATATATAAAGGATTAAGTAGGACCGGAGGTCCTAGGGGATCCATAGCGGAATTCTACCCACAGATATGCAGAAATAGTATTATAGGTTCAGAAGATCGTATGTGGTAAAAAGATGTGGGTAGAATTGCGGATGATCAATGGAAAAAGATTTTGGAGGGGGGGAACCAAGTTTCAGTTTCGCCCGCCCAGAGGATGTCATACCTAATGCTTCTACATAGAACATACTATACACCTAAAAAGCTGTTTGAATGGGGGCGGAGGGGGGGTGCTAAATGCCCTAGGTGCCAAAACACCGGGGACTTGATCCACATGATCTGGAAATGTCCGAAACTTTACCGATATTGGACGGAAATATTAGATACCATAAATAAGATCTTTAAGTTATCATTAAAAATGGACCCGAAATTGTGTATCCTGGGAGTGGGGGAAAGGCTGGGAAACATTAAAAATAAAGCAGTACTAAGGTGCCTATTTCAGGCAAAGAAATTAATAGCACAGTGGTGGCAGGCAGAGAAACCCCCCTCCAAAAACGATTGGTTTAAAACGGTAACGGAAACAATATGGAAGGAAAAGGTAGTATATGCAAGGAGAGGAAATTTAAATGAATTTAAAAAAATCTGGATGCCTTGGTTAGAAGAAGTGGGTTATCCCATGTAAAGTGTATGTAGGAAGAGATAGGATAAAGGTGTATAATATTAAGAAAATAGGAATGGCGTGGTAGAAATAGGGGGGTAGTGGGGGGGAGGGTAAGATGGGGTTTAGAGTGGGGTGGGAGGGGGGGGGAGGGGGAACTTTGAATAAATTGTTTTGTTTTTGTTTTTTTCTCTCTCCTTTGTGATTATTATATATATAAGAGATTTTTGTATAAGGTGTATTCAATGATTGCTGTAAAGAGGAAACAAAACATATTTTTTATATATTTGTATGAAAATTGAATAAAGATTACCGTATATACTCGAGTATAAGTCGTTCCGAGTATAAGTCGAGGCCCTAATTTAGCACAAAAAAAAATGGGAAAAACGTATTGACCCGAGTATAAGACGAGGGTGAGAAATGCACAGCTACTGTAAGTGGAAAAGAGGGTCAACAATGCCCATTTGCAGCATCACTGTGCCCATTTGCATGCCTCACTGTGCCTATTTGCAGCCATAGGTCCCCTGAACTTCAAACTTGGTAGTTAAGGGTTCCTAGATGCCCCCTAGCTGCAGCCAAAATTTGGGGTCTCTGAACCCAAAGGGTCCCGAAATGACATTGCTGCAGATAGACACAGTTGACCGAATTTGGGGCCCCGTATCTCGGGGCCACTTAGTGCTAAGAACCCCAAATTTGGTGTGCCAGCCCAGTAGCACCATAAAATTTCCAAAGCTAGGGTTTCTAGCACCAAGTGACCCCGAGATACAGGGCCCCAAAAATCAGTTCAGAAAATGTCAAGCACTTTTCTGCAGCAGAGAATGACATTTTACAAACCAGTTTTGGGGCCCCGTATCTCAGGGCCACTTAGAGCTAGGAACCCCAGCTTTGGATCTGTGATGGTACCAGTTCCGCTGGGTTTGCACACCAAATTTGGAGTTCCTAGCACCAAGTGGCCCTGAGATATGGGGCCCCAAAGTCGGTTCAGAAAATGTCAAGCACTTTTCTGCAGCAGAGAATGACATTTTCCGAACCGATTTTGGGGCCCCGTATCTCGGGGCCGCTTAGTGCTAGGAACTTCAGCTTTGGATATGTTGTGGTACCAGGTCCACTGGGTTTGCATACCAAATTTGGGGTTTCTAGCACTAAGTGGCCCTGAGATATGGGGCCCCAAAGTCGGTTCGGAAAATGAAAATTTTTGCTGCAGAAAAGTGCTTGACTCGAGTATAAGTCGAGGGGGGCACTTTCAGCACAAAAAAATGTGCTGAAAAATTCGACTTATACTCGAGTATATACGGTATTTAAATTTAAAAAAAAAAAAGAACACTTAACCCGTCATCTGACGGGGTCACATGATCTTAAGGAGCCAATGAACAGGTCCCTTGGAAAGGCCTTTTTAGGCTGGTTTTGCTACAGTATTACACTATTTTGTCTCAGGATGTTTCTTTACCACCAATACAGCGCAATTTTATTATGGACCTTCTCAGATTCGCAATGACTCATAATTATTTTTGGTTTCATGCCAATTTTTATTTACAAATAAGAGGTGTGGCCATGGGGGCCAAGTTTGCCCTCAGCCTGGCCAACCTCTTCATGGCCAAATGAGAAAAGGATGTCATCTGTGCGTCCGGAAGGCCAGAAGTGGCCCTTTGGGCTCGGGACATAGACGGCATCCTCCTCCTATAGAAGGGTGACCTTTCCTCCCTACAGGAATTTATGGCGCATCTGAACTCGTAATGATCGGGGTATTAAGCTAACTTACGAAGCTAGTCTTACCTCCATACATCTTTTAGATCAGGAAATCAATGTTCACAACTGACGTTTGGAGTTTAGGACATATTTTAAATCCACAGATCGAAATGGGTACATCCCAGTGGACAGTTGCCACCACCCACAGTGGTTAAAATCTGTGCCTCGCAGCCAATTTCTCCGACTGCGACGTAACTGCACCAATGAGGCAGATTATCTTATTCAATCTCAAACCCTTAAAAACAGGTTTATGGAAAAGGGCTACACTTCCATTGAATTGGATGCTGAAATACAAAGGGTTGCGTCTATAGACAGACGGTCCCTATTAGCTACCAATCCGAGGAAGACTAATAATGACAAATTTAGGTGGTCTTTTTTTACCACCTATTCGGTCCAAGCTAGACAAATCCGGAACATTTTTAAAAAACATTGGGGGGTTCTTCGAAATGATGACCTCTTGGGTCCGGTTCTTCCGGAAAAAGCTGGAATCGTGTTTAGAGGAGCCAGATCCATCCAAGGACAAATCGCCCCCAATATTATTGATCCACCTAAAAATACGCCTTTTTTCAGAACTGTAAAGGCTTTTTTCCATGCAGGAAATGCAGGGTATGTTTCCACAATATAAAGACGAAAGACTGAGAATTTTCAGTCTACGGTCACCCAACGCACATACCCTATAAAACATTTTACCACCGGCGCCACGCAATATGTAGTATATGTTATAACATGTCCCTGCAAAAAACAATACGTGGGTCGTACTAAAAGAACCTTTTCTGTTCAAGTTGGTGAGCATTTAACCAACATCCAGGCGGGTAAGACTAACCATACAGTCCCACGACACTATTTGATGCACCACAATCGGGATCCCACGGGCACCCAGTTCCTTATATTCGGCAAATTTGTTGCGAACTGGAGGGGCGAATCTCGAGTTCGGGGTGTCTCCAAACTCGAGACTTACTGGATATTCGAGCTACGGACCTATTCGCCCTATGGGATGAATGTCGAATGGGACATTAATTCCTTTATTAACCAGGCATAGTTCCCCTGTATATATAGCGGTTGTTTCACTACACGCACTTATCCGCCACTTCATTATATTTCACTTCAACATCAGATACATATACTATTTTATTATTTGTAGCTCCCAGATTTGGCAGTTACCCTAGAAGTTAGGGAAGTTCCTTTATTTATTTACTCCCCCTTTTTTAAATTTAATTCACACAATTTTTCACCTTTCCCTCTTATACACACACTCAGTAACACATGAGTTTCACACAGGACTCTCCAGTGTACTATCACTGTTCTCCATAAGCGTATGTTTATATATTTTCTTTGTCTCCACAGACGGTTTTACATATATTTATTCACGTTTTTTTACCATGGCATTATGTGTGTGTTTGAGTCCTGTGCGGGTGACACCGTGAGATGCAGCGGCGATTGTCCGCGTTCACTTCCGGGTGTCCCCTGGCCACGTCTCATAACACACATAATGAATGCCGCTAGGTTACGTGGCGGGCGTACTGTCCTGGCCGGGCCTTTCCAAGGGACCTGTTCATTGGCTCCTTAAGATTATGTGACCCCGTCAGGTGACGGGTTACGTGTTCTTTAATTTCGATCTGTGTATACTGCGTTACATTGGCTACTTAACATCATGTGGCTCTGTCAGATGACGGGTCACGTGTTCTTTTGTTTCCATCCTCACAGATCGCATCAGTCCTTCACACGCGATTGCGCAGCACAGACCTTGTAAGCCACATGACCGCGCCGGATGAGACGCGGTCATGTGACCTTTTGTTTACTTCCTTGGATGGCGCGGATGAACACGCCTTCCACGTATGTGACTTTTAGCAGCTCTGATTGGGCACAGAGGTCTACAGCTTGGCCAAGATTTAACCATCGCGAGCTTTGTACACGTGTTCTCATTATCTCCACCTGTTTACTGTGTTATCTATTGGCTATCACACATATGCCTTCCTCTCATTGGTCGGGGGTCTTATTGGATACCTTATGGCAAACAGCTGACTCCTCTTTGCCCTATCACGAGCCGATCCATCATGTGACCAACTGATTCATGTCTGGTTGTATTATTTGTGTAGTTTGTATATATATTTTAACAGTGTAGGGGATGAGTTTGATGCCCCAGTTGATGTCCAATTGGACGAAATGCGGCGGGGCGCTACACTCTTCCCTACACTTGATTGTATTTATTTACGTGATCGCGCTATTTAAAAAAATTTTTTCGATTATTAGTGACACCCAATAAATACACCATTTGATCTGCACTATTGGCGCATTTTATAAATTTTTTCGAGCTTTACATACTTCCGAGACTTCATGGGGTTGGGATTTTCCATCTTCCCCTCTCTGGACTGGCAGTCGCGATTGGCAAAACAGAGGAGGGATTCCCTTTGAGATCCGGGGTTCCTTGGACGACCACTTCCATCTGGGATCTCTAAGCCTGTCTGATTCGGTGTCAACGGCATCCGAATCCACCGTTTCCGGTAAGCGTATTACGTCTATTTCCTGTTCAAGATCTTTGAGCTGATGATATACAGATCTGAAGATTTCCCATCCAAGTTGGACTCACTTTATACACCTTTGATTATGGGACTATTTTTTTATTGTGGCTTTATTGACACTTCATTTCACCATTGAACCCTATTCATTCATCTTATTTCTCTTATTTATACTCTTTTGCTTCAGTGGGTCATTTCCACTGATCAATTCATCACTTTTCAGTTTGTTCAGTATTAGGGCTACATTTATTTACTACATATTTTAATATTGATCATATTTGTATGTAGCTGCTTCACTTCAGTCTATTGGGTTAGGGCAGTGTTATCTATATCTTATTTTAACAATCAAGAGAAGACTTCACCAGAGTGAATACAGAGGGTTCACTACAAGATGTAAACCATTGGTGAGCCTCAAAAACAGGAAGGCCAGATTAGAGTTTGCAAAAAAACATCTAAAAAAGCCTTCACAGTTCTGGAACAACATCCTATGGACAGATGAGACCAAGATCAACTTGTACCAGAGTGATGGGAAGAGAAGAGTATGGAGAAGGAAAGGAACTGCTCGTGATCCAATGCATTCCACCTAATCAGTGAAGCATGGTGGTGGTAGTGTCATGGCGTGGGCATGTATGGCTGCCAATGGAATTGGTTCTCTTTTATTTATTGATGATGTGACTGCTGACAAAAGCAGCAGGATGAATTCTGAAGTGTTTCGAGCAATATTATCTGCTCATATTCAGCAAAATGCTTCAGAGCTCACTGGACGGCACTGACAGTGCAGATGGACAATGACCCGAAGCATACTGCGAAAGCAACCAAAGAGTTTTTTAAGGGAAAGAAGTGGAATGTTATGCAAGGGCTAAGTCAATCACCTGACCTGAATTCGATTGAGCATGCATTTCACTTGCTGGAGACAAAACTGAAGGGAAAATGCCCCAAGAACAACCAGGAACTGAAGACAGTTGCAGTAGAAGCCTGGCAGAGCATCAGCAGGGTTGAAACCCAGCGTCGGGTGATGTCTAATACGTTCCAGACTTCAGGCTGTAATTGACTGCAAAGGATTTGCAACCAAGTATTAAAAAGTGAAAGTTTGAATGATTGTTAATCTGTCCCATTACTTTTGGTACTTTTTGTAGAAAGCTGTCCCCGCCAGGAGAAAATGCAGTGCTTATTGCTAGCAGCTGTAACAGCCGCTAACAATAATCACATGTAAAATCCAACAGGCTCGTACCCAAGTGAAAGCGGAGTTCCACTCGTTTGCAAGTTTATTAAAAGTCAGCAGCTACCCTCTGATTGTTGGAGATGTGGTGTCTCACCAGGAGACTTCTCACATATTTTCTGGAATTGTCCGGGGATCCAACAGTACTGGAAGGAGGTGCTTAACCTAACCAACAAAGTTGCTTCCACCAATTTACCATTGACAATGGATATATGCATACTAGGATTAATAGAAAATATGGTCCCATCAACAGCCAAACGCACTATGATTGGGCTATTATTATTTTATGCTAGAAAAATCATTGCAATACAGTGGAAAAAACCTAACCCTCCTTCCAGAAAACAGTGGGAAGGCCTGGTCAACAGCAGCCTCCCGCTTTACAAAGATACATATGCAAATAGAGGTTGCCCCTTGAAATTGACAAAGTCTGGAGCAAGTGGATGAAAACAATGAACATTGCACAGTGATAAACAGTTATAATAGGAGCCAGGTTTGGATGACTGAATAATGATGCACCCGTGGTAGCCCACTACTCTGTTCATATGGGCCTCTAACAGTTGCGAGATATATATGTACAGCATAATTAGAGGAGGACAGCCTTAAGAATTGTAACATACTCCATGTTTGGGTATTCCCACAGTCTGCTACATGTATGTTACGGTCGTGGTATAGATAACCTGTATGCAACCAACTGTTTTTGTATTGTTTGGTAAAAATGTGAAATAAAAAGAAATAAAAAAAAAAAAAGTCAGCAGCTACAAAAAGTGTAGCTGACTTTTAATAAACAGACACTCACCTGTCCCAGTGATATGACCGCCCAAAGCCTCGCTCCTCTCCCCCTCCTCGTCATCGCAAGTGTGGGCACCCGGCTGTGACAGCTTGCGGCTTCACAGTTGGGCACGCAAGCGCGAGTCACGCTGCGCTCTTTTAGTGGCCAGGCAATCTTCTGGGACCTGTGACGTGTCCCAGAAAATTGCAAAGAGGGTGGGGGAGAGGAGGAGTGGCCTAGGCGCTGAAGTAAGTGGGACAAGAAGTACCTGTCAAAACTAAGTACCCGCCCCCCCACCCACCTAAAAAAAATTACATGCAAAATGTAAGGGGGCGAGGAGTGCTTAAAGAAGAAGTTCCACTTTTGGGTGGAACCCCGCTTTCATCTATCAATTTGGGTACATTCAGCCTGCCCATATGTGGTTCAAATGAACTGGCTGAGATTCGAATCGTCTATGGCCTGCTTAAGTCTGCTAATAAAATATGTAATGCAGCGCTACCCTCACTAAACTCAATTCACAGAAAAAGCTTTCGGTAATCACGTGATATAATAATAATGGTGAGAAAGCTGTAAATATTACTAACAAAATTGCACTGTGTAAGAACGAAAGCCAAATCATAATAAATGCAGCAAGTGTGTTAATGTGTAAAATATATATATATATATCATATATATCTCAAAGTTCACATATAAAGTATTCTAAAACCTAAATACTCAGATGACATCCGTGTGACGAAACGCGTAAGCGGGACTAACTTGATACGCATTACGTCGTATCCGGGAGTTTTGGTTTCTGGTATACATTTGGTGGAACGCAAGCTCCGTGCGAGGAGAGCGTTGCTTCCTCGTTCTGTTTGGAGAGCGTAAGAGCATGTGAGCTTTCTCTCCTTTTTAACTTCCTTGGACTTGTATTTGATTTCTAATAAAAGAAGCAATACGGAGTCGCGCTATGTGGACTATTTTTTCTTCTTTATGATACATATGTGGATATCTGGCCGGGAATTACGCTGCAGAGGGGAGGCTGTAGAGTCTCCTTCCTTTTCACCCGTAGATGGTCCTTTACCCTGATGTTGTGAACAAGGGGGATATCCGAGCTCCGTGACCGGGATTACATTATCTTTATTTCACGCTTGTACCCCTGCAGGGGTGAAGCGCTCCGGTGAGTGAAAACACAAGAGAGGAGCACAGTCACCACTGCCATCACATTTTTTGTTTTAAAACAAACTCACCAACTGGATGCAGCACTATGTCACTTTCTATGGACACTAATTTAGATTTTTTCGTTTATATTTATTTTTTGGATAATGGGCATATTGTGATAATTTATTAGGTTCGTAATTGGATATCACCAATAGCAGCTGTACTAGTCACTTTATATTAACTTTTCAGTTTTTATATATGTCATTTTTATTTTAAAGCTTATTGTGCAGTATATTAGTGCTGATTGATGGTTGTTATTAGCACTAGTTGATGATTTGTATGCTGATACACGTTATAATCACTTTTTATTTAAAAATGCTTTTTATTTAATATAATTTTTCAGCAAAAATAATTTTTCAGCACACGTCACTTTATATGAATATTTATTTATTACAGGAAGGATTTGTCCTTGCTGGACACACAGTATTTTCACAATAACTTTTTTCATATCTCATCTCATGGTAGACACGCATAGTTTTTTCAAATAGAAAAGCGCCATTCCCTACTTTGTCTCTTTTATTTCCTTTCCTGGTGCCTACCCGTGGCAGCATACTACCAATGGTTGGTGGCTCCGCCCTTAACCAACCCACAGGACCACGTAACTCTATAAAAAAGAGTTACTCCCCCCTCAGGTATTCTTGTAACTAGTCTTCAGAACCTTAAGGATTATTGAAGGGAGGGTGTATGCTGCCATAGATAGGCACCAGGAAAGGAAAATTACAGAAAGGTGAGTATTCAATTTTCCATTTTCCTGGTGCCTCCATGGCAGCATACCAATGGGAAATAACTCGCTTACAGGGTGGGTACTGCAATAATAATTTTTTAATGAGTTTACAGAACTGATAGTTCTAAGGCCCTTTTCCCAAAGTCTCGGGAGGTGCGGACCGCCGGTTCTAGGCTATAGTGTGACATGAAGGTGTTGAAGGATGACCAACTAGCGGCTCTACAAATTGTCTCAGGGGAGACCCGAGCCAAAGCTGCCCAAGAAAAAGCCATTCCCCACGTTGAGTGAGCATTCACAGCATTTGGGACTGGGAGACCACTAGCCCGATACACCTTCTGGATTAATTTCACGATCCAGCTGGCCAAGGTAGTTTTGGAAGCAGCCATTCCTTTCCTTGCGCCCTTGGGAATAGCAAATAGTCGTTGATCCTTGCGGAATTGTTGTGTCAGCTCCAAGTAACGCCTCAGAGACCTGGACACATCTAATTCATGTAGTTTTGAGGAGGTTGGATCCTCTCCGAAGGCCAGGAGAACCCATTCCTGATTGAGATGGTAGACTGAGGGTACCTTCGGGACAAACTGATAAATAGGCTGCAGAACTACCCTGTCTGGGAAGAACGTGACATAGGGTTCTTGTGCTCCTAGAGCTTGAATTTCCGACACTCTGCGCCCTGATGTGATGGCTATCAGGTCGTTTTCCAGATTAATGTCCTCCAATCCACATTCTTCAGTGGGTGCAAAGGGTGGACTGGCTAAGGTGTTGAGGACAACTGTGAAATCCCATTTGGGGTAAAGAGTCTTCCTGGGAGGACGTAACCTAAGGACTGCTTTCAGGAAACGGTCTACAAGGGGATTTAATGCCTAGGGTGTGTTTGTTAAAGCTAATAAGGCCGAAACCTGAACCTTCAGTGTGTTAAGCCTCTAAGCCTAAGTCCAGGCCCGACTGTAGAAATAGTAGAATATTATGGACCCCAGGATCCAGTGGATCGAAATGGCTGGATTCTGCCAGCCAGATGAATTTTTTCCATACCCTGTAGTAGGTGGCATTGGTAGATGACTTCCTGGCTTGTAGTAATGTTTGGATGACCTCATGTGAGCACCCTAAGTCGCCCAGTCTCTTCCACTCAATTTCCAGGTCTTCAAGTCCAATATCTCCGAATGCGGGTGAAAGAAGTTGCCTTGAGATAGGAGGTTGTCCATGTGGGGAAGTGGATCGTACAGAGCCATTTTGACTAAAGCGGAAACCACGGTCTCCTCGGCCAGTATGGGATGACCGCCAGTATAGTGAATTTCTCCGATGTCAGGCGCTGGAGGAACCTTAGTATCAGAGAAACGGGAGGGAATGCATACCCCTTCTGGAAGTTCCAGGGCTGGATTAGGGCATCCACCCCGGCTGACCTTGGAGATGGGAATCTCGAGAAAAACAGCTGAGTTTTCGCATTGAACAGGGAAGCAAAAAGATCTATCTGAGGAGTACCCCACTGTTGGCATATCTAACGGAAAACTTGAGGGTCTAGGGACCATTCAACGTTGCTGCTGAAAGACATTGAAAGGTGATCTGCTAGTTCATTCTCGGGGGCAGGGGTGTAAGCGGCCCGAAGTTCGACCAAATTGTTCTCCGCCCAAGATATAATTGGGGCTACTTCGCTGGTTAGGGACCTGCTGCGCGTCCCCCCTTGGTTTTGAACATAGGCCACTGCTGCTCGGTTGTCCATCTGGAGCAGTATGGACTTGCCCTTGAGAAGAGGAGCCAGATGTATTATTGCCATCCATGCTGCCCTTCGCTCTAGGATGTTGGAAATCATCCCTTCTGCCTTGAATCGCCATCTCCCTTGCACTAGCTGGTTCAGGTAGTGTGCCCCCCATCCTAGTTGACTTGCATCCGATGTAAGGACGGTCCATGAGATATGTCCCAGGGAACGATGAACTAGAAGGTTGGGTGGTCTTGTCCACCACCAGAGGCTAGATTTCATGGCCAAGGTAATGATTATTAATTGTCCCAAGTGCTTCCTTCTCCACTGCGCCAGAAAACCCGACTGGAAATCTCGCAGATGCCACCTGGCCCATTTCACCACTGGTATGCAAGATGAAAGGGACCCTAGGAGACTCAGACAGTCTGATGCTGGCATGGAGCGGTTCCCTAACGCTTGCTTCACCTTCCGTATCAATATCTTCTCTGGTGGGAGTGACACAAAGCTGTTGAATAAAGCTCCCAGGTATGTCATTTTTTGTGTAGGCGTCAATCGACTTTTTGAGTAATTGATAAGCCACCCGAATCGGGACAAAGTGTTCAGGACTAGCTGTACTTCTGCTTCCAGAGTCCCTCTTTGTTGTGACAGGATTAGTATGTCGTCCAAGTAGTGCAGGACCCTGACCCCTTACTCTTGGAGGGGAGCCAGGATGGCCACTAAAACTTTGGTAAAAGTTTGGGGGGCTGATGAAATTCCAAATGGCAGGCACTGGAATTGGAGGCGCAGATCGCCGACCTTGAACCTGAGAAAAGGTTGGAAATGATGGTGGATGGGGATGTGAAGGTACGCATCTTGGAGATCTATAGAGACCATCCTGGTTGCACTGACAGGATAACTTTGTTCAGGGATTCCATTTTGAAATGCTCTACCTGAATGTAATTGTTTAGCCTCTTCATATCCAGCACAGGTCTCCAGCCTCCTGATTTCTTGGGGACTAAAACGATTGGGGAATAGAACCCCGAGTGTCTCTCCGAGTCGGGTACTGGTAGAACTGCCCGTTGGTGAAGAAGTATTTGGACATACTGAAAGAGAACCTGCTTCTTTTCCTCAGAGGTCGGAATCTTGGTGGGTTGGAAAGAAAAGGGTGGAGGATGCCTTTTGAATTTCCAAAAATGCCCTTGAGGAACCGTGGAGACTGCCCATGGATCCGCGCAATTTTCCACCCAAACCTTGGTAAAAGAGTCTTGCTCCTACAGGACTGGTTTGGGTGGGTAAGGAGTCAAAAAGACTTCTCAACCGCTGATGTTGAGACCTTCGGTTTTCCCAACTTAAGAAAAGTGGCTTGTGAGCCCTTCCAGCCTCTTCTGTACTCCTTACCGGGCCGGTATGTTCTGGCATCCCTAGATCTTGGTTGGATGACTGGTCGTTAAGCGAATTTCCTTCTATTCCTATCCTGGGGAATTAGGCCACTCTTGCCACCTGTGACTCTGGTGATGGCTGTATCCATTTTCTCGCCGAACAGGGCCTTCCCAGCTTCAATATATTGATAGGGATCACTAGATACCACTATACCCAAATACCTCATTTTCTCTGTTACCCTTAACCGAGACATACAGCCAGTCCGGGCATTAATAGTTGAATCTATTGGTAGAAGCATAGATTTACCCCAATTAACTACAAGTCCCGATAAGTTCCCAAACCTTTCCACAAGCTGGATCACTTTTTCTAGTTATGGCCCCGTGTCACCCAGGAACAGTAGCACGCCATCTGCGTATAACGCTATCTTATCTTCCCCATTGCTTCTCTTAAATCCTTGCACTCCGGTCGATGTTCTAACTGCTTCCGCTAACGGCTCCATAGCTAGGGTGAACAGCAGGGGTGACAATGGGCACCCCTGCCTCGTCCCTCTCTCAAGAGGCATCCATTCAGAAAATTTGTTGTTTATCTTTAATCTGGCACTTGGATGGGAATATAGTATTTTTACCCATCTTATAAATGTGGGACCAAACCCAAATCTCTCCAGTACCCACCAGAGGTAGTCCCATTCCATACTGTCAAATGCCTTGGTGATATCCAAGGACAGTATCGCCCTGGAGGCATTTCCCCCTGCCGGTGACTGGAGACTCAAGTACATCCGTCTGATATTTACGCTAGCGGACCTATTAGGAATAAATCCTGACTGGTCCGGGTGTACCAAACCGGAGATACATTTATTTAGCCTAATTACCATTATTTTTGCCAGAATTTTGATGTCGGAGCAGAGCAGTGAAATTGGTCTGTATGAAGATACGTCAAGATGGTCTTTCCCCTCTTTCGGTATCAATATTATATTGGCGTCTAACATCGAAGAGGGCCGCCTTCCTTCTGTAGTCGCCCAGTTCAGTGTTTTCAGGAGCAATGGGAGCAGCAGCAGCACCGCCCCGAAGTGCTTATAGACTTCCAAGGGCAATCCGTCCGGGCCTGGGGATTTTTGGTTAGGCATATCAGCTACTGCTTGTTTTAATTCTTCAAGGGTTATAGGGGATTCCAGGCCGGCCCTATCAGTATCAGGGAGAGTCGGCAGATAAACATTCTCCAGAAAACTTTCCATTTCATTTAATTCTAACCTACGCTGTGACTTATATAAATCCTTATAATAATTGAAAAATGTTTCCTTGACTTTCAGGGGGTCAAATGAGTTTTCTCCACTAGAGGTCCTAATTGTAGGCAATGATAAGGAGGGAGAGTTGGTGTTGACCAACAACGCCAACATTCGACCCACTCTTTCCCCCTCTCTAAAACACTTCTGCTTCTGGAACAGTCTCCTGTTCTCGGCATTTCTGATTGTATCAATCTTGTACTCCTGTTGCTTTTTTTAACCATAGCACCTGATTTTCCGAGCTTGGTTCCTCCACATATTGCCTCTCCAATTTCAGTACCTCTTCTCTAATCTGTTCACTCTTTACCCTTGAATGTTTCTTGACCCGTGATACCTGCTGTATAAGCACACCCCTAAGGAATGCTTTTAGAGAAATCCCAGACGCTGTGCCCTGATTATTTCCAATGTACTCTTCTAATTTTACAGAGATATCTTCTGTTCCCCCTATAATCTCCAACCACACCGGATTTAACGCCCAAGCCCTCTGAGTATGTCTATCGTGGACCTTTATCTTCAGTGTCAGAGGGGAGTGATCTGAGATCCCCCTTAGTTGGTATTCTATCTTGTCTATGAGGGACTGCGCCGCCCCATTACCTATCGCTAAATCAATTCTAGAGAGTGTGCGGTGCGACCCCGAGAAACAAGAGTATCGCCGAACCTCTGGATTCCGAGCTCTCCATAGGTCGCACCACCCAACCTCCTCCAGGAACTGGGCCAGCCGCCCCCCGGACACTCCTGTCGACCTGGACCCAGGTGGGAACCTGTCCAGGCAGCCATCGAGGACCATGTTAAAATCGCCCACTATTATAGTCGGGGCGTCAGCTTTATCCTCCATATACTCCAACAAACAATACAAAATTTCCAACTGAAAAGGTGGAGGGATATACAGATTAGCTATAATGAATGGGTAGCCCTCTATAAGACAATATAAAAACACATAACAACCCAGTGAATCGATCTTGACATCCCTACAGGAGAACGTCACACCTTTTTTAACCATTATACTAACCCCCCTTGAATAAGACGAATATACTGAGTGGAACTGAGCTTGAAATTTCCTATTCCTAATTGATAATTTGGACTCGTTGGTCAGGTGGGTCTCCTGGAGGCACATCAATCCCGAGCCATGGGACTCCAACTCGGCAAATACAGTGGCTCTCTTAATGGGATCGCCCATGCCCCTGATGTTCCATGAACTTACACCTACAGTACTAGGCAACATTGGCAAAAAAACTAAATAAACATTATTAATAAGAAGAAAGAAATACCGCCCCTGTAGACAGGGGGCCAAAAGAAAAGAAACTGTTCTAAATAACCGAAGGTGCTCATAACCTTTCTACCATAATCACCCTGTCTAAAGTGTCTATCTTTTTGTATGCCTTTCCCTATCACACTCAACTCCTCCTCTGGCTCCATTGCTAACCTTACTTCATATTTCTTAACTGTGCATAAGTATCTCAACAAACTATGTATCCTTTTAACCTTTTCACTCCCCAGCTTTTGGTCTAGTGCAGTGTGACCCTTTTTTATTTGAACCCCCTGTGCTCCTTTACCCTCATGTAACCCCCCTCCTCCCCCCAAACCTATATTGGTACGCCCTGGGGGCATGCTTTGTGACCATTCTAACCCCAACACTGTGCTCAATTCAACACTCCCTCCCCCCATCCAAATACACTCCCTCCGCTATCTCCACCCTCCCTCCCCCACCCAAGTTTCATACGTCAGGGTTCTAAAAAAAGAAACATCCTCAACCCTCCACCCTTTGCCAGCTCTCATTAAACGCTTTCTTCAATCCACCCCTCCCCCTTCAACCCTTGCTGCAAAAAAAGAAAAAAAAAAAGAGAGAAAAACCCCCAACTGCCATAAAAAATTAGCATTAATTTTAATTCAGTGTGATCCAGCTCTAAAAGTTCCTCTTGTTGTCTTCAAGCCACTTTGTGGCCTTATCTACAGTGTCAAAAAATTGTGTCACTCCTAGGGCTTCGATGCGCAGTCGCGCCGGGTACAACAGTGCGTATGATATTTTAAGAGTTTGCAGACTGCGCTTAATGTCCACAAATCCAGCCCTCTTCTGTAACTCCGGAGAGTAGTCTGGGTATAATGAAACTCGGGCAGAAAATGTCTCCCTTCTCTCTGGACTTCTGCATTAGTGTCACCTTATCTTTGTAATTAAATAATTTCATGATCATGGGTCTAGGGCGGGTGCTTGATGTGGCTACCCTAGTAGGTACTCTATGCGCCCTTTCGATAGAGAAAAAACGCGAGAATGTCTCAGCTCCGAAAACCTGCCTCAACCATCCTTCCAAGAATTCTTCAGGGCAGGGACCCTCGTTTTTCTCTGGAAGGCCCAATACCCTCACGTTCTGTCTCCGTAGTCTATTCTCCATTTCATCCATTTTAGACTTGTAAGTATCCAACTGGGTTTGCATTACTTTAAATTCTTGTTGCATTGGGTGCAAGACATCCTCAGCTTGGCTTAACCTCTCCTCCAGAATGGAGGCCCTTTCCGCAGCTTTTTGTAATTCCTGACTCATAGAGCGTAGCTCTTCTTTAAGACCCCTTAGCTGATCACTTAGGCTAGTCAATGAACCCCTACAGGAATTAACTGCGTTTAACACCTCTTTTAATGTGGGCTCAGGTTCACCTAATTCGTTGGAGACAAGAGTAACTTCTGGCACATTTTCCAATGGAGCCTTCTCAGGACTTTTTTTATTCGCCCCTTTAACAGGAATTAGTGGTGTGGATGAGGTTTTACCTATACTTTTCCTGTCCCCCGTACCTCCCGGCTGCGTTTTTTCCTGAGATGAATGGTTGCCCTTAACTGGGGAATGCAGGGGGGTGCTATATGCTAAGAACTAAAGACCATCCAAAAATCTATATTTTTATTATAAAATATGTGTCTAACCTGTATGTAAATGTATAGAAAAAATGGACGGTTTTGGACAATTATCAAGCAACCTAATTGGCAGTGTCTAGAATTAAGCCTATCAAAGGAAAAGGGAAGAAAAAGGAGGGCAACAAAGCAGGAGAAGAACATGGCCATGTCCAATGTCCATAGACCTAGCAATGTTGAGTCAACAGATTCCATACCAACCTTAACATATCGTCCAGTGAAACAAATAATGGTATAGAGTTGAGGCATAAACCGCAAGATAGTTTTGGTATTAATGGTAGCTAACTCCCCCGTGGGAAGCAATTTCACTTGATGTATCTGGATGGGAGATGGACATGTGTGAACATGTGCAAAAATCTCCCATCCAAGACACCAAGGTGGGATGTAAAAAGTTAGCCCACCGAACCAGACAGGTATAAAATACCGAACTGAATGGGGAGATGGGCAAGATGTAAGTGGGGAAGAACAAAGAACCAAAAGAACAGAAGAATTTGTGGGGCATAGGTTAATCATAATAGTGGGATACATCCCATTCAAAATTTAAGCCTGACGGAATTCTTGTGTTCAAAGAAAATATCCAATATACCTCACGTCCTCTGACGGGAGTGACAATCCTTTCAATACCCTGGATGAAGAGGCTTGAAATATCTTTATGGTGTATGGAGTTTCAATGCTTGGCTACGTTGGTCAATCTGTTTTTCTCAATGTCGTATATGTGGTCATACAGCCGGTCCCTAAGACGGCGTGTGGTGCGACCTACATATTGGATCTGACAGATTTCACAGGTGATCACATATACCAAGAATTGGGTATTACAATTAATAAAAGCGTAAATATCGAAGGTTCTACCATTGACACAAGATTGAAAACATTTACCCTTTTTAATAGGATTACAATAGTTACACCCTCTTATACCACATTTAAAGTTCCCCTTAAAACGTAACCAATCTAAACCCAACTGTCCATTCGAGAATAAACTGGGTGAAAGAGAGCTGCCCAATGTGGGTGAAACCATTTTGATCCCTCCGGAAAGGATTTTGCTGTAAGTGGGGTCGTTAAACAGGATCGGGAGGTATTTAGTAACTATACCTTTTATTTTGGTAAATTCTGAACTGTATGATGTGGAAAAGACTGGGCTATCACTCGAGTATATAGTAGATTTGTGTTTATTCTTTTTGCCATACTTATCTTTTAATAGTGAGTGTCTGGGGATAGCACTGGCAGTGGCCAGTGCTCTATTCACAACGGTGTCCGAATACCCTCTGTCTTTGAACATTTGGGCCACGTCATTAGCTTCCATTTGAAAATTCTCCAGTGTACTGCATATAAGCGCCTCAATCTGAGAAATTGTCCGTACGGTACACCCCTGATAGTGTGGCCGGGATGTGCAGAGTCCGCTCTCAATAGAGTGTTGCCCGTAGTGGGTTTTCTGTACAGGCTGGTGTTAATTGACCCCCCCATTCCTGTTAGTCTTACATCCAAGAATTCTATTGTGTTTACTCGTAGGTCTCCCGTGAATCCCAAATTTAGAGTGTTGTCATTAAAGTATGAGAGCCAAGTGTTAAGGTCGGCATTCTCATCAGATGTGACGAACAGGAGGTCGTCAATGTAGCGACAGAAAAACACTGTGTCCAAAAATGCGGGACCTCTCCCACCAACCCATAAAAAGGTTGGCTAGTGAGGGCGAAAATTTCACCTCCATAGAGGCCCCCGCATCTCTGGAGATAACAGCCCCGTCAAACATGAAAAAATTGTGTGTTAGCAAATATTCTAAAGCTTGTAAAATAAAATCCTGGAGTAACAAAGAGAATTTTCCGGACCTTTTCAGGAACCATGCAACTGCCTGTAAGCCCAAGTGGTGTGAAATGCTAGAATATAAGCTAACCACATCACAACTCATCCATCTATAGTTATCTTTCCTTGGAAATCTTAAAGTTTATCCAGCAATTGCTTGGTATCTCTAAGATATCCCGGTAAGTTTAAAGTTAAGGGCTGCAAGTGACTATCCCCCCATTCACCCAAGCGCTCATTAAGTGAGCCTATACCGGCGACAATGGGCCTCCTTGTAAGGGGGTTAAACCCCTTATGAGCCTTGGGTAAGTGGTGGAATACCGGCATGATAGGGCATTCTGGAATGAACAGCTCTTTGTCCTTCTGGGAGAAAAGGCCAGCCTGCACTGCCCTTTCAAGAAGGGCAGATAGTTCTTTCTTGAAGGGAGATGTGGTGTTGGATGTAAGGGGTTGGTATGTTTGTGTGTCAGATAACTGACGTAAAGCCTCCTGTTTGTATACCTCTGAATCCAATACTACTACAGTGCCCCCCTTATCCGCGTTCCTGATAACAATACTGTTATCTGCTGTTAACACTTTGAGAGCCTGATCTCTCAGCAGGGGATAAATTATCGGTGACAGGTCTCTTATGGCAGCTGCGAGCCAGACGAGTCAAGTCACCCTCCACCATTTTCTGAAAAAGATCCAAATCCCTTCCACTAGGTGCCACTGGATAAAAATCTGACCTGAGTTTAAATGATATTTTGATATAAACATCAGTGGGATCAATGGGGGATGGATCTGATTCCTCAACTAAGTCAATCAAGTCATGTAATGCACAGACCTCAGTGAACATTGTAGGTGAAGGGGGGGGACTCCCCTGTCTCGCAGACACCCAAAGGGACCTCCTCTCCTTCAGATGGAAGATCAAAGTAGTGTTTTCTGAGGGTTAAAGTACGAGAAAACTTATTGACATCTAAAATTTTCCCAAAAAGGTAAAAATGTCTATTCAGGCAAAAATTCAACCCTTTCGCCAACAAACTTCTTTCTTCTTCTTTCAAGGGCCTCTTAGAGATGTTGATAACGCTGTGAGTTATTTCTTTGTTTTGCCCGCAGTGTGTAGTGAGAATTTCTTGGGAGTTTTTGTGTTTCCTGCCGCCTCTCCTTGTTTTTTTAAGGAAGATTTCTTTTTCTTCGTTTGACTGGACCCGCGGGGTTTCCTGGAATACGGTCATTACCTGGTCTAGCTGGCCCCATAGATCCTATAGACCGATCAGGTGAAGAATCTGACATGGTGTGGGCAAGGGTGTCATCCGCTAGTTTACTTTCTTGGTCAGAAAAACTGACTTGTTTGCCCCAGTTTCTACGTGACCGACTCGGGAAAAATTGTGGTCTTTTCCAGACATAAACCTTATTACTTTCATAATCAGTTTTATCCCGGGCCATCTTGCCCCTCTTACTGTCAATAACAGACTTTTCCATTTTGTCCAATTTCTTGTTTAAACGTCCGTCCAGGTCCGTGACCCCCATGTGGGTTTGTAAGGCAGTAAGATCTTTTTGACTCAAGGTGATATCAGGTTGTAATACCTCTTCTTTCTTTTTCGAAGAAATCAAGATGTTCATAAGCTTGAAGGAACATGTATCAAGAGTTTCAGTCCATTCTTTTTTAAGTTGGTTGTCAAATAACTCTGAGGTGGGAAATTTCTTAAACCTCAATCCTTGTGGTATTTGGGCCAAAGATATGTATTCAGTTAAAAAGCTAATGTCCCAGTATGCTCTGATTTCTTTAGCCATTATTTGCAAAACCCCATCATCATCGGAAAATTTAAGTGTGTACCTATGATGATTGTCTCAGGGGGTTGTTAGACAGTGCCGTGAGAGTTCTGCTGTATCCAGCTTCAGCTGTGGGTGACGAGGTAACAGCGTGATCCATGTTAGTGTAGAGGCAGGCTTGACTTGTTGGTGACAATCTAGAAGACTGGTACGGAATAACAACTAGAGGGGACCTCCGAGCTTGTGGAACAAAATGAGCATAAGTCCAGAAATCCAAATGAGACAAGAAAAAAGAAAAACACCACCGCTCCAGGTAGATCCACCAAGATTAATCCTTCGCCTTCAGAGAAAATGGAGCCCCAGGTGCTGGCTAATGCATATGCAGATAGAAATGGATGGAAAAACTCTGGACAGCCGCACTCCGAGAAAAGTTTCTTTATGCCTTTTATTGTAAACCAGGACCACAAAGTACAAACCACAGCAGAGTGATACAGGAAAGAAGCTGACGTGTTTCACACTCATACTAAGTGCTCACTCATAGCTAGCGATCATAGAAATGAGAATCAAATATATACTCTGTCTTGTAAACCATGTGACCATGTAATTATCCAAAGACTTTGAACAGCTGGGATCTAACCACATGAGATTTCCGCACATGTTGCCGAGTAATAGATTCCAAAGAAAAGCCAAGCCATGATCGTATGGTATATAAGCACAAAATGTAATAAAAATGTATATGTCGATATGCTTAATTTTATTTATTTTTACTTGTTAGGTCATGACACCCCAAAATACATTTTGCTGCTCCTCCTGAGTACGAGGATACCACGTGTGTGACATTTTGGGAGCCTAGCCGCGTACAGGACCCTGAAAACCAATCAACGCCTTCAGGCTTACTAAAGGGCGTAAATTTTTGATTTCACTCTTCACTACCTTACATGGTTTCGGAGGCCATGAAATGCCCAGATAGCACAAAACCCCCTAAAATAACCCCATTTTGGAAAGTAGACACCTTAAGCTATTTGCTGAGAGGCATGTTGAGTCCATGGGATATATCTTATGTTTTGCCACACGTTTCAGGAAAATTCCAATTTTTTTTTCACAAAGTTGACACTAAATTATATATTGCTCAAACATGCCATAGTTAGGCATATGTGAAATTACACCCCAAAATACATTCTTCCGCTTCTCCTGAGTACAGGGATACCACACGTGTGTTACTTTTTGGCAGTCTAGCCACGTACAAGACCTCGAAAACCAAGCACCGTCTTCAGGCTTTCTAAGGGTGTAAATTTTTGCTTTCACTCCTGACTACCTATCAGTTTCCAAGGCCATGAATTGCCCAGACAGCACAACCCCCCCCCCTCAAAAAAAAAAAAGACCCCATTTTGGAAAGTAGACACCCAAAGCTATTTGCTGAGAGGCATGGTGAGTATTTTGCAGATCTTGCTTTTTGTCACAAAGTTTTGAAAATTAAAAAAAGAAAAAAAATTACATTTTCCTTTCTTCATTTTCAAAACAAATGAGAGCTGAAAAATACTCACCATGCCGCTTATCAAATACCTTGGGGTGTCTACTTTCCAAAATGGGGTCATTTTGGGGGGGGGGGTTGGGTTTGGGCTATCTGGGCATTTCATGGCCTCCAAAACTGTGTAAGGTAGTGAAGAGTGAAATCAAATATTTACGTCCTTAGTAAGCCTGAAGGCGGTGATTGGATTTCGGGGTCCTGTACATGACTAGGCTCCCAAAAAGTCCCACACATGTGGTATACCCGTACTCAAGAGGAGCAGAAGAATGTATTTTGGGGTGTCATTTCCCATATGCCCATGGCATGTTTTAAGCAATATATCATTTCATTTGCAAATGCATGCGTAAGCCACAGAGCCTCGTCAAGATACCCTGCATGTGCCCACAGTGGAGGCACATGCATTTTGATGGATAGGTGAGAGCAGGTGGACTGAAGGGGAGCCACCCCTTAAAGGTACAGGGGCACACTGATCACCCAGCATATAGCACAATGGCTGCAAAGGTGTCAGTGCGTTGCCTGACCACAAAACACGACAGTGATACAAAAAAGACACCACTTGCTCCCATCTATAGCTGACCATCGCAGTAAGAAGCATAGGAAGGCTAACAACAGGGTGCTATGACGAGGCTCTGTGGCTTACGCATGCATTTGCAAATGTGTGCAGACTACACCCCTGCTTTTAACGCATACTGTTAGACAGGTTATTTTGTCTGGGGACTGGTGGTAAGTTAAGCTTGGTTTTTCCCTTGGATTTATCCTTGGCCTTATTTGTACCTGTTGTTAGCCTTCCAATGCTTCTTGCTGTGATAGCCAGCTATAGATGGGAGCAAGTGGTGTTTTTTTGTATACATTTTAAAAGCCTTTACAGGTTACCACTTTAGATTTACAGAGGAGGTTTACATATGACACAAGACCGAAGCTTACGCTCGCCATTGCGCGCAAGCGGGGGGGGGGGGGGGCAGTTCTGCTTTTTTAAATTTTTATTTATTTTGCTTTTTTATTTTATTTTTACGCTGTTACTTTCATTTTTTTTATCATTTTTATTGTTTTCACAGGGAATGTAGATATCCCCTATGATAGCAATAGGTAGTGACAGGTACTCTTTTTTTTTTTTTTACATTGGGGTCTACAGGACAGGAGAACCTGAGAAAACCATGGAAGATGGTGGGGACGTTCCCTCCCACTGCTTGTAAAAGCAGTCTTGCGGCTAATTAGCCGCTAGGATTGCTTTTACATGAAAGCTGACCGCTAGCTGAAAAGAACAATACCAAGATGATGCCTAAACCTGCAGGCATCATTCTGGTATAACCACTCAATGTCCAGCAACATACCAGTACGTTGCTGGTCCTTGTTGGGCCTATATTGTAATGTTCTTTTTATTTTATTTTTTCATGCAGCCTGTGGGCTGAACGAAAAAAGATTTATCGGTGGGTATGCCCACCATTAGAATACCGCCCTGCATCCACCTACTTCTAATGATAGGCATACATGCACCGTTTTTTTTTAACCACTTCAATACCTTAGGGCGTCATATGAAGTCCTTGACATTGAGTGGGGATATCTGAATGATGCCCGGGCGCGATGTTATGACCTCACGCCCGGGTTCCTAGAAGTAAACAAAGCCGCGATCGGGGCTGTCAGCATGAGATCGGTGAATTTTTTTTCACGATCTCATGCTTTCCAGCCTGGAGGAGAGATGCAGGTTCTTATTGACCCCGCATCTCTCCATAAAGAGGACCTGTCACACACCATTCCTATTACAAGGGATGTTTACATCCCTTGTAATAGGAATAAAAGTGATCAAAAAAAATATGTAAAAAAGTGCAAAAAAAATAATTTTCAAACGCCCCTGTCCCCGGTAGCTCGCGTGAACGCCGTGTGTTCAGCTTGATAGCTCTTTAGCGTCTGAGACGCTAATGAGCCATCAAGCTGAACACACGGCGTTCACTGTCTGGTTTATTGCAGAGGATTTATCTTCCCAAGGAGCTGCTTTCTGCTCTGCCTCTATGCTGTTTAAGCAGACCACCAAACTACACTTCTATTAGGTTACCAACCAGTATTCTTCACCTGCCAGTACCATGTTGCTACACAATCTGTGGTCTTTGGATAAGACCCAATAAACCGTGCTTTTTAGCTATTTTTTGACATTTCCTATCCTGCGTCTGTTCAATGCATGAATTTCATGTGCTCCTGAGGAAGCGTGGTTCTACGCGCAACATGTCGAGCAACTAAAAGATTATGTATACCCGGACTCACAACCTGACCCACAAATCTTCTTGCCTACACCTTCAACAGAATCACCACTACGGGAATTTTAATTTCCATACTGCTGTTCACACTACCAGCTTTACTTATTGTACGAAGTGGGGTTAAGGTTTTGTGTGGGATATACAATATTAATCTTATAGAATTTTATATGCCTTTACCTGTATTTGTTGTTTGTGTTATATGAATTTTGTACTCAATAAATCAACCTTATCATTTTTAGTAAATTTACCTGTGTGCCTATAAAGTCCACTCCATAGTTCTCCTAGTATCTATACACACATGTGAGGTATCGCCACGTGCAACAATTCTAGCACTAGACCTCCTCTGTAACTCTAAACTGGTAACCTGTAAAAATTTTCAAAGCGTCGCCTATGGAGATTAAGTACCGAAGTTTGGCGCCATTCCATGAGTGTGCACAATTTTAAAGCATGACATGTTAGGTATCTATTTACTCAGCATAACATCATCTTTCATGTTATACAAAAAAATTGGGCTAACTTTACTGTTTTGTTATTTTTTAATTCATGAAACCATTTTTTTTCCAAAAAAAAGGCATTTGAAAAATGATTGCGCAAATACCGTGCAAGATAAAAAGTTGCAATGACCGCCATTTTATTCCTTAGGGTGTCTGCTAAAAAAAACATATTTAATGTTTGGGGGTTCTGAGTAATTTTTTAGTAAAAAGATGATTTTTATATGTAGGAGAGAAGTGCCAGAATAGGCCCGGTATTGAAGTGGTTAACTGTGGTGGTGAAATCACCTCCTACAGCGCTGGAGTCGCTGATTTAGTTATAGTAAGAGCAAACGCGGTTGCTGTCAAGATAGATAAATCACTGCTGCAGCTGAATGGCGTACCTGAAAATAAACTAATGGTTAACAAAAAAAAAGAGTAAAGTATAAAAGAATTACATACAGTTGTATGCAAAAGTTTAGGAACCCCTGACAATTTCCATGATTGTCATTTATAAATATTTGGGTGTTTGGATCAGCAATTTCATTTTGATCTATCAAATAACTGAAGGACACAGTAATATTTCAGTAGTGAAATTAGGTTTATTGGATTAACAGAAAATGTGCAATATGCATCAAAACGAAATTAGACGGTGCATAAATTTGGGCACCCTTGTCATCTTGTTGATTTGAATACCGTAACTACTTAGCACTGATTAATTGGAACACACAATTGGTTTGGTGAGCTCATTAAGCCTTGAACTTCATAGACAGGTGCATCCAATCATGAGAAAAGGTATTTAAGGTGGCCAATCGCCAGTTGTTCTCTTTGACTCTCCTCTGAAGAGTGGCAATAATGGGGGCCTCAAAACAACTCTCCAATGACCTGAAAACAAAGATTGTTCTACATTATGGTTTAGGGCAAGCATGTCCAAAGTCCGGCCCACGGGCCATTTGCGGCCCGCGGCCCGGTTTTATGCGGCCCCCTACTTGCAGTTTGCTTTTATCACTATTGTGGCCCCCACAGGCTATGGATGAGCCCGGTTTTTTAAAATATATATATTTTCTTATCCCCTGAGAAATTATGAGTGCCTCTCACTGATAAGCTGGGGTGTGTTGCTGGCCATTGGGAAGATGACAGCGCACCGTGGCCAATGGCCAATAATGGACACTAAGTAATTTCCACCGCTGCAGAGCTCTCAGTGACTCAGTGCCTGTGATTGGCGGCGGTGATTGGCAGCGGTGATTGGCTGCGCGCTGTCAGCATCCTAGCGGGCTTGGGCACACTGACTTGTGAACACGCCCGACGTCATCCCTGTGAGTGTCAGTGAGAGGCGCTCAGGGATTTCTCAGGGGATTAGATAAGTACCGTTATAAGTTATATAAAGAGAGTATTTATAATATATTTTAAAAAACCGAGCTCATCCTTGTGGAGGCCAGAGAAAAATATAAAAAAGGCTCATCCTTGTGGGGGCCAGAGAAAAATATAAAAAAACAGCTCATCCTTGTGGGGGCCAGAGAAAAATATAAAAAAACAGCTCACCCTTGTGGGGGCCAGAGTAAAATATAAAAAAACAGCTCATCCTTGTGGGGGCCAGAGAAAAATATAAAAAAACAGCTCATCCTTGTGGGGGCCAGAGAAAAATATAAAAAAACAGCTCATCCTTGCCCTGATTGGAGCCTGGGGCCACAGAAGAGATAAGGGCAAATTACAAGGGCCCAGAGAGACCAAAAAAAAAAAATAGCTCATCCTTGCCCTGATCGGAGCCTGGGGGCCACAAAAGTGATAAAGGCCAGATTTCTCAGAGGATAAAGAAATATATATATCTAAATAACTCATCCTCAGACTCTTCACCACACACAGCCACAAAAGGTAAAAGAATTCTTGTTGGGCAGTGTATTAGTGTATTGGATGAACACACTTAGACCAAAACCTCTGGCAATTTCTAAAATGGCGACTGTAAACAAGAGAAGGAAAGTTGACAGTGAGGGCCGCCGCTTCCAGGACAGGTGGAAAGTGGAATATTTCTTCACTGAAATACGGAATCACTGTGTTTGTCTGATACGCCAATAGACTGTGGCTGATTATAAGGAATTTAATGTCAAGAGACACTACCAGTCGCGACATAGCACATACGACAAGCTAACAGGGCATGACCGCAGTGAAAAGTTGAAGCAACTTGAAGCTGTTTTAATGTCGCAACAGCGATTTTTCACAAGAGCCCGTGAGTCAAATGAAAATGCCACAAAGGCAAGCTATGAGGTGGCAACGTAAATTGCTAAAAATTGCAATTCTTTTGCTGAGGCAGGGGAGGATCCAGAGTCTAGTCTCGGGAGGAGCACTGCCAGAAAATATATTTTTTTGGGGTACATCTATCGGGGAAATGGCTGGAGTTGACGCTTCAATCATCACGGCACCATGGTTGTTATGGTGTCAGGATGATTGAAGCGCATTATTACTATTATTACATTGTTATAAAAATTAAATAGTTTAACTCACCATAATGCAGAATCAGTGGGAGCCCCGAGTATGTCACTTGCCACGTCACCTGTCACCAGATGCATATTGTCACTTGCCACGTCGCCTGCCACATGTTGCAGATTGTCACTTGCCACGTCGCCTGTCACCAGATGCAGATTGTCACTTGCCACGTTGCGGATTGTCACTTGCCATGTCACTTGCCACGTCGCCTGCCACATGTTGCGGATTGTCACTTGCCACATCACCTGTCACCAGATGCAGATTGTCACTTGCCACGTTGCCTGCCACATGTTGCGGATTGTCACTTGCCACGTCGCCTGTCACCAGATGCAGATTGTCACTTGCCACGTCGCCTGCCACATGTTGCGGATTGTCACTTGCCACGTCGCCTGTCACCAGATGTAGATTGTCACTTGCCACGTCGCCTGCCACATGTTGCGGATTGTCACTTACCACGTCGCCTGTCACCAGATGCAGATTGTCACTTGCCACGTCGCCTGCCACGTTGCGGATTGTCACTTGCATGTCACTTGCCACGTCGCCTGCCACATGTTGCAGATTGTCACTTGCCATGTCGCCTGTCACCAGATGCAGATTGTCACTTGCCACCTGCTAAGGTGGTCTCTTGTGTCCCAGAGACAGGCAGCAGAGAGATGATGTAATCTCTCTGCTGCCGCAGCAGCCTGCATGGTGGGGGGGCACTGCAGGGATGCAGGGCGGGCGGTGAGAGATGATGTCATCTCTCTGCTCCCCCGCCCGCCTGCTCCCTGATTGGCCACACATGTCAGCGGTGCTCTGTCACCTATGGAGCCGCCCGGCGGCTCTTTTACTCACAGAGCCGCCCAGCGGCTCTTTTACTCACGGAGCTGCCCAGCAGCTCCCTCTCTCACAGAGCCACCCGGCGGCTCTTTTACTCACAGAGCCGCCCAGCGGCTCTTTTACTCACGGAGCCGCCCAGCGGCTCTTTTACTCATGGAGCCGCCCAGCGGCTCTCTCTCTCTCACGGAGCCGCCCGGCTCTCTCACAGTGACACTCACCTGCATTTCTCGGAGGGGGCAATTGCCCCGTTTCCCCCCCTGGATCCGCCCCTGTGCTGAGGGTGACTTTATCAAAGAATGCGTTATGAAAATGGTTGAGAATATCTGTCCCGAGAAGAAGCAAGAGTTTGCCAACATTTGCCTGGCTCGTAACACTGTTGCACGGAGAATTGAAGAGATTTCATCAGATATTAAGAGACAGTTGACATCCAAAGGAGTGGATTTTGACATCTTTTCAATAGCCGGTGATGAAAGCACAGACCTATCTGACACGGCTCAGTTGCTGATTTTTATGAGAGGAGTGGACGATGAAATGAATGTGACTGAAGAGCTACTTGACCTCCAGAGCCTTACGGACCAATCAAGAGGAAAAGATTTATTTGTTTCTGTTAGTTCTGCCATAGACGACATGAAACTGCCTTGGAACAAACTTACTGGGATTATTACTGATGGGGTACCTGCCATGGCTGGTGAACAAAGTGGATTAGCAACCCTAATCTGTAACAAGGTGATCGAAGAAGGAGGCAAAGCTATTAAACTCCATTGTATCATTCATCAACAAGTTCTCTGTGCTAAACATCTCAGATATGACCATGTTATGAAACCGGTGATGAAGACTATTAATTTTATTCGCTCTAAAGCCCTGTGCCACTGCCAGTTTAAACAGTTTCTACTGGACATCCAGGCTGAATATGAAGATGTTTTATATCACAACGATGTAAGATGGCTCAGTCGGGGGTCTGCACTGCAGCGTTTCTACACTCTCAGAAAGGAAATCGGAGAATTCTTGGAAACAAAGGGACAACCGATGCAAGAACTATCTGGTCCAATTTGGCTGGCTGATTTGGGGTTTCTAGTTGACATAACAAAGCATCTGAATGTACTGAACACGAGTCTTCAGGGGAAAGATGCAGCGGTGAACCAGCTTTATTCACACCTCAAAGCCTTTGGAACAAAGCTGCAACTTTTCATAAGGCAGTTGTCACAAACACAGCCCCACACTATACATTTTTCAGCGTTGCAGGAAATAATGAACAGTTTTCCACAGGACAATATCAGTGCACAAATGAGCAAGTATGCAGCAGACATCACATCTCTGGCTGGGGAGTTTAAACGGCACTTTCAGGATTTTGCAGCTATTGAAAATGAGATAAGCCTTTTCTCCTCTCCATTCTCTGTTGACCCCGATAATGCTCCAGATCAGCTGCAGCTCGAGCTCATTGAGCTGCATTGTGACAGTGAGTTACGCAGTCGTCACCAACAGCTCTCTCTTGTGAACTCTTACCGCCAACTGGATAAGAGCGGGTTTCAAGAGATTCGAACATTTCCTAAGAAAATGCTGAGCTTGTTTGGCTCAACATATAGGTGTGAGAAGACATTCTCTGCTATGAACATTAGCAAGAACCGCGTGAGGACAAGACTAAGTGACTCTCACCTGCGGGACATTTTGCGCATCAAAACCACTGCCTTTGACCCAGACCTAGCCTATGTTCTGCAGTCCAGACCCCAGTTTTACCCTTCACATTAGTGCAGGCAAGTTTTTTTTTTCAATTGAGATGAATATATTGTAAAATCTCAGTTAATTTTAGTTGGTCTAAATCAGTTATGAATATATTTGGACACAAGATGTATACTTGGTGTTATGTTCCTGTTCAATTTTTTTTTACTTAAAGGTTGACAACCTTTAATATAATATGTAATGTACTATACAATGTGCTTGACATATATTTCAGATATGAAAGGCAGAGTGATTTAACACCTGTTTAGATTTGTTATCCATGTGGCAAAATGAAAAGTATGCAGTTTGCAATAAAGTTTGCATAAAATATTTCATTTGCATTTCATTTTAATGGTTCGACGAACGTCAGGCAAAATGGTTGGCCCTCAGCCATGTTCACTTCATGAAATCTGGCCCTCTTTGAAAAAAGTTTGGACACCCCTGGTTTAGGGGAAAGCTACAAAAAGTTATCGCAGAGATATAAGCTGTCAGTGTCCACTGTGAGGAACATAATGAGGAAATGGAAGACCACAGGCACAGTTCTTGTTAAGGCCAGAATTGGCAGGCCACATAAAATATTGGAGAGGCGAAGGATGGTGAGAACGGTCAAAAACAGCCCATGGACCACCTCCAAAGACCTACAACATTAACTTGCTGCAGATGGTGTCACTGAGCATCCTTCAACAATGCAGCACACTTTGCCCAGGGAGAATCTGTATGGGAGAGTGATGCGAAAGAAGCCTTTCCTGCACACACGCCACAAACGGAGTCGCTTGAGGTATGCAAACGCACATTTGGACAAGCCAGCTTCATTTTGGAATAAGGTGCTGTGGACTGATGAAACAAAGATATTATTTTGGTCATAACAAGGGGGCGTTATGCATGGTGGCAAAAGAACACAGCATTCCAAGAAAAACACTTGCTACCCACAGTAAAATTTTTGGAGGTCCCATCATTCTGTAGGGCTGTGTGGCCAGTGCCGAGAGTGGGAATCTGGTTAAAGTTGAGGGTCGCATGTATTCCACTCAACATCACCAGATTCTTGAGAATAATGTTGAGGAATCAGTCACAAAGTTGAAGTTATGCTGGGGCTGGATATTTCAACACAATGACCCAAAACACTGCTCAAAATCTACTCGGGCATTTATGCAGAGAAACAAGTACAATGTTCTGGATTGGCCATCCCAGTCCCCAGACCTGAATATCATTGAACATCTGTGGGGTGATTTTGAAGCGGGAAACCTAACTGAACTGGAGATGTTTTGTAAGGAGGAATGGTCCAAAATACATTCATCCAGAATCCAGACACTCATTACAGGCTATAGGAATCATCTAGAGGCTGTTATTTCTGCTAAAGGAGGCTCTACTAAATATTGATGTGATTTTTCTGTTAGGGTGCCCAAATTATGCACCTGTCTAATTTCATTTTGATGCATATTGCGCATTTTCTGTTAAACCAGTAAACCTCATTTCACTACTGAAATATTACTGTGTCCTTCAGTTATTTGATAGATCAAAATAAAATTGCTGATCCAAACGCCCAAATATTTATAAATGACAATCATGGAAATTGTCAGGGGTTCCTAAACTTTTGCATACAACTGTACCTGAAAAGCAAACATGATAAAACATAGTAACAATAAAACATTGCAGTTAAAAAAAATACAGTGAAACAGAGCAGAACAATAGAGAGAGAATAAAATGACAACTATTTTTGGCTTTTTTAAATTTTATATATTTTTGTTTTACTTTAATTTTTATTTTTTACAGTTTGATTTGTAACTGTAATGGTTCCTGGTTTGGGTCTCTAAAAATGCAATGTCTTCTATGGAGACCCTGGTAAAGTGTGTCCTAGTCTCTCCAGTGCTGTACCCTACGCTAATAGTGTGTGGTAGCGTTCGAAACATTCACCGATGCAGAGACCAGGTTGGTCAGGATAGGAGGGACATCAATAGCAGGTGTCACGCTTAAATCCACGCTTGCTACAGACACGACATCTTTGGGGTGCTCGATTGGTAGGGGTACCAGGGAGGACATACCGAAAATGCCTCCCATGCAGCCGGCTCACTGCATTTGCATTGGGAAGTTGGGCCACAGCATCGTCTGGAAACAGAAGGGCTGTGATGATCTCTTCCTGGAATTTAAGAAAGGATCCAGTTCGTCCTGAAATTTTGTATAGTACATAAGCGTTCAGCAGAGTCAATTGGAATAAGTATACTGACACTTTTTTGTACAAGCGTCTGGCCTTATGGGCAATTAACTACGGCGCCATCAACTGGTCGTTGAGGTCCACCCCTCCCATATTAAGGTTGTATTTGTGGACACAGAGGGGTTTCTCCACAAAACCAGTCGCCGTTTGAATTTGGACCATCGTGTCTGAGTGAAGGGAAGACAGAATGAAAACATTCTTATTATCCCTCCACTTCACAGCAAGCAAATTATTATATCTCAAGCAGGCTCTCTCCCCCAGCCTAAGACGGGAATCTACAAGCCGCTGGGGTAAGCCCCAGGGATTAGATTGCACAGTGCCACATGCGCCAATTCCATTATCAAGCAAGTGACTAAAAAGTGGCACCCTTGTGTAATAATTCCACATACAAGTGGTACCCCTTTCTGAATAAGGGTGACACCAAGTCCCACACAATCTTACCAGCGCTCCCTATGTAATCTGAGCAGTTCTCCGTCTCTACGTAACTATCGCCTGTAGCCTGTTGCCCTGTCATAGAGCTTATACATCTTGACCCCATATCTGGCACGCTTGCTGGGAAGATACTGTTTGAATGACATGCGGCCAGAAAACTTAATCAGGGACTCAACGCAGACAATTTGATCAGGAGTAAACAAGGCTGCAAACTGTTGGTTGAAGTGGTTTACGAGGAGCCGAATTTTGTGTAGCCGATCTTATCCAGGGTCACCCCGAGAACGACAGAGTTCATTGTCATTGAAATGCATGAACCGCAAGATCTGCTTGTATCCTGTCCTAGTCATGGAGACAGAGAACACAGGCATATGGTGAATTGGGTCAGTGGATCAATATGACTGCAACTCACTTTTTTTAGTTATGCCCATGAGGAGGGATAGGCCCAGGAAGGTCTTATATTCGGAGACCGTAATAGGTCTCTAATCTCTGGCAAGGGTCAATTGGAGATTAGCGGCAATGAAATGACCAGCATACAAATTGCTTTGGTCCACAATAGATCTATAGAGATCTTAAGTGAATACAGCAAATAAAAATCAAGTGACGTAAAATCAACTGTTTCCACCTGAATTCTGCGTTGGCCAGTGAATGGAGGAAGTACCGGTGCTGCAGAAGTGGTGGGCTCCCTATTCGGATTGGCAAATGCAGCAGGAAGGGCACTATGGGCTGTCTTTGTCTTCTTTGTGGCTGCGGGACACTATTTCTGCTCATGGGTGTCCGCAGGTAGGGGCAAGGGGGGACAATTGCCCTCCCTGTAATCCGGGATCGGATCAGGAGTTCCCCACTCGGTCTTCATCCTTGCGGCCGGCCCTGCTCGCACCTGTACACAGTTTAGCAGGGCCAGTGACAGCTGGTGCAAGGAGTGGGACAGCGAAGGCCTCAAGGGCAGGATGACATCACCCGGTCTACATAGTGTGAGTGAGCGGCCCAGGAGATGGAAGCCACGGGAAAGGAGAGCAGGAAGATGCCAAGAACTGTGGGTGCAATGTTTCCGGCGCCTCCAAGAGCCTGGAACCCCTGGACTCCTTAAACCTCCTCATCGCTCCCAGGCCTGGAGGACAGACTGACCGAGGGTTCAGAGAACAAGGACGGGCAGGAAATGCAAGCAGACAGGGACCGCTCCATGTCACATCATAGATCCGATGGAAGGAACAGAGCACCTGTCCTCACCCAGAATGAAAACAGGTTTTGCCAGCTGATGGCCATCATGGACATCCTACTGGCATGCAAGGTACCATACTGAGCATTATACACACCACTGGGACATAGGGGCACTTGAGGGACTGCAGACAGGGCTAGAGGGTCCCTCTCTCTGACCCCCCCATCACCTCTCTCTTTGTCACCCCTCTGTCTTTTTCACCCCCTCTCTCCATGTCACCCCCCTTTCGTCTCTCTCTGTCACACTCCTCTCTCTCTGTCACCCCCTCTGTCTCTCTCTGTCACCCCCTCTGTCTCTTTCTGTCACCCCTCTCTCTGTCACCCCCTCTGTCTCTGTCACCCCCTCTGTCTCTTTCTCTCACCCCCTCTCTCTGTCACCCCCATCTCTCTCTGTCACCCCCATCTCTCTCTGTCACCCCCACATGTATGCAGTCTCTTAGAGTCTCTTGTGCCATGTCCACACTTTTATAGTCTCTTGAGCCATGTATGCAGTTTCTCACAGTCTCTTGGGCCATGTCCGCAGTCTCTTAAATCTCTTGAGCCATGTATGCAGTCACTGACAGTCTCTTGTGCCATGTCCACAGTCTCTGACAGTCTCTTGTGCCATGTCTGCAGTCTCTGACCATTATAATGTGATAATGACATTGTCGAAAAGGGTCAAAGCATGGGTGACCTCAAAATGATGCCCCCCCTCAAAAAAGTTCTGCAGATGCCCATGCTTGTGCTAGCCACCTCACCAGCTTGAACTGCACTTATGGGACTCGCCACGTCACCAAGTGTTACTGCAGTGCTGGATGTACAAGCAGAATGTACTAGGCTGCTGGTGCTTGCCAGTTCACCAGAAGGATGAGCGGCACTAGTACTGGCTCTCTGCTCCGTAGGAGAACCCTGCAGTTTCTGCACCTAAACAACAGCAGAAAAATGGGGCCGGGAACGCCTGACCTTGGCAGGGACCACTACTCCATCATCAGAGCTATCTGTCAGGGTTCCACTGCTGTCTACAGGATCGTATTCTGAGTCTGAATCTGACAGTTGGGTGACTTTCTCTTCACTCTCATCTGTCAAGCTCAGAAACGTGTAGGCCTCTTCACTAGTGTACCTTCAATTGGGCATTTTGGCCTCTAAATTTACTGGTACAACTAGTGAGACTCACAGGAAAAAAGAGCACCTGACTGTCAGCGACTGCTTCAAACGATACAAAAAAAACTGTTCCCAGGGATCAGGCCCGGCTCTGCAAATGCTGCAGTTATGTGTTTACTGTTTTGTAAGTGACAGTGATCGATTGATACTGCACTTGGGTGGGCTGGGCTGGGATAGGCGGAGGGGCTAAACGCAGGTGCTAGCAGGTATCTGGTCTGATCCCGCTAAAACTGCATTTTTGGGAACCCTAAACTACTGGGGACGCTAGTATAGATCTGATCAGATCGAAGATATTGATCTGTTCAGACACTATACTACTAAGGGAGGTGTAGGGTGCATGCGTGGGTGTTAGCGCTACTGGCACTAATCTGACGCTGCCTGGAGCGACGCAGACCCTAACTGATGCTAAAACCTAACTGATATCACCTGCCGGGTGATCAGGGGGTTAAACTTTTTTCAAATAAATGTAGTAAATGTATGCAACGCGGTCAGGAACCGGTTCAAAAGTGTAATGAAAGTGACCTAGGAGGACCATATTGCTGATTTGCAAATAGCCTCAAGAGACACTCAGCACTGAGCTGTCCAGAGAGCTGGAAATGTCCTAGTTGAATGTGCTCTTAAGACCTCCGAAACAGAAGGCCTTGTGAAGAGTAGGCTCTTTTAGTTGTCTTAACAACCTAGCAGGTGACTGTACGTGTTGATGCTGACTGACCCTGTCTTAAGTGACGCTGGAACCAAGTACAGATTTCAGCTTTCCTGAATGAAAAGGCAGCTGCCAAGCAGGTCACTAGAGTTAGATCAACATCCAGGGGATGTGGTTCTCACACTCAACCAAGAAAGATAGTAAATTGTCTTCCTGGTTAAATTGGAAGGAGAAAGACACCCCATGGATAAAAGCAGTCTGGAGTTTTAGGACTATTATGTCCAGGTGGAATGTTAAGTGAGGCTCCTTGAGTACAAAGCCTGCAGTTCTGACACCCTTTTTCACAGAGGTTGAAGCAACCAGAAATATGGTCTCTAGAGTTAAATTCCACATAGGGAACAATGGTTTCCTGGGAGGTCTATAACTTCATTGAAGCCTTTTAAGAATTGCATCACTAAAGGGTTAAGGACTCCTTAAACCCTTGTAAGTGCAGACAAGGCTGAACTTTGAACTTTAAACATATTTTAACCTAGGCCCCTGTTCAGCCCCAGTTGTAAGAACTGTAGAACCTTGGCTGGTTTAGATGATAAAATACTTCAGGCTTTTGCTGTGTGAGATCTGCATAATTTTCCCATATTCTTTGGCAAGCCTTATTCATGAAAACCTCTCTGGCTTGACATGAGGTAGCCACTACCTGCACTGAGCACCCTTGACTTGGTAGCCTCAACTTCCATGCCATCAAAAGTAGTCTCTTGGAGCTGGATGACAAAACAGTCCATGAGAGAGCAAATCCATCATCACTGGAAGAGGCAGTGGTGACTTAATACTTAAGTGTAGGAGAGGCAGACACTAGAGCCTCCTAAGCCAAAATGGTATATTTTCAATTATTGATACAGGAAGTTCCACTGACAGCCTAAGGATTCTACCCTTCCATTGCTGTCTAGGTGCAGTAAAAATCTTGCTCCTCTTCTAAAAGGAGTGAATGACAGAAGGGCTTTGAACACTACTCTCAGTTCATTCAATACTATGCCTCATAAGCATCCCATGACCTTGAGCAGCCTGCTCTTTGAAATGCGTCCCCCAACTTTTCTAGCTGGGGTCTAATGTGATAAGTTTTCATTCGAAAACAATTGGTCAGTTACAAAGAAACGAGGATACTTCGGCACTGTTCTGCTGGAAGAGACTTCACTGTCACTGTCTTCCCTGTCGCTATTGCAGACAGTAAGACCTTTGTGAATGGGAGAGATGTACAGACCGAAGGGGAGGCACCGAAACTGGTGGATGAATTGGGACAAGTAAGTGTCTGATAAACCTACAGAGCATCTAGTCTCCCAGATTTATCAATAATAGAATTGATTGGAGGTTTTCTATCTTGCACGACTTCAACTTCCTGTACTTGTTGAGTTCTTTTTTTTTTTGTGCAACTTTAGCACTGGGCACAGATTACCTGATTTTGATTTTTTTCACTAGGGACAGAGGTGAACGGAATCCTCATCTCCTCTGGGCAACTGGAACCATCATGATTGCTCGTTTTTTATTTAATCCAGCTACAAACTGGGTCATAATTTTTTACTTCTCCATCAACTATGGTAGCCTAGCTGACTGGAAGAGATTGAAAGGTGGACATCCCACCTCTCAATGTTGTATGATCGTTATGCTCATTAAATTACGCCTCTGCGTGGGTGAACGTTTCTGTTCTCCCAAGACAGGTGCCGTCGATTTTTAAGTCTTCAATAATGAAGATTGGGTACTTCTCCAGTTCCTTTACTAATCTTTTTCCCGGTCTGTAGGATTTTGCCTCCTTGTATCCTCTTGGGAGTGTATGCTGGACCTTTCTGAATGTTCTGTTTTTTGTTAGATGATATTCGCCCTGAACTGCTAGTGGTCACTTTTTAGATGGCTGTATCCTGTCTACTCCCAATTAGATTTGATCCATTGTCTGGTATCTTACACCAGGTTTATTTTTCTTTTTGTTTTAAGGTGGGATCTGCCAACCTTGGTTTCAGCCATAATGCCCCTCTTGCAGTGACTGCGGGGAACAACGCTCTTGAAAAACATCAATTGATGTCTATCTGCCACAGAATCTGCTGCCAATTTCAGCTCTTACAAAGCTGTTACCACCTTGTCTCTTCACTTCTTCCAGAAGGGCTTCTTTAACCACTTAAGCCCCAGGCCATTTGGCTGGCCAAAGACCAGAGCACTTTTTGCGATTCGGGACTGCATCGCTTTAACTGACAATTGTGCGGTCGTGCGACGTGGCTCCCTAACAAAATTGACGTCCTTTTTTCCCCACAAATAGAGCTTTCTTTTGGTGGTATTTGATCACCTCTGTGTTTTTATTGTTTGCGCTATAAACGAAAAAATAGCGACAATTTTGAAAAAAAACGCATTATTTTTTACTTTTTGCTATAATAAATATACCCAAAAAATATATTAAAAAAAAAAAAACTTTTTTCTTCCTTAGTTTAGGCTGATACATATTCTTCTACATGTTTTGGGTAAAAAAAAAATCGCAGTAAGCGCTTATTGATTGGTTTGCGCAAAAGATGTACAGTCAAGATGTGCTTTAACTACAGACTTTCAGCTTTAATTTGAGGGTATTTACATCGCAATCAGGTGATTGGTGTAGGAACAGTTTGCATATGTGCCTCCCACTTTCTTTCTCGTACATCATGGGAAACAGAGGCTCATAGTAATTACTAAGTGGGTTATATCTCACCTTCAGGTGCTGGACACTGGTGTAATTAATTAGACAGGAAGTTTCCTCCCTATATAACCCCTCCCCTACAGGGAATACCTCAGTTTTTTCGCCAGTGTCTAAGGTGTTGGGCAAGGTTAATGAGTGCTCCTAGATGGCCTGAACAGGGTCAGGGAGCTACGCTATCGGATCCATTCAAAAAGCCAAAACAAAAGCGAAAGTGGATGGTACCCGATGCCTCGAAACTAAAGAACGAGGTTTTGCCTGTAATGCTTCTCTTAGGAGAGCTGGGCCCTGAGATCCAGCACCTTGGTCACATTGCTATGCCACAGGTTTGCTCTGGCAGGGCGCTATACATGGCCCAAGGCAGTGGACCCTACGTACAGAGGGGACTGGCATGACACCAACCTGCCGTGATGAGTGAAGATTGGGTCGCTGTGATATTCCACCAGTACCCTGCAGCAAGGAATGGTAAGTCTGCATTTGTTTGCAGTGTCTCTATTAAGAGAGCGATCTGACTGTCTGTTTCCTGGTGGTCACTGGGAGCAGTGTGCTGTTCTATCATGCTTGTACTCTGGCTCAGGCAGGCTGCTGTTTTTTCCCCAGCCACTAGAGGGCACAGATTTGCTTCTAGCCTATTGTTTTTTTAGGCAGGAAGAAGAGAAGCTCAGCTGTTTCATGGCTAGGTGTGTGTTATTCCCTCATTATTCCATTTACAAGGAGCAGATAAAAGGTCCAGAGTTTATTTCAAGTGTGCTATTTGCATATGGAATCTGTTGCTGTCAACTCTCAATATGAGATCCAAAGAGCTGTCACTATCAGTGAAGCAAGCCATCATTAGGCTGAAAAAACAAACCCATCAGAGAGATCTATCTATCTAATCACCTGACCTGAATCCGATTGAGCATGCATTTCACTTGCTGAAGACAAAACTGAAGGGAAAATGCCCCAAGAACAAGCAGAAACTGAAGACAGTTGCAGTAGAGGCCTGGCAGAGCATCACCAGGGATGAAACCCAGTGTCTAGTGATGTCTATGCATTCCAGACTTCAGGCTGTAATTGACTGCAAAGGATTTGCAACCAAGTATTTTAAAAAAGTGAAAGTTTGATGGATGATTGTTAATCTGTCCCATTACTTTTGGTCCCTTAAAAAGTGGGAGGCACATATACACACGGTTGTAATTCCTACACTGTTCACCAAATTTGGTTGTAAATACCCTCAAATTAAAGCTGAAAGTCTGCAGTTAAAGCACATCTTGTTTGTTTCATTTCAAATCCATTGTGGTGCTGTATAGAGCCAAAATGATTAGAATTGTGTCGATGTCCCAGTATTTATGGACCTGACTGTAGCATCTACAAAATAGGGGATAGTTTTATGGCATTTTTATTTTACTAGTAATGGCGATGATCAGCGATCTTTATCGTGACTGCGACATTATGGCGGACAGATCGGACACTTTTGGCGCTATTTTGGGACCATTCACATTTATACAGCGATCAGTGCGATTAAAAATGCATTGATTACTGTGTAAATGTGACTGGCAGTGAAGGGGTTAACCACTAGCTGGCACTGTAGGGGTTAAGTGTGTCCTAGGGAGTGATTCTAACTGTGGGGGGGATGAGCTATGTGTGACAAGACACTGATCACCGATCAGTATCATTAGGCAGAATTGGGAAATGCTTGTTTACATTAGCATCTCCTCGTTCTTCCTCACCGTGAGACGATCACGGGTATCCCCGCAGACATCGAGTCCATGAGACCTACGATCATTCTCACTGAGCTCCCGGAGGGCGCGCGCCCACAAGCCGCTTCTTAAAGGGCAATGTACAGGTACGTTAATCTGCCTGTACGTGCCCTTCTGCCACAGTATATCTGCGTGAGGGGTGTCGTAAAGCGGTTAAAGGGATACTCCACTTTTCTTTTCAATCTGCAGGGCTGTAATTTTCTGTAAAATGCAATACCCAATATGATTATATGGGAGGTGTTCTGTACACAAAATGCGTACAGAACACCCCCCCGAAACATTATTTCCTGCTTTCAAGGAAGAAAGTGAATACTTGCCTCACATTCAAAATGAGTATAGGGACCACATCCCTACAATATACAACATGCAATAAAAGGGAGAATTGGGATTTTAAAGGTGCAAAACAGGGTGACACAATATTTTTATGTAAAATTTTCACATTTTATTTTGGAAAATTAATAAAAACATGGTTGTAAAAAGAGTTTACATGCAATGTACTGAAACAATCTTTAAATAGTGGAATCGAAGGATTAATTTCTCAACATGTTTCACCACACATCGTGGCTTCTTCAGGAAAGCAGTAGCTATCAGGCACTAAGAGAGTAATACAGGAAGGTACAAAGTACACAAAAAAGACAAAGAAAAAAACACTTTAAATACAAGGCAAAAAAAAATATATTGTACCACACATCCAAACTGCCGATACGACACAAATATATCCCAAATATGGGATCTGTTTACCTGTATGCAGGTCTTGTAAAAACTGGGATAGCAAATTGAATGGAAACTCAAGTAGTTAAGCTATTTAGATCAAGAAGCAACCCCAGCCGGAGGATCAATTGATGACCACAGAGGTTAGATAAAATCATGTTTTTAACTGAGGGAAGAGATCCTGAAATGCGAGTGGAGAAAGGAATGCAGTAAACTTTAGTTTACTTTAGATTATATATTTCATTCTTCCCTTTCCCTCATCTTTCCCTCTCCTGTGATTTCCTTTCCCTTTTATTTCTGTTTGTATGTTGAAAAATAATTAATAATCTGCACAATTGATCCATAGACCGAAATGGCGAAAAATGGAGTAGAGGCAATTTGGATAGGGTGTACATATGAAAACCTGGTACAATAACCTGACACATATCAAAATATCAATAGAGGCCAACAAGGTGACCAATTTTAGGAGCAACTATGAACATGGCTCTATACATCCCTAGAGGAAAGGCCTAAAGCTAATGGATTCGTTAAGCCCAGGGGGTGAGGTGGCAGCCAAAGAATGGATCCACCTCGTCTCCTTCTGCAGAAGAATTCTATCCACATCCCCCCCCCTCTCATGAGTGGGCAGGAATTCCAGGGCAAAAAAATTAATTTTGGTTAGATCAAATGAGTGGTATAAACCCATGTGTCGACTGATGGCTGTTTCCATCTTTTTCTTTTGGGCGAGGGACACATGGTCCCTAATCCTTTGGAAAAAGGCCCTTTTAGTTTTCCCTATGTAAAAGGCCTTACACGTGCACCTCATGTAATAAACCATGCCAATGGATTGACAATTAACAAAGAAATTGGGTTGATATAAGGTCCCATCTGGAAGGGTTATGTCCTCTGTATCTAAAATATTTCTACAGAAACCGCACCTACCACATGGGGCAGTGCCTTCCTGAATGTTTCTTGCAGATCTCTGTGTTAAATGGCTATGGACCAATTGATCCTTTAAGGATCTGGATCTTCTATAGGTAATGGAGGGAGTTGGTTTCACATATTTGGAAATAACTTTATCATAGGACAATAGGGGCCAGTATTTCTGAATAATCGCACAAACTTTTTGATGCTGTTTAGAATATGTTGTTATCAACCGTACCTCCTGATCCGATTTTTGAGGTTTCGACGAATGGGTCAAAGAATCAGCCATAATCATCGGTGGAAAAAATCTCCCGCTCCCACCCCCCCAGGTACAGAATGGCGTACGATGGGGCACATTTAGTCCCCATCCCAACACCCTGCACCTGGAGGTAGTGGGAGCTGTCGAAAAGAAAGATGTTGTTAGTTAGGATAAACTGATGGGGCACATTTAGTCCCCATCGTAACACCCTGCACCTGGAGGTAGTGGGAGCTGTCGAAAAGAAAGATGTTGTTAGTTAGGATAAACCGTAAAAGATCCAAGATGAAACAGTTGTAGGCGAAAGACCCTGGGCCCCTTTCCGATAGGAAGCCCTCCACAACTCCAACCCCCCGCTCGTGGGGGATGGAGTTATAGAGGGCCTCCACATCGACCAATAGAGACCCCGGTGGTACGCAAATACCATCCAAGGATCTCAAGAGGTCAGCGGTGTCCTGTATGTAGGAGCTGAGTGAGCCGTCATGTAGCCGCAAATAATCGTCCACAAGCTTGCTCGCAGGCTCAGTTAAACATCCGTTATCCGAAACTATCGGGGGACCGGGAGGAAATTTGAGATGCTTGTGGACTTTGGGTAAGGCATATAGGGTGGGGGTCCTAGGTGTTCCAACAGTCAAAAAATCTACAGTCTTCTTGTCAATGAGGTCATTGTGATATGCCCGACCAACAAGAATCTTTAATTTCATCTCTGCATACTTGACCTGAAAAGAAGGAACTGGTCGATACCAACTACGGTTACGCAAGAGATCCAAAACCATTTTTTTGTATAGAAGTCCCTATTCATGACTACTATATTCCCCCCTTTATCCGAGGGTTTGATAACAATCTGATCATTGCGTTTTAGAGAGGATAAAGCTCTACGGAGGGCTGGTTCTAAGTTGCAGTGACCAGTAGATCGTTTCCAAGCTGTGGCCTGGATCTCCTTGGTAACCTGTTGGGTAAAGGCCCAAATGCTAGGGTTGCCCTGTAGGTCCGGAAAAGTAGATTTTGGTTTGTAAAGATGAGGTGGTGGAAATAACCTCCCAGGTGGGGGAGTCGGGGAAGAAATGGCAGTGGGTTCCTCCAGGGAGTCGTCAAATGGATTGCCTTCCTCCCATAATTCCATCAAATCTTGTAGTGCCTTTATCTCATTAATGGTTTTATTCATCCAGAGGCTCTCCGGATTGATGTCAGAACCAACCGGGTCCTTGTTGAATATGACTTTAAACATTAATTTTCTGGCAAAAAGGTGTACGTCTTTAATGATCTCAAAAGAATCCACCTCCTGATCCGGACAGAAGGTCAGGCCCAGGCTGAGAACCCAGACCTGATCTTACATTAGGGGATAGGAGGATAGATTAATTACTTGCAAGCCGCCTTGGCTGTCCCCTTGAGTGTTAGGGGTGCATTGCAAGCTTTCTTTGAATTTTACAAATTTGGTGTCAGTGAAAAGATAGGTGCCGTGCGAAGATCCCCTTGATTGGGGAGTCCTTTGAGTCCCCCAAAGTGGTAGTAACTGGTAAGTGGCTTACCTTGGGTATTGCTTCTAATTGTACGCCCGAATGTAAAGAATTAGGGTGTCCATCACCAAAAGAGTTAGAAGAACTAGAAGGTGTATTATTTATTTGTGAACGAGGCCCGGAACGGGTAGTGTCCTGCGGGGTGCGTTTGGCGGCTGAGGCGGTTGATGCTGATCTATCATATTTGCGCTTTTGTGTGCCCGATGATGTATTAGAGTTGGCACCTGCTAGAGATGAGGAAGAAATGGAAGATTCATCAGAATCACTTGGGTCGTGAGTCGAATTATGTCCACATATACACACGGTTGTAATTCCTACACTGTTCACCAAATTTGGATGTAAATACCCTCAAATTAAAGCTGAAAGTCTGCAGTTAAAGCACATCTTGTTTGTTTCATTTCAAATCCATTGTGGTGCTGTATAGAGCCAAAATGATTAGAATTGTGTCGATGTCCCAGTATTTATGGACCTGACTGTAGCATCTACAAAATAGGGGATAGTTTTATGGCATTTTTATTTTACTAGTAATGGCGATGATCAGCGATCTTTATCGTGACTGCGACATTATGGCGGACAGATCGGACACTTTTGGCGCTATTTTGGGACCATTCACATTTATACAGCGATCAGTGCGATTAAAAATGCATTGATTACTGTGTAAATGTGACTGGCAGTGAAGGGGTTAACCACTAGCTGGCACTGTAGGGGTTAAGTGTGTCCTAGGGAGTGATTCTAACTGTGGGGGGGATGAGCTATGTGTGACAAGACACTGATCACCGATCAGTATCATTAGGCAGAATTGGGAAATGCTTGTTTACATTAGCATCTCCTCGTTCTTCCTCACCGTGAGACGATCACGGGTATCCCCGCAGACATCGAGTCCATGAGACCTACGATCATTCTCACTGAGCCCCCGGAGGGCGCCCGCCCACAAGCCGCTTCTTAAAGGGCAATGTACAGGTACGTTAATCTGCCTGTACGTGCCCTTCTGCCACAGTATATCTGCGTGAGGGGTGTCGGGAAGCTGTTAAAGGGATACTCCACTTTTCTTTTCAATCTGCAGGGCTGTAATTTTCTGTAAAATGGAGAGTTCGGGAGGAAGGTTTGTTCCTCTTTCGTGAGTTCATAGTAGACCATTTGTAGGCCGTACTGCTATCGTATGCCAATCTATCACGTTACTATTTTTTATCCTTAGTTTTCAGGATATCAGTAACAAAATGTTCTAAATGTTTCTCCAATGTTTGCTCTCTGTCAGCAAAGATAGGGTCAGAAACAAGACTGCTATTGTCAGTATATAGTTTTTCAATGTCTCCATTGATAACCTCTAATTCTTTTGCCTATAACTGTTTAATCTTGGATCTTTTACGGTTTATCCTAACAACATCTTTCTTTTCGACTGCTCCCACTACCTCCAGGTGCAGGGTGTTGCGATGGGGACTAAATGTGCCCCATCGTACGCCAATCTGTACCTGGGGGGGTGGGAGCAGGAGATTTTTTCCTCAGATGACTATGGCCGATTCTTTGACAATGTCTTGATTTGGTGTCGATTTATCGATGACATCTTTGTGGTGTGGACCGGTTCTAAGGAGGAACTTCTCTTCTTGGACAAACTCAAGACCAATTCCTACAATCTCAAATTTACAATGACGTATGATCAAAATAGGATTGATTTTTTGGATATTTCCATTTACCTTATATCAGATGCTACACTTGGCTCCTCCCTGTTCAGAAAGTCCTCGTCCGGGAACACCATTTTACACGCGGCCAGCTCCCACCCCAAGTCCTTAGTAGTGAGCATCCCCTATAGTCAATATCTTTGACTAAGGAGAAACTGCAGCCGTGACCAGGGCTTTGAAAAGGAAGAGCGAATAATTGATCATGGAAGACATAGCCAGGTAGTGGCACCAATCCCCAGGTAAGTATAGAAACCACAGGAAGAGAGGGTGGGGATTTTTGAGGGTGCAAAATATCATCAAATGTATTCAATAAAAAACATTTTATTTCTTGTTTTGGGAGGCAAAACAGAAAATATTCGTAAAACCAAAGGACTCAGGCATGTACAATATTATTATCAAGATGTTAAACAGGACAGCATAATGAGACCCGACATGTTTCGCCCATAGGTCGGGCTTCTTCAGGGGAGCTGTCTTTGCGGGGGTACAGGCCTGCTGAAATGGACAACACACAAACAACATATACAAAAAATTATAAGTTTTAAGCTATCTAAGAAAAAGTATAGTGTGCATATGAGAGGTTTTGGAAAGTAAACATTCAACAACCATCTTCAAAAAACATAAAGTGTACAAAAGTAAAGGAATATGCACCTGTGTCTCCACTCCCAGGGCAGTGCTTCTGTCCCACTTCAACCAAAGCAACAAGGGCAACTATCCTGTCGCAGTGCCACCCACAGCCGACTGTACAGGTCAAGACCACAGGCGACTGGGGGTCACAGAGGGGACAAAAGGACCAACTAAAAGCAATATACAAGGGGTCAGATGAACAAAAGTAAAAAATAATAATATATAGTGATAAATGAGAAATTCTACAAAGCAATCTTGTATCCAATTAAATAAATAATATAGAATGAACTTACAAAATAGACCCTAGAGAAGCTTAAACCGAGAGACTTGGTAGGGCCACCTCACAGTATTTAAGGTGTTCAGTAAACTCATATACTGAAAAAGGAAATTGGCAATAAACAAGTGGTGATCCAGAAGGGAGACCAATAGTTTCAAGCAATAGTGTTATATCAAAAGAAAGAAAAGAGGGTCAAAGAAAGCCTGGGACGTCACAGAAAGGACAGCCCGGCGTCAGATCATGAATGTATATATATGCAGTTAAAGCAAGCAAAGGTCCTCAGTGAGACTGAGGGAGATACCTTTAAGTGGGCAGTGGCACTTCATGTCCCAGGGGGACCTATATAGCGCTACCTATGCGAACTGAATCGCCTCAGGGCGCTTTTTGCTGGCGGTGTCCATCTGCAGTATAGCGCGGTCCTTTGCCCCATAGGGTCCTGACACGCTTACAAACGCATACACATATTTGGCCAATTTTTCGACAGGATCTAATTAACCTACCAGCATGTCTTTGGAGTGTGGGAGGAAACCGGAGTACCCGGAGGAAACCCACGCAGGCACAGGGAGAACATGCAAACTCCAGGCAGATGGTGTCGTGATCGGGATTTGAACCAGCGACCCTATTGCTGCATGGTGAAAGTGCTAACCACTACACCACTGTGCTCATGTCTGTTACCTGTCACCTGATTGGCTGAAACGACAGGCGCTGTGATTGGACGCCTGTAAGGAGGAGAGGACGGGAAGGGACGACGGGAGAAGACATCGAGGAGCGTGGAGGACACCGGATACCACTCGCCTCCTGCCGCCATGGCCCGCTGCCCCACTAAGACAAGCTAAGTGCCGGGTGGGTGGGGGATGCACGCTGGCAGCATTTGATGGGCACAGTAGTGTTGTAGAATCTCATATTAGCCAATGTATTTCATATTATTCGTATTGATTTGCATGTATTTTATTGATTATTATTATTATTATTCAAATTATTATATAGTATGGGTTTTATCAATATTATTATAAGTAAAGCAACAATTATTAATCTTTAATAATGTATACTGTGTTTTCCAGATTTAGAAAGTCTTCATTTTTAAGTGTTGAACTTTAAATGACCTCTGCTTTATGACAAGTACTTGTACACAGGTGTTCTCGAAAATGTATTAAGATAGTCTACTGGGTGAAAGTTCATTAGGATAGATTCAAGTAATATAGAATTGTCTCAAGTCTGAAATGCATATAAATCAGACAGATAAAGATAAGAAAACAGGTGGTTTAGAAATAATTAAAGTTATGTACAGTACATTAAATTAAGTTTAACAGGGTCAAACAAAGGTCTGCTTGTGCCCTCATTAAAACTGTTAAAATACATACATATAGTGAAACATATAACACATCTGGTGGGGTTATTGAAAGTTCATTTTCCCAAATGTCATAAATCTGTAATTCTTGAACTTAGTTAAATCTTATCAAGATGAGAAGAGTTTTATAACACATCTGGGTGCCAGACTGTCTCTACACAGGTGTTTTTAATTGGACAGAACCAGTTATAAATCACTTTAATGAACATATAGGAATTTTGGGAATGATTAAGTTTATCTGGTTGTAGAACAGGTGTCAGATTTATGGTTGGTTACATTGACGTAGATCTTAGTGACCAATCATATGTAAGAGAGATGGTTGAGATAAGACTTGTACAAGGGTATATAAATGCAAGCTCTACAACTGTTAGACAGACAAGTCAGATAGGAGCTCATAAGGCTGAACTCTGTGTATGCTGCCCTATTGCACGGGTCATAGAGGTCAGAACCAATGGGCAAGTATCTGTTCATAACTTGTCTCCTCGTACGAGTCAGAGAAGACTTCTTAACTTGTTCCAGAATGTGGTCTCAGGTGAATTTCCCTCACGAACTTGGTTGAGCTGGAACCCAGAACTCTGTGAGGGACCAGACCACTGGTCGATTGACTGGTCCCTATCAGGTGACGGGTTCCCAAGAATTGGCAGAAAAGACCCATTCTGGTTCAAGGTGAGAACAATTCACAATTGTTTCAATTTGGTTAGAGGATAATAATACCTATATCTAATATGCATGCATTGTAAGAAACTGTATAAATTAGACCTGTATCCTGTAATACTTTGAACATAAACCTGTATGTTATCAGCTGCTAATAAACCTGCATTGCTGAAGTTCTGCCTGGTTCGATACTTTACTATTCTACTTCACTATATAAGACCTTACAGCTCACAGTGCATGTCAGAGCAAATGAGAATCATGAGGTCAAAGGAACTGCCCGAAGAGCTCAGAGACAGAATTGTGGCAAGGCACAGATCTGGCCAAGGTTACAAAAAAATTCTGCTGCACTTAAGGTTCCTAAGAGCACAGTGGCCTCCATAATTCTTAAATGGAAGACGTTTGGGACATATATAGTGAATACAGTAATGGGGAAATTCCCTCCTGTATCATTACAGGACAAAGTCAAATAAAACACTATATAGCAGCCAACCAAGTTTGCTTCCTTAGAAAATATCTAAGGATAATGTGACAGTAATATTATTATAAAAATATTTATGCAAGGCACAATTTGACACAAAAAAAATAAAATGCAATAACATAAAGTATGGTACCATGCCATGGTAAACCTATATTCTGCGGAGATTGCATGGGGTAAAAACAAGCTCTACAGAATTAGATGTCATTAAGTTCAAGCCAATGGGTCTAAAAGTGATAATACAAAAATACTTAGACTAAAACAATCCTGGAATGAGAATGAACAACACAACAAGGAGCTTCCTTAAACTTATCCTACAATGGATATGTTATCTTATATATATGCCACATTTGCCATGGAAGATAGATAACCACTTGGAGAAAATTCAGTATATATCAAATCAAACCAATAACATCTGCTGTAAGCATATACTGTCTCACTATTTAATTTAATTCATAATGGTAAATCAGACAATTTTGTACAGGTGGTTAACCAATTACGTATGGACCCTGGGGGAGATTAAAATGCATTATTGCTTAGATTGGAAATGAAGTGGATTTACAAATACTAAAAAAAAGTGCTATGCTAAACTAAATTACCAATTAAATTGAATAACATCATATAGACAATATAACAAAGTGCACAGTGCTCCTATTTTAGAATAAATAATAAAGTCCCAAAATCAATGAGCAAAAAATTCTACCACAATCGTTTCATTTGCAGATTGATTTTAGAACTTTTTAAAATTATAGTTATAATAAGATTAGGAGCACTGTGCATTATTTTGCTTGTATGATGGCTTTTAAATTGAATTACCAGTAAGATGTTGGTTGGAGAGGCCTCAAATGAAATTAGTCAAATGGAACAGCCTCAAAGAGGGCTACCAGAAGACCCAGAACTCCCATGGAGAATCTCACAGAGGGATGTCTTTTTGACCTCAGGTCTTGAGAGGGAGCCCTGAGCAGTGACGTTGCGTCCTTTAAGGGCGCATGGCTGCCGCCCCCTCTCTCCAGTCACCCTCCTCTATGACTAATGGATAGATTCATGCGTTGCATGAATCTATCCATGGCTGCCAACGCCACCCCCTATTCAGGCGTCTGGCCCCTTTTCGGACACCAGGCGCCTGAATTACTGCAGCCATAGGCTCTAATAGGCTTCACAAAAGGTGGATTCATGGTGCTCAAATCTCACACTTGCAAACTACTTACTAATCCAAATGGACAGACCACACCTTGAAATACCTGGACACTTATATTCCTCCACGATTAAATCAAGTCTTCCCTCTCAACTTCCTGCCTCTACTTTCAGAAGTTTGAAAACCACTCAAGAAGTGGCAATCAGGTCATTTCTGTTGGTTCGACAGATGCTACCTTTTAACCACTTCAGCCTCAGAAGATTTTCCCCCTTAACGACCGGGCCATTTTTTGCGATACGGCATTGCGTCGCTTTAACTGAAAATTGCGCGGTCGTTGTGCCCAAACAAAATTGACGTACATGTTTTCCCACAAATTGAGCTCTCTTTTGTTGGTATTAGATCACCTCTCCGGCTTTTATTTTTTGCGCTGTAAACAAAAAAGAGCGACAATTTTGGAAAAAAAAAACATTTTTTACTGTTTGCTATAATAAATATCCCCAAAAATGTTTTTATAAAAAAAATTTCTTCATCAGTTTAGGCCAATATGTATTCTTTTACATATTTTTGGTTAAAAAAAATCGCAATAAGAGTATATTGATTGGTTATAGCACCTACAAAATAAGGGATAGATTTATGACATTTTTAGTTTTTTAATTTTTTTTACTAGTATTGCCGGTGATCTGCGAGTTTTTGCGGGACTGCGACATTGCAGCAGGCAGATCGGACACTTTTCACGCTTTTTTTGGGACCATTGACATTTATACAGCGATCAGTGCTATAAAAATGCACTGATTACGGTGTAAATGTCACTGGCAGGGAAGGGGTTAACACTAGGGGGCGAACAAGGGGTTAAATATGTTCCCTCGTGAGTGTTTCTTACTGTGGAGGGATGGGACTGACTGGAGGAGGAGACATATCGATTTTCGTAATTACTACAAGCAGCAGATCTGTCTCTTCACTTCTGTCAGAATGTCAGGGCTGGGCTCAGACCTTCCTTCTCTGAGCTGGCCACTCAGCTATCGGCTAATTGCCAGCTCCTATCTCTCCACAGTGACTCACCTGTTGATATCCTGCTTGTCAGTCCTGCCTACTTAAGCCGTTCAGCCCAGATGATCTCTGCCTTCGCCTTGGTCACATCTCTAGAGATGCTCTCCTGTGTTCCTGTTAAAGACTTGCTTGGCTTACATTCCTTCTGGCTCCAGATCCTGTTTGCTGTTCTACTATGCTCATCTCTGGCTTCCTGACATTTTGGCTTGTCTGACTATCCATTCTGGTTCCTGAACTCTGGCTATGTTTTGACTACGTATACTCTGTTTACCTTTTTTTTATTATTATTAAACAAGTTAATGGGGTGGGCAACCACATGGCAAATGAGGTTCAATGTCAAAAATGGAAAATAATGCATTTAGGTGGCAAAAATATGAATGCAATCTATACACTGGGGGGAGAACCTCTGGGGGAATCTAGGATGGAAAAGGATCTGGGGGTCCTAATAGATGATAGGCTCAGCAATGGCATTCAATGCCAAGCTGCTGCTAACAAAAAAAACAGAATATTGACATGCATTAAAAAGGGGATTCATTACAGAGATAAAACGATAATTATCCTGCTCTACAAGACTCTGGTCTGGCCTCACCTAAAGTATGCTGTCCAGTTCTGAGCACCAGTCCTCAGGAAGGATGTACTGAAAATGGAGCGAGTATGAAGGAGGGCAACAAAGCTAATAAAGGGCCTGGAGGATATTAGTTATGAGGAAAGGTTGCGAGCACTGAGCTTATTTTCTCTGGAGAAGAGACGCTTGAGAGGGGATATGATTTCAATATACAAATACCATATTGGTGACCCCACAATAGGGTTAATACTTTTTTGTGGAAGGGAGTTTAACAAGACTCGTGGCCACTCATTAAAATTGGAAGAAAAGAGGTTTGACCTTAAACTATGTAGAGGGTTCTTTACTGTAAGAGCGGCAAGGATGTGGAATTCCCTTCCACAGGCGGTGGTCTCAGCGGGGGGCATCGATAATTTCAAGAAGCTATTAGATAAGCACCTGAACGACCCCAACATACAGGGATATACAATGTAATACTGACACATAATCACACACATAGATAGGACTTGATGAACTTGTGTCTTTTTTCAACCTCACCGACTATGTAATGTAACTATGTAAGTGAGATTTACCTGTACTTCTGTCTTAGTCTGATTCATGGTTTCGGACAGTAGGCGAAGGCCATGAATTCCGAAAATGCAGTCAATCCACTTGTTGGTAATATTTTTTCCAGATTGGATGAGCAGGATCACCGCATGGATCAGTTTGCCATGGCGTTACAAATGCTCATGAGTCGCACGGCTCACCTGGAATCTCCCACTGTGGCTGCTCCGGTACAACCTGTGTTGCAAGCCGTCCCTGCTACTGTTCCAGTCTCTGTACAGGCACCCGCCTCAAGTATTACCTCTATAGGAGGTATGTCTGGTTCCGCTCCACTTCCCCAGCGATTTGGGGGCGATCCAGTCCAATGCAGAGGGTTTCTCAACCAGGTCGAGATATACTCTTAGATGCTGCCCAAGGCATTTCCCATTGACAGAAGCAAAGTAGGTTTGTGATATCTTTGCTTTCTGAGAGAGCCTTGGCCTGGACAAACCCTCTATGGGAGACGCAAAAACCTGTTGTCTTGAGTTACCCTGAGTTTGTGGCTTCCTTTAAAAGGGTATTTGACTTTCCCGCACGCTCCACTTCTGCTGCCAGGTGCCTCAAGTCCATCAAACAGGGTACGAGAACTGTTGCTGATTACGCCATTGAATTTCGTACTCTGGAAGCAGAGGTTGCTTGGAACAATGAGGCTCTCGTGGCTGCTTTTTCTCATGGTCTCTCGGATACCATCAAGGATGAGATAGCAGCCCGAGATATACCCACTGAGCTGGAGAAGTTGATCACATTTGCCATCCTCATTGACTTCAGACTCAGAGAAAGACTCTCTTTTAAGGAGCGCTTGCGGAAGCCTCCTGTATATTTGTCTCCGAGCTTTGCAGTCCCACCCTTGCCTCCCTCACCTCCCTCACCTCCCATGCCTCCTGGTACCGAGTCAGTCAGTGAAGATGAACCCATGCACTTGGGCTTCACACGTCTCTCTGCGGAGGAGGGAGAGATTGTGCCTTTATTGTGGCCAGGCAGGTCACTTTTTGAAGTCTTGTCCTACCCATCCAGGGAACACCTGAACCTTGAGGTCCCTTCACGGACAGACCTTAGGTGGCGTTGTTTCATCCTCAGTTATCCAGAAGGATAAGCCCCTGGTTTCGGTTACCCTTTCTTGGGCTGAGTCTGTCACGTATCAGGTGTGACCAGAAATGTGCGGACGGCAACAGAGGAACCCAGACGTATGTAAGTGAAAATATTATGATTTATTAAAGATAAGTGAACAATATAAACACAACCACCTCCAATACAATACAGTGCACAGCCAACCAAATACAAACAGAGGCCCACAAATAATAATAATAATTTTATATATATTTATAAATATATATATACACCACACAAATGGGAAATACCAGAATCATAAACGTAGCCAGGCCAAGGTCATCAACGGGAGATCAGCAGATGGGGACAGCAGACAAACAGAACAAGGAGAGGATGGATGGATAAGGCTGCAGGGCAAGGGTAAGGGTAACAGGATCACAGGAGGAACAAGGTTCAGGTGCAGGGTTCAGGTATACAGACAGATCAGGTTCAGATACAGGTACAGAGCTCTCAGGTTCAGGTCAAGGTGCAAGGAAGATACCAAGGCAAGGTGTGTGTGTGCTTGCCGGGTATTTATACACATCTCCTGCAATCAGGCTCAGGTGACGCCTGATCACAGGAGATGATGTCGGCTCCACACTGCCAGGAACCACCCCCTGGTGGATGCCAGTACTGCGAGCCAAAGATCACAAAATACCACCAGCAGGGGAAAGCTCCCCTGACAGTTCCAGACTGCCAGGAGACACCCGCTGGTGGACATCAGTACTGCACGCCAAATGTCAGACAGTGCCATTAGCGGGTGGAACCTTTCCTGACCGAACCCCCTTCAAAGGAGCGGCCTCCGGACACTCCAACTAGCCGCTGCTGGAAAAAGTCCATGGCATCAAGCCGGGCAGCGGGCACATTGAGCTGGGCAGCAGGCACAGACATGTCAGGCTGAGCAACTGGTACCTCAAGCTGGGCAGAAGGCATAGACATAACAAGCTTGGCAGTGGGCACAGGCACATCAAGCTAGGCAGTAGGCACATCAAACTGGGTGGCAGGCAAAGGAACCTCAAGCTGGGTAGGAAGCACAGGCACATCAAGCTGGGCAGCAGGCACAGGCACCTTAAGCTGGAGAGCAGGCTCGGGCACATCAAGCTGGGCAGCAGGCTCGGGCACATCAAGATGGGCAGCAGGCTCGGGCACATCAAGCTGGGCAGCAGGCACGGGCACATCAAGCTGGGCAGCAGGCACGGGCACATCAAGCTGGGCAGCAGGCACATCAAGCTGGGCAGCAGGCACATCAAGCTGGGCAGCAGGCACATCGAGTGGGGCAGCAGGCACATCAGGCTGGGCAGCAGGCACAGGCACATCAAGCTGGGCGGCAGGCACAGGCACATCGAGCTGGGCAGCAGGCACATCGAGTTGGGCAGCAGGCACATCAAGCTGGGCAGCAGTCACAGGCACTTCAGGCCGGGCAGCAGGCACATCAGGCTTGGCAGCAGACAGAGGCATGTCAGGCTCGGCAGCAAACACATCAGGCTGGGCAGCAGACAGACGCACATTAGGCTGGGCAGCAGACAGAGGCACATCAGGCTGGGTAGCAGGCTCCGGGTCATCTGGCAGGACAGCTGGCTCTGGGTCATCTGGCTGGGCAGTGAGCACCATATCAACAGGCTGGGTAATGGGCACCGGCCCTACAAGCTGGGTGACGGGCACTGGCCCAGTAGGCTGGGTAACGAGCACCGGCTCAGCAGGCTGGATGACGGGCGCCAGCTCAGCAAGTCGGATGATGGGTACTGGCTTAACAAGCTGGGTGACGGGCACCAGTTCAGCAGACTGGGTAGTGGGCACCGGCTCCACAGGCTGAGCAATGGGCCCCGGCCCCACAGGCTGAACAACGGGCTCCGGCCCCACAGGCTGAGCAATGGGCACCGGCCCAGCAGGTGGGGAAATGGGCACCATAATTTCAGGCCAGGAAACGGGCACGAAACTTAAGGCCGGGAAACGGGCACGGAACTTCAGGCTGGGAAACGGGCACGGAACTTCAGGCTGGAACACTGGCACCGGAATTTCAGGCTGGAACACTGGCACTGGAACTCCAGGCTGGGATACTGGCACTGGAACTTCAGACTGGGATACTGGCACGGGAACTCCAGGCTGGGGCGCAGGCACCGGGCCTTCAGGCTGGAACACGGGCACCGGAACTTCAGGCTGAACAGCAGGCAGGAAGTTGTCAGGGTTAGGTTCAGTATCATCGGAGATAGACTGGAGCAGGTCGGTTGGTGCGGAAGCAGGCTGGAGCAAATTGGCTGGTGAGGAGGCAGGTTGGGTTACTGGTAGGATCGTGTGAGTTGGAAAGAACTTCTGTTTCTTCTTCGGCTTAGTTACTGAAGTTCTGTAGATAGCTGCAGGATTGTAGGTAAGGGGTGAAGCAGAATGGAAAGGAGGGTTGGAATATGGCAGGGAAGAGGGAACAGTGGCTAGGGGAAGTTTTTGTGGGGTTGTTTTGGGCAGCAGAGAAGAGGCAGGTGGAATAAAGGCAGGATAGATGCAGGGAGTAGAAACGGGGTATTGGTATTTGGTGGGAAGCAGAGTGTACTGGGCTGAAACTGAGGTTGCTATGGGTGATGGGGAAGAAGACATTTGGGCAGGCAGATGTCTGGTAGCAGAATAGTTTTGTTGTGGGCTGGCTGAGGCTGATTGTAATATAGTAGACCATGCTTCAAGCACTGGTTGGAAAAAGAACGGTTCACATGCTGCCTGTCTAATAAGGGTCTGTACTGAGTTAATACATTCTATAAGCATTTGTTGAGGACAAGCTGAATAGTGCTCAAAAAACTCTGCAGAATCATCCTCTAACAGCCACACCAGAGACTCCACCTGATCAACACTGAAAGGGAGAGAAAAATCATCACGGCCCTTAGGAACACAGGAAAGGCTAGCTCAGCACACATTTGGATTAAAGGCTGCACATCCCCAAACAACATACAGTCCTGATCAACCAGGGAGTGAGCCAAACAAATGATTTCTAGCAGCTGGTCACTGGTGGTCCACTCTTTCAGTGTATGATGGAGATATTCGCTATTCTCTGACACCAGCAGAGCATAAGTAATCACAGGATTCATCTCAGCAACGCCAACAGAACCGAGATGGTTCCTCTGTGCAACCACTTCTGGTCAGGGATGGCCTTCGTATACTGTCACGTATCAGGTGTGACCAGAAATGTATGGATGGCAACAGAGGAACCCAGACGTATGTAAGTGAAAATATTATGATTTATTAAAGATAAGTGAACAATATAAACACAACCACCACCAATACAATACAGTGCACAGCCGCTGACCAGTTTCCCAGTCCCTGCTAAAAAAACATCCCCACAACAGGTGTCTGCACGGGCGTGATGACGTAACGCGCATCACGGAGGGAGGGAGGTGAGGGTGTCGGAAGGAGAAGCAGACTCTCCTGGATCCCTGGAGCTCGGTTTTTCAGCCGCCACGAAGGATATGCCCGTGGCTAAAGAGGGGAGGAAGATCCTTGCCCGCTGCGACGAGCGCGGCAGCTGAGGCTCCCTGATTCCAACAGGGCGACAACACCGAGGCTCCACACGCCGCTCCACACGCCGCTCCACACACCGCCACTGGGACATGAGAGGCGGCTGTGGATTCAACACAGACAGCGAGGAAGGGAGGATCTGACGGCGTTCCCCCCCCCCGCTCGCCCCCCCCCCCCCCCTCCGGCTTTCCCCCCCTTCGCTCACCCCACATGATTTTCCAGGCAACCTGTGACCCAGCGGAAGTTCGGCAGTATCTGGTGGTGGTAATGTAGAAATAGCTCTGCATGAAATGAATATAATACCTGCATATAACACCTGTTTAAATGTACTAGCGTCATCTCATTTTAACAGCTTGATCTAACAGTGCTGGAGCTAATGTCTAAGATAGCGGTTGAATCTGCTTTATCTATCTGAAACCTCATTTGGCTGTGGGAATGTAAGCAGGACTTATTGTAATATCTGCTATTTGGAAAGCTATTTAAAGGAGGACAAATCTAAACCCAGAGCTATTGATATATTGGAAGCCTGTAGACATAACTATTCAAGGAAATCCTCTTTACAACCTACTATAACAGTTTGAGAGGTTAATGATTGGTAAGGCGTCCGGAGCAGGTGTGCTGATTGACTCACTCAGCTGGGGTGTTACTGTTAATGCCATTGCTAATGTCTGTTAACATATGCTGGATGTACTGTGGACAGAAGTAAATGATTGTAGTTTCGGTTTTGGGATGGTGCCTTCCCCTGACGGAGTAATGAAGCTTGTCTCAAACTTATGAGAAAAAGGCTCTTAGGCGGGAATTCCAGATATGGGACTGACAAGAGTGATGTATCTCTGAGATACCGGTTCCGGAGAGGGCCTGGGTCATTTCTGGGAGGTTTGTTACCCCCCCTCCCCACGGACGGAATATCTGTATAGTATAAAGGTGGGGTACTATCTGGAGTAGGGCCCAGGAAATAACCCCCCAGGGCCGAGACCCCTGAAGGATTCATACCTATAAGAGGCGGGAAGAAATTCAGTAAATCCTGGGGAAACCAACAGGGGGTCAGAGGAAGAAAGGAAGAATGAATAAAACAACAACAAAAAAAGGAGGGGCACCTAAAACGCCGAAGGATAGGACAGCTGGTAGCTCAATAAAACAATTTATGTCCCAAGGCGGGAGCCCAAAAGGAGGGGAGCAGGGAGCCCAAGGAGGAAGAGGGGGAACTCCTGATAAAAAGGGGGATAAAACGATTCAATCAAAAGAAAACTCAATAGCGGAAAGTGTTGAAAGTGAAGGAGATTTAAACCGGACAGAAGAGAGAAGTGCAAGTGCCCCAATGCTTTCAAAAGAGGAAATGAGAGACATGCTCAAAAATCTAGAGCTTTCAATAAAAGTTGAAATAGGTCTGGTGAGAGCAGACCTGGGAAACTTATTGGAGAGGGTAGAAACAACGGAAAAAAAAACGGAGGAATTAGAAAAGGAGATAATGAACCTCAAAGAACAAATTAAAACCTCTAGACAAAATCAGAAGATAATCCTATATAAGATCGAAGATCAGGAAAATCGTGATAGGAGACAAAATATAAGACTGCGTAATATCCCAGAAAACAAAGGAGAGGATCTGAGAAGGATGATTCCCCAAATATTGGGGCCTCTGGTTGGAGAAGAGGACAAGGAATTCCCAAAAATTGAAAGGACACACCGAGTTGGAAAATTACTCAACTCAGACCACCAGAGGCCGAGAGATATTATAATCCGTTTTAGGTTTTATGAGGATAAAGCCCGAATCCTATCCAAAATGAGAGGCAAACTCCCGGGAAAATTTGAAGGGTCTGAGTTTCAAATCTATGCGGACCTTTCAACCGAAACCCTCGCTAGGAGAAGGCTGTTGAAACCCTTATTAGAACAGATGAGAGATCTAAATATTAAGTATAGCTGGGGTTTCCCGGCTTGCCTGAGAGGCTTTAGAAATGGAAGATCGGCAAGATTGAGGTTCCCAGAGGATCTAAGGGACTTCTGCAATAGGCTTGATATGGTAGAACCTGAGCTGCCGGGTTGGGTGGAGGGGTGATCGGCTGTGTGTGGGGGGGGGGTGGGGGAGGGAGTCGGGGTTTTGGGGCAGGCTTGATTAGTGGAGTGGAGGGGTGGCGGGAGGGAGGAGGAGATGTTCTGTGTGTATCTGGATTACCCCTCTCTGCTTCAAAACACCAAGCAGGGGGGGGTAAAGGGCACAACTCGGGCTACCACCTCAAATAAATGATTCGCTAGGCTCCATGGTATCCATGACGCTGGGCGAATGGGGAGCCAGGGGGTGGCTGAAGGGTAGGGAGGGTGGGCTAGGGAGAAGGGAGGGGAAAGGGGAATCCTGTGTACAAGGAAGTAAGAAGGAAGAAGAAAAGAAGCAAGATAACAAAGATAGAAATCAGAATAGCTCAGTAATACGAATCCAACATAATCCAAAGGAAAAAATAAAAAAAAAAAAGGCGAGGAGATGGAAAAATTGAAGTTTATGACCTATAATGTAAAAGGTCTTAATGAACCCACTAAGAGACATAAGATCTTGAAGGAATTAGAGAGATACGGGGCTGAGGTTGTGTTCCTTCAAGAAACCCACTTAACATACTACTCAAAGGTTAAGATAAAGTCAAATATGTATCCAACTTGGTTTTACGGAGACTCAATAACATCAAGAGCGAGAGGAGTAGCAATAGGAATAGCAAAAGGGATAAATTTTAGGGTGGAAGAGAGGTTAATAGACCAGGGAGGGAGATATATGTTCTTGAGAGGCTCCCTGGAGGGATGGAAGGTTACACTTGCAAATATTTACGCCCCCAACAAAGAGCCGAGTGGTTTCCTAGTTACAATACTAGAGAAACTAATAGAATTTAAAGAAGGAAACCTGATCATGATGGGTGACTTCAATGTATGTATGGTTCCAGGGGTTGATAGTACGTCTCGTGCGCAGGGGACAATGAACGGGAGGTTGAAGAAATTAAAACAGAAGTTGCATTCGTGCCAAATGGTGGATGTATGGAGGATTATGAACCCAAATAAGAGGGATTTCTCGTTCTACTCCTCTGCGCACGGGACATACTCTAGGATAGACTACATATTGATGGAACACTCATTGTTAGAAAGAGTCCGAGAGGCCAAGATAGAAGTCATTACCTTATCAGACCACGCTCCAGTTAGCATGAAATTGTCGATACCGAGAAATCAGAGAACCCCAACAACCTGGAGATTAGACGAAGATCTCTTACAAGAAGTATCTAATGTGGAGAAAATAGAGCAGGAACTAAAACAATATTTTTCAACGAACGATACAGTAGGGATCTCAGGATCATCTTTATGGGAGGCCCATAAGGCCTACATAAGGGGAGTAATAATGAAGTTAGGGGCTAGGAGGAAAAGGGAAATGAGGGAAAAAATTAAAAAACTAACAGAAGAAATACACGAGTTGGAGCAAGAACATAAGGAGGACCCGGGCCAAGGAAAGAAGGTCTATCAAAAATTGGTAAAAAAAAGGGTAGAGTTAAAGGAGCATACGGATTTAGAAATAAAAAAAGCATTCTATAAGGTGACGAAAGAAAACTACCAGAGTCGAAATAAGAGCAGTAGACAGTTAGCCAAAATAGTAAGAAAGGAAAAAACTAGAAATTACATTGATAAAATCCAAAATAGTAAAGGAGAAATGCTCCATACAACAAAAGAGATAGGGGATTCCTTTAAGGAATATTACAGTAAGTTATACTCAGTAGCCAAAAATATAAGGCCAAGGGGTGCAAAGGATAGGAAAATAGCAGAATTTTTGAATAAAGCCAACCTCCCGAAGATCAATGAGACCGACAGAGAAACCCTAGAAAATCCCATAACGATAGAAGAAATCAATAGAGCCTTGTCAGAATCAGCTTCAGGCAAAAGCCCGGGGCCCGACGGATTTACTTGTGGGTATTATACCAAGTTTAAAGAAATTTTGACCCCCAGATTATGTGAGTACTTGAACGGGTTGGGTAGAGACTATGACCTGAGTAGAGAAGCTCTTAGAGCAGAGATCACGGTTATCCCAAAAGAAGGGAAAAATCTGACGCTATGTTCTGGGTATAGGCCAATATCGCTGATTAACACCGATGTTAAACTATATGCCAGAGTTTTAGCTAACCGAATAAAAGAGAGCCTCAATGGTCTGGTACACCCAGACCAAGTGGGTTTCATTCCCAAAAGAGAAGGACGAGATAATGGCGTAAGGGCACTCCTCTTGCTGCAGCATATTAAGGACAGGGGACCCCCAGGTCTACTCTTGTCTATAGACGCGGAGAAAGCGTTTGATAGAGTAGACTGGGGGTTCATGTTCCAAACACTGGAATCAATGGGTTTAGGTCCAAAAATGTTGAATAGGATACGTGCTCTATACAAGCACCCTACTGCTTCGATAAAAATTAACGGCTCCCTTACAGAGGCTTTCGAAATGGAAAATGGAACGAGGCAGGGGTGCCCTTTGTCCCCCCTGCTTTTCATTCTCTCCTTGGAGCCACTGCTGTCGATGATTAGGGCGGACCCGGATATTTGGGGTATAAGGGTTGGGGATGAGGAGCACAAGATCGCGGCTTTCGCCGACGATGTTCTGCTGTTCATGACCAACCCCAGAATCTCGATGCCTAATTTCCTCGAAGTTATGAGGCAATATGGTGAAGTATCAAACTTTAAAATCAACCTGGCAAAATCGGAAATCCTGAATATCAACTTGGGGAAGAGGGAGGAAAAAATGTTGAAAAAGGAATTTAAATTTATATGGAAAAAAGAAATAAATTACTTGGGCATAAAATTGGCCAACTCATTGGAGAAGATCTATAAGGTGAATTTTATCCCACTTCTAGACGAAATAAGATCTGAGATTAAAAGGATTACAACTAAACCACTTTCATGGATTAGACGTATTAACGCTATAAAAATGATATTATTACCTAAGATCACCTACAAACTACAGATGCTCCCACTGAACATCCCTCAGTACTATTTTAAAAAATTGAAATCAATCATTATGAGAGCTGTTTGGAAAAATAGAAGGGCTAGAGTATCTTTCGATATCTTAAAACAGGAAAAAAGAAAAGGGGGCTTGGCGATTCCGGATATACAGGGTTATTATAGGGCAATACAGGTCACAAGGGCGATAGAGTGGTTTAGAGAGAACACACAGAAAAGATGGGTAAATATAGAGAATAGTTTGAGTAAGGCGCACTTAGGACATTTGATTTGGAACCCTCCACACTATAGGGTATTAGATGTAAATACACATCCACTGACTAAGGTGGTCTTTAGAGTTTGGGATATAGTTTATAAACAAGTAAATAATACGTATAATTCCCCGTTAATTTCACTTTCAGAGAATGATTATTTTGCACCTGGAAAAAAGGATATTGGGGGGAGTTGGATAAAAAAGGGTACACTACAGCTGGGAGATATTATTAAAAAGGGGAAGATAGGCACGTTTCAGGAATTAAAGCACAAAACAGATTTTTGGGTATTAGATCGCTGGAGATACCTGCAGTTAAGCCATTTCATCAGCCACTTACCACATCCAATAAGATCAGGAGAAGAGCTATCAGACTTGGAAAAGATATGTACATCAAACAACACTAAAGGTATAACATCAAAACTCTATAAACTGGGATTGGCAAAGAGCAGCAAGGAGATACCACCATTTATTACTAAATGGGAAAATGAACTAGGAGTACAGCTAGATAGCAATAGATTAAAGAAAACTTTGGAGTTGACCCACAGCTCGTCAACCGACGTTAGTGTTACTGAAATGAATTACAAGATTCTAACAGGTTGGTACATTACCCCGGAAAGGGCAAGTAAATATCAAAAAGATAAAAATGCGGAGTGTTGGAGGGGATGTAAAGGTGTAGGAAATATGGCTCACATGTGGTGGGACTGCCCCGTAATTAAACAGTACTGGCTAAAAATCTTGAGATACATCAAGCAGATAACTAAGATCGAGGTAAAATTGGACCCCTGGGTAGTGCTACATCACGGGATAAATGAGGAGGTAAAAATCTATAAAAACACCCTAGTACCACACCTGTTGAACGCGGCGAAAAAGGTTATTGCAAAAAACTGGAAGAAGGTAGAGGGCCCATCAATATGGGAGTGGGTCGATGCAGTAGAAGGGATTCGGTACATGGAGGAAGGAGGACCTGTAAGAGAAGTTAAATTAACAGAAGGGAGGAACAACTGGCAAAACTGGAAGGAGTTTAAAAAATCATGGAGTATTGCTGAAGGCTTGAGGTTAAGAATTGATTAAAAATAGAGATAACATCTAATGTACACAGGAGGTGGGGGGGGGGGAGAGGGAGGGAAGTGGGGTGGTGGGGGGGGGGAGAGGGGTGGTGTAGGAGGGAGGGAAGAGGTTGGGGGATTCTTTCTTTTGTTTTTGCTGAATTGAATATAAAATTTATACACGTGATCAGTAAGCTACAAATGATGTGAAAAAAAGGAGAGACACAGATGACACTGACTAAGTGGATCAGGTCTCCAATTATAATCACTGAAGTGGCAAGAAAAGAAAAAAGAAAAAAAAAAAAAAAAAAAAAAAAAAAAAAAAAAAAAAAACAATACAGTGCACAGCCAACCAAATACAGAGACCCACAAATAATAATCAGACATATATATATATGTATATATATATATATATATAGACACACAAATGGGAAATACCGGAATCATAAATGTAGCCATGCCAAGGTCATCAACGGGAGGTCAGCAGATGGGGACAGGGAACAAACAGGACAAGGAGAGGATGGATGGATAAGGCTGCAGGGCAAGGGTAAGGGTAACAGGATCACAGGAGGGACAAGGTTCAGGTGCAGGGTTCAGGTATATAGACAGATCAGGTTCAGATACAGGTACAGAGCTCTCAGGTTCAGGTCAGGGCGCAAGGAAGATACCAAGGGAAGGTGTGTGTGTGCTTATACACATCTGCAATCAAGCTCAAGTGACGCCTGATCGCAGGAGATTATGTCAGCTCCACACTGCCAGGAACCACCCGCTGGTGGATGCCAGTACTGCGGTCCAAATATCACATAATACCACCAGCAGGGGAAGCTCCCCTGACAGTTCCAGACTGCCAGTAGACACCTGCTGGTGGACATCAGTACTGCACGCCAAAGTTCACACAGTGCCATTAGCGAGTGGAACCTTTCCTGACAGAGTCATATGTCGAGATACAGGCTCTAATCGACTCTGGGGCTGCAGGCTTATTCATTGATGCTGCCTTTGTATCGTATCACTCGATTCCTCTGCAGCTGCGTGACACTCCACTTACCATTGAGGCTCTTGACGGTAGACCTCTACAGCCTGCCCATGTGACTCATGGGACTGTTCCTGTTGTCCATGGCCTTAGGGGCTCTTCACTATGACATAAGTTTCTGCTGGTTATTGGTTATCCTTGGTTACAGAGGCACAACTCCTCTTTTGATTGGCTCCGTGCTGAGGTTCTCTCCTGGTTGCCACAATGCAGTAAGACTTTCTTCCAGAAGGTAGCCGAGGTTCTATGCACGTCTTCTCTCTCCTCCCTGCCGGAGGTGTACCGCAATTTTATCAATGTCTTTGACAAAGGTCAAGCCGGTAGTTTGCCTCCACACCGGTCATATGATTGCGCAACTGACCTTCAACATGGTGCCATACCCCCTCGTGGCAAGAATTACCCTTTGTCGGTCTTGGAGGATAAGGCCATAGAGGAGTTTGTTGCAGACTGTCATGGCCGGGATACATAAAAATTTTCATAATTCACAAAACACTCAGCTAAGGAGTCGTCATACCAGAGAAGCGACCCCCCACCAGAAAAGGTTGAGTGATTAATCTCTCTCCAAGTGGAGGTCAATACACAAACCTTACATTGAAACAAAGTCACCTGAACAATAGAGCCCCTTTTCACAAAACCAAAAGATATTTACCTGTTTTTGCTCTCCTCCTAAAACCACTTAAAACAAGAATAGAGAGAAACTGGTTCTTCAGACAATCAACTTCTTGTGAAGCAGAAATCAAAGATATTTACCTGTCCTTGTTGGGTAGATAGAAGGATAGACTCAACACTGTCAAAAAAGTTACACAGATACGTAACTGGATTGTTCTCACAGAGAAATCACCCTTATCTAACAGAACCCATTGTTTAAACTCTAGGAATTGTGTATACAGCTAAACTCTATCTAAATACAATCAGGTCCATAAATATTGGGACATCGACACAATTCTAATCTTTTTGGCCCTATACACCACCACAATGGATTTGAAATGAAACAAGATGCCTTAACTGCAGAAATTCAGCTTTAATTTGAGGGTATTTACATCCAAATCAGGTGAATGGTGTAGGAATTACAACAGTTTGCATATGTGCCTCCCACATTTTAAGGGACCAAAAGTAATGGGACAGATTAACAATCATCCATCAAACTTTCACTTTTTAATACTTAGAGGTGATAATAAAGTGTGGCGCTAACAAGTGACAGAATACGTGTTATTGGACAAATAACAGTGATATCTAAAAGGGAGGTATCACGTCCTGAAGTGTGTACCTGATGTGTTAGTGATAGATTTTATGGAAAGATATACTATCTTTGTAGAACACCATAAAAACAAAACACAGAAATAAATAAAATATGTAAGCACTAAAAACAATGAACAGTTAGGTGTACAAAAACACGTGTAGGTGATGAAAGGTATATCCTGAACCTATGTATCAATTAGGTATGAATAGTATATATAGGATAACACATTCTGAAGTAACTCAAAAGTACAATATAATAGGTATACAAAATATCACAGTGTACTGTGTGTATGACTTAACAAAAATTGTGTTCATCAGGGCAAAGCCAGGATGTGAGCGCATAAGTCCATAAAAAGGTGAGTATATGTGAATACTGGAAATTCATTAATAAGTAATTGGGGTGCTCACAATTAACCCCATGACAGTCTGAAAACAAGCAGTCTTCATGTAGGGTAAATATGAGCCGTTTGAAAGGATCCTTAAATGAAGATAGATTCTTCACTCATTAAGGTTGTATCAACCCAAAGGGATAAGCAAAAAAATGCCCTTACCAGACAAGGTGGACTCACAGGCCCTTGGCGGTGAGTCAAACGAGCTTGTACCGTCATGCGGTATGGTACGGCAATCCGTGTGGTGGTCTTGTGCAGAGTCTCATCAGATGTTGTCAAATGGTGTATCTCTGGGGGTGCCAAACCAGAATCCGGTGCCTCCAATGTTCCGCTTCGGTCATCAGGCAATCACTTCCTCAAAGACCCATCACATGGACAAGCAAACAAAGGGAAAAAAAAGACTTCCACATAGTGTGAATCCTTTTTTAAAAAACGTTGTAGCGTTTTATTGGTATCAAAATTATTTTCCAAAGATTTACAAAAATGGGCAGTAAAAACTCGGCTCAAAAACGGCAAAACAATATAAAATTCAGCGCAGTGTGTGATGGTAGGGTATAACCATAAGAACCCGATGCGTTTCATCCTCAAAGACTTCTGCTGGGGTATGGTACGAGCGCTTTGTCATAGTAGGACATAATAGGACTATGACAAAGCGCTCATGTGCGAAACGCGTCGTCAAGGCAACCCCAGGGCAGTGGCCCCAGCCAGAACCTTGTCACAGTGAGCATTGATCCATCCATCCACTATCCCTGCGAAGCTTCTACATTAGCAGCGATTCCCTCAGCATCATCATCCCCATCATCCCTTCCTCGTCTGATGATTTTTGACCAGTTTCCTTATTTATTTACTTTTTTCATCAATTTTCTTTAACTTTTATTGACTCTGTGTTTCGTTGAGGAGCCTGAGGCCGTCCAGGCAGATGTGAGCTCCATCAGCCTGCCGGCACTTTCATTTTTCCTCTGATTAGCTTCTCAGGTCCAGCGTTGGCTTTTGGGCAGTGACACCAGCTCTCATTGAGGAGCGTTCACCCCTGTGGAGACACCATCTGGAGACGCAGCGGCTTGTTTTCCACCTGCTGACATCCCGGCGGCTCCCCTGCGCTGACGTCTTCAGCCATCGCCACGGAGCTCCAGCCAGGCTGCTCTCCGTACGGCGGAGCTTCGGCTTAGTGCATGCCACAGTCACTCTACAGCTTACTGGAGCCGGCGAGCTCTCCTGTATGAGGCTAGACTCCCCACACCACGGGAAGGTTGTGAGTGTTCTCCTCTCCACGTTTTTCTGCTCCCATCACTCCACCCATTGCATTCTGTTGTAAGTACTGTACTTTGCTTTCACCATCTCACCCATTGCTTCTTGTTGGGGATTTATTCTGGACAGATCTCCTGTGCTGGTCCCCTGTTGTTTGAGGGCTGACTGTCCGCTACTGCAAGTGCCTTTCACATGTTGTAACTTAGTGCTATACCATTTAACATCTCAAGATTTTGTCATTTTTGGTTTTTTAATTCTGTGTTACTGTGGTGCTTTCTGCAACAGTTTTCTATATTGTGGTTTTATCATTCAATAGTTATTACTGTTAGTTCACACCTAATATTGGTTTATTAAATTATTACATTTATTGATTTATGTCTGTTGCAGTTTGCTTTTAACATATCCTGAGCGCTGGGCCTTATTTGTTGTTCCCTGTTATGATCTGTATCTACCAGCTACGGCTGGTCCAGCTGCACGGAGGGTCCTTTTCTGTTTTTCTTCCCTCCACTTTTTTGTATAGGTTATGGTTTGTTTATAAAAAATGTCTGAGTACATGGCATGGTAGATATATATAAGTCATATACCACATGTCCTGTTTAGAGCGCTCCAGGTAGTCCATCATTGGCGCTAGGTCTTTGTTGTGTTTTTTTTGTTGAACATTTACATGACCATAATGTTCACGTTATTGGTCATTGATATGATCATGGACTCACTATAATAATACAATATTGTATTTGGCTTTTTTTTTGCATTTTTTATATTTAGTTATATACTATCATGCTGCACAGCTGATAGTCACATTTGTGTTGATTTTTATGTATAGCGCAATATTGCCCGAAACACTTCAGAATTCATCCTGCTGCTTTTGTCAGCAGTCACATCATCAATAAATACAAGAGAACCAGTTCCATTGGTAGCCATACATGCTCACGCCATGACACTACCACCACCATGCTTCACTGATGAGGTGGTATGCTTTGGATCATGAGCAGTTCCTTTCCTTCTCCATACTCTTCTCTTCCCATCACTCTGGTACAAGTTGATCTTGGTCTCATCTGTCCATAGGATGTTGTTCCAGAACTGTGAAGGCTTTTTTATATGTTGTTTGGCAAACTCTAATCTGGCCTTCCTGTTTTTGAGGCTCACCAATGATTTACATCTTGTGGTGAGCCCTCTGTATTCACTCTGGTGAAGTCTTCTCTTGATTGTTGACTTTGACACACATACACCTACCTCCTGGAGAGTGTTCTTGATCTGGCCAACTGTTATGAAGTCTTTGATAAAAAAAATGTCAACAAGCGTATATTTATTGGTTTACGCAAAAGTTATTGTGTCTACAAACTATGGTACATTTACTGGAATTTACGCAGCTTTTAGTTTATGACTGCCTATCTCATTTCTTTAGGTGCTAAAATGGCAGGGCAGTACAAACCCCCCACATGACCCCATTTTGGAAAGTAGATACCCCAAGGAAATTGCTGAGAGGCATGTTGAGCCCATTGAATATTTATTTTTTTTGTCCCAAGTGATTGAATAATGACAAAAAAAAAATGTTTACAAAAAGTTGTCACTAAATAATATATTGCTCACACATGCCATGGTTATATGTGGAATTGCACTGTGGGACTTTTTGGGAGCCTAGCCGCGTACGGGGCCCCGAAAACCAAGCACCGCCTTCAGGATTTCTAAGGGCGTAAATTTTTGATTTCACTCCTCACTACCTATCACAGTTTTGAAGGCCATACAATGCCAAGATGGCACAAACCCCCCCCAAATGACCCCATTTTGGAAAGTAGACACCCCAAGCTATTTGCTGAGAGGTATGGCAAATATTTTGCAGATTTCACTTTTTGTCACAAACTTTTGAAAATTGAAAAAAGAAAAAAAAAATACATTTTTCTTTTCTTTCTTCATATTCAAAAACAAATGGGAGCTGCAAAATACTCACATACCATATTTATCGGCGTATAACACGCACCCACTATTTTCCCCTGATTTTAAGGGGAAAAAAGTGCGTGTTATGGCAAGCATGGACACTGGGGGCAAGGCTGCACTGACCACTGGGGCAAACCTGCACTGGGGCAAAGCTGCACTGACAAGGCTGCACTGGGGCAAAGCTGCATTGACAAGGCTGCACTGGGGCAAAGCTGCACTGGGGCAAAGCTGCACTGACAAGACTGCACTGGGGCAAAGCTGCAATGACAAGACTGCACTGGGGCAAAGCTGCACTGACAAGGCTGCAATGGACACTGGGTCAAGGCTGCACTGACACTGAAAAGGCTGCAATGACACTAACAAGACTGCAGATGAACACTGATGAGGCTGCATTGATGGGCATTTTGATGTAAGTTTTTTTTCCCTAAACTTCCCTCCTAAAAGTTTATTTCCTTAAAATTCTCTCCTAAACTTGGGGCGCGTGTTATACGCCGGCACGTGTTATACGCCGACGCGTGTTATACGCCGATAAATACGGTATTTTAGGCACAGGGGTGCTTTTTTTTTTCTTTAATTATTTATTTTGCTTTTTTATTTTATTTTTAAATTGTTCCTTTCATTTTTTTAATCATTTTTAATTTTATCTCAGGGAATGTAAATATCCTCTATGATAGCAATAGGTAGTGACAGGTACTCTTTTTTGAAAAAATTGGGGTCTATTAGACCCTAGATCCCACCTCTGCCCTCAAAGCATCTGACCAAACCAAGATCGGTGTGATAAAATGCTTTCCCAAATTCCCAATGGCGCTGTTTATATCCGGCGAAATCTAAGTCATGAAATGCTCGTAGCTTCCAGTTTTTTAGGCCATAGAGATGTTTGGAGCCATTCTGGTCTCTGATCAGCTCTATGGTCAACTGGCAGAACCACTGGCTGCATTCTCAGGTTCCCTGTTGAGACAGGAAAGCCAGAAAAAACCATGGAAGACGTGTGGGGGGGGGAAACATTCCCTCCCACTGCTTGTAAAAGCAGTCTACAGGCTAATTAGCCACTAGGATTGCTTTTACATGAAAGCCGACCGCTGGCTGAAAAGAATGATACCAAGATATTACCTAAACCGGCAGGCATCATTCTGGTATAATGATCAATCAATTATTGATCCTGCGTTCCAGGAATACTAAGTGCAGACAGTGCCTAATAAATAAATATATGAAGTAATGAATAAGTGCGGGGCATTCATGAATAAATTAAATTATATAAAAAACAGTATGGTGATAATCTTCTAATCAGATGTTTTTCAAATTAATGTCCAAAATGTTCCTTTAAAGTAGGGTTAGACAGATCGCCACATCTCCCCTGTGAGAGGTATAAAAATTCCATCAATAAGCTCACAGAACCCTCACCTCAATGTCTTTAATCAATAGCATAGAGTTGTATAAAGGAAAATATTCCGCTATTCCAGCATCCACCAACAGGGGGTCCTCCACTCCAACCAGTAAGAAACTTGAATGGAAGCCTTAGATCCACATCCTCATAATGTTCTTACACTCCACGGGGGGCGGGGGGGGGGAGAGAACAGGGAAGGGATGGAAGAAAAAGAGTACCCCAATAGTGTAGTAATGTTAAATATAAAGTGCTTTTTATTAAATCGATAAACTGGACTCTTACATTGGAATAAACAAAGATAAGCTATAAAATCAAATCTCGTGGCATTTGACCGCCGTTCTCACGTCACTTCCGGTATCTAGTCAGCCTCCGGCCACTCCCATGCGTTACGTCATCATGTGACTTCATCAGGGGATCCGTACCCTACGCTAATACTCCACTAGTGTATGGTAGCGTTCAAAACATTCACCAATGAAAAGACCAGGATTGTCAGGACATGAGGGACAAAAATAGCGGGTGTCACGCCTATATCCACGCTTTCTACAGACACAACCAAAAATTGGTAAGGTTAGCCCGGATCAACCAATTGCCATATTAATTAAAAAGTGGCTTACATCAGGCAATCAACCGTATATAGGATGCGGGATACCACTTAGGGGTGTCCTGGAGCATACAAGAAAAAACAAAGAGAAATAATCTCTCAAGAGGACAGAAAATCCTGAGGCACTGTCTGGATAAGGCCAAAATTTATTAAGTACATAGAAAAAGCACCACACAAAAATATAAAATAAATAATGATATTTGAAGCGCTTCACAATGTGCATGAAAATGAATATATAAGAATAAATATAAATAGTCAAATAAATCCAGCGGTGAGTAAAAATTCCTATAAAATCCAGCAATCAAAAAAGTGTAAAATTATAAAAAATTAGTGACACCAAATGTGTAAAAAATTCACATAAAAAATCCACATAAAAATAAATATATAGGGATGTATTCAGAAGGTTCAATTATACAGGTGTAGAATCCTGATTGGTATAGAGCTTTTGATCACTAGCAAAGCTGTTTAAAAACACTTGCTTAATTAAGGTGCTCATTGATAGTACCAATGTGTTTTTTGCTTCTATTCACAACCAATGTGGGAATCATAAACAGGCAGATAAGAGAAAAAAACCAATCATTGTGCAATAGTTAGGATACCAAGGTACACAGGCAAACGTCAATCCACTCACGTGTGCCTTATAATGATAAGGCATATGCAGGTTTTACTATAGCAGTCAGCCGCCTTAGACAGGAGCAGATTCAGTGCAGTACACTGTGTGAAACTGCTGATCTGCACAGAGCTTCCTTGGCTCCTCCCACGCGTTACACAAAAATATACAACAATCCATGAAAAAAGGGCTATTGTGAGTGACAGATACAAGCCCTAGCAGTAAAAAATGACAACGTTGCCGTTTAAAAACAAAGGGGAGCCATGGCTGAGCATACTCATACACATACTCATTCACCACTCATACACTGATAGTAGTAAGCAAATATACTGGAATAACATGTTCAGTGGATCACTCTTCCGACATCCATGTGTTGCCATACCATTCCCCCGCAGGCGGCTTGGAATATGGGTCCGTTAGAGGCCGTGTTGCTACTTGAATAGCTGTGTCCAGTAGGCGCTGCGCTCGCCGTGCCAAGTAAGATAGCAGGAACCGCCGGTCCTCAGCTGATTGGTCCCAGCTGATCATTCATTCACAACAGCAGCACAGGGCTCCGGGGTAACGTGCTGACGTCACGTGCTGACGCGTTTCACCAGCCAATCAGCACTGGTTTCATCAGAGCCTCTAAAGGACCCATATTCCAAGCCGCCTGCGGGGGAATGGTATGGCAACACATGGATGTCGGTCACCGACTGGGTGGTGAGAGATCCTTTCCCCCTTTGTATGACCTATGTTTCCCGCATAGTGTATAAGCCAGCCTCCCCTTTTCCTGCTTGCTGCTGTCATTCATAGCAATCTACCTGTCTCAATGTGCATGATCTGCTAGATGCTGCGAGCTCAAATCTGCTGTGCTTGATGCTGTCATGTAAGCTTACTCACATGTTTAACCAGATGATCTGCTAGTTTTTGTCGGTTACCTCTGCTGTGTCCCACCGGAATATACCTCTGCCAGCTCCTGCTATATTTCATCAGGTCTATTGGCGTAAGGTCTTCCACTACTATCCATCCACACTTACCCGCACACCCATTATACCCAGCCTCTGAAGAGTGATCCACTGAACATGTTATTCCAGTATATTTACTTACTACTATCAGTGTATGAGTGGTGAATGTAGTGCATTTGTGGTATGCTCAGCCATGGCTCCCCTTTGTTTTTAAATGACAACGTTGTCATTTTTACTGCTAGGGCTTGTTTGTTTTTTCATGGATTGTTGTATATTTTTGTGTGGTGCTTTTTCTATGTACTTAATAAATTTTGGCCTTATCCAGACAGTGCCTCAGGGTTTTCTGTCCTCTTGAGAGATTATTTCTCTTTGTTTTTTCTTCTACAGACACAACATTTTCTTTGGGGGGCTTGTTGGGTAGGGTTACTAGGGAGGACATACGGAAAATGCCTCTCATGCAGCCGGCTTACTGCATTTGGATTAGGAAGGTGAGGTGGAGCACCGTCTGGAAACAGAAGGGCTCTGACGCTCTCTTCCTGGAATTTAGGGAGGATCCAGTCCATCCTGAAGCTCTGTATAGCACATGAGAGTTCAGCAAAGCCAATTGAAATAAGTATACAGACACTTTTTTGTACCAGCGTCTGGCCTTACGGGCAATTATGTATGGCGTAAACAACTGGTCGTTAAGGTCCACCCCTCCCATATTTTGGTTATTCTTCTCCACAACACTAGTCACAGGAATTTGGACCGTCATGTCTGCGTGAAGGGAGGACAGAACGAAAACATTCTTATTATCCCTCCACTTCACAGCGAGCAAATTATTACACTTGAAGTAGGCTCTCTCCCCCAGCCTAAGACTGGAATCTTCAAGCCACTGGGGTAAGCCCCAGGGATTAGGTCGCATGGTGCCACATGCGCCAATCTGATGATCTAACAAGTGACTAAAAAGTGGCACGCTCGTGTAATAATTGTCCACATACAAATGGTTCCCCTTTCCGAATAAGGGTGACACCAAGTCCCACACATTCTTGCCAGCGCTCCCTATGTAATCTGGGCAGTTCTCCAGCTCTACGTGACTATCTCTTCCCTTGTAAACCATACAAGGGCCAATTTTTGGACAGAAGCCATGAATGTTAGGGACCTTGGATTGTGGGCTCCTTGAGGGTAGGGGCCGATGTGAGTGTGTGATATATGTGTGGAGCGCTGCGTAAAAATTGACACAGCGCTATATGGGTACCTTAAATACAAATAGGGATAATTGTAGACATGCACCCACACTCGCTCAGGTTGAACTCGATGGACTGGTGTCTTTATTCAACCTTACTAACTATGTAACTATGTAACTATATCTGGCACGCTTGCTGGGAAGATACTGTTTAAAAGACAAGCCGCCAGAAAATTTAATCAGGGACTCATCAACGCAGACAACTTGATGGGAAGTAAACAAGGCTGCAAAACGTTCATTGAAGTGGTTTACGAGGGGGCGAATTTTGTAGAGCCGATCGTATCCAGGGTCTCCACGAGAACAATAGAGTTCATTGTTGTTGAAGTGCATGAACCGCAAGATCTGCTCGTATCGTGCCCTGGCCATGGAGGCAGAGAACACGGGCATATGGTGAATTGGGTCAGTGGACCAATATGACCGCAATTCACTCGTTTTAGTTATGCCCATGTCGAGGGATAGGCCCAGAAAGGTCTTAATTTCGAAAACCGTAATTGGTTTCCAATCTCTGGCAAGGGAGGACTGGGGATTAGGGGTGATGAATTGACCAGCATACAAATTGCTTTGGTCCACAATAGATCTATAGAGATCTTCCGTGAAAAACAGTGAACAAAAATCAAGCGACGTAAAATCAACTGTTTCCACCTGAATTCTGGGTTGGCCAGTGAATGGGGGAAGTACGGGTGCTGCAGATGTGGTGGGCTCCCAATCAGGATTGGCGAATTCTGCAGGAAGGACACTATGGGCACGATGGGCCTGTCTTTGTCTTCTTGGTGGCAGCGGAACACTACTTGTGCTTGCCACCTCGCCAGCTTGAACTACACTTATGGGACTCGCCACATCACCACGTGATAATGCAGTCCTGGATGCAAGGTGTACTAGGCCACTGGTGCTTGCCAGTTCACCAGAAGGATGAGTGGCACTAGTACTTCTCTGCTCCATACGAGAGCCCTGCGGTTCTTGCACTTCAAGGACAGAAAAAGAAGTTCGGGGTCTGGTACGCCTGACCTTAGCAGGGACCACAACTCCGTCGTCAGAGCTATCTGTCATGGAGCCGCTGTCGTCTACAGGATCGAGCCTGAATCTGACAGATGAGTGACTTCCTCTTCACTATCTGTCATGCTCAGAAACGTGTAGGCCTCTTCACTAGTGTACCTTCGATTTGCCATTTTGGGCTCTAAATTTAGGAGTACACTAGTGAGACTCACAGGTAAAAAAGCTCCTGACTGTTAGCAACCGATTCAAAACGCTACCAAAAAACTGTTAGCGATCGCAGGGATCAGGTCTGACTCTGCGAACGCTGCAGTTATGTGTGCTAAGTGTTTTGTAAGTGTCAGTGATCAATCGATACTGCACTTGGGCTGGGCTGGGCTGGGCCGAGGGGAAAAACGCAGGTGCTAGCAGGTATCTGGGCTGATCCCGCTAACACTGCGTTTTTGGGAACCCTAAACTGCTGGGGATGCTAGTATAGATCTGATCGGATCAGATATCGATCCATTCAGATACTATAGCACTAAGGGAGGTGCTGCGTGCGTGGGTGTTAGCGGTACTGGTGCTAACCTGACGCTGCCTGGGGCGACGCAGACCTTATCTGACCCTAAAAACGTTACTTATATCACCGCTGGGCAATTAGGGGGTTAAACCTTTATAAGGTAATAAACACCTTAACGACAGCAGAAGAAGATTGGGGTCTGGTACGCCTGACCTTGGCAGGGACCACAACTCCGTCGTCAGAGCTATCTGTCATGGAGCCGCTGTCATCTACAGGATCGTATTCTGAGCCTGAATCTGGCAGATGAGTGACTTCATCTTCACCATCTGCCATACTCAGAAACGTGTAGGCCTCTTCACTAGTGTACCTTCGATTTGCCATTTTGGGCTCTAAATTTACTGGTACACTAGTGACATTCACAGGAAAAAAAGCTCCTAGGCTGTCAGCAAATGTATCAAACGCTACCAAAAAACTGTTAGCGATCGCAGGGATCAGGCCTGACTCTACGAATGCTGCAGTTATGTGTTTAGTGTTTTGTAAGTGACATTGATCGATCGATACTGCACTTGGGTGGGCTGGGCGGAGGGGCTAAACACAGGTGCTAGCAGGTATCTGGGCTGATCCCGCTAACACTGGGTTTTTGGGAACCCTAAACTGCTAGGGACGCTAGTATAGATCTGATCAGATATTAATCCGTTCAGATACTATACTACTAAGGGAGGCGTATGGTGCGTGCGTGGGTGTTAGCGGTACTGGCACTAATCTGACGCTGCCTAGGGCTACGCAGACCCTGACTGACCCTAAAACCTAACTGATATCACCCGCCACGTGATCAGGGGGTTAAACCTTTATTGAGTAATAAACGGCGGGTATAAAAAACAAACTAACTAACCAGCGTCACCCGTAACACTTATACGGTGATCACTGGTGAAAGGGTTAACTAGGGGGCAATCAGGGGGGTTTATTAGGTAGTATATGGGGGTACCTGACGCTATAAAAAGCTGACGGTGAACCTAAATAACTAACTGGCTAACTGGCGTCACCCATGACACTTATACGGCGATCATAAAAATGATCGATTAGTGACACTGGCGACAGGGGGTGAAAGGGTTAACAGGGGGGCGATCAAAGAGTTAAACCTTTATTAGGGTTTATGTAAAAAAAAAAAACTTTATTGGGGGGGTGAGGGGGTACCCTAGACCTAAAGGGGCCTAGCACTAATTGCCCTAACACTTATAACAGTCACAAAATGACACCAATGCAGTGATCAGTTCTATTGTTCAGTGCTATTGGTGTCACGGTGACAGGGGGTGCAGGGGGGGTGATCGGGGGGGGGTGATTTGTGTGCCTATGTGTACAAGTGTTAGTGTGCTGTTTGGTGCAAACTCACAGTGATGTCCAGGGGCGGACTGATAACTCATTGGGCCCTCGGGCAATAGGAGATTATGGGGCCCCGGGCAATAGGAGATTATGGGGCCCCCAGGCAATCAGAGATTATGGGGCCCGTGGGCAATCAGAGATTATGGGGCCCCCGGGCAATCAGAGATTATGGGGCCCCCAGGCAATCAGAGATTATGGGGCCACACAGTATACACACACAGTATACAATCACACAGTATACACATACACAAAGTATACACAGACAGATGTAAAAAAAACACAGATTTATACATACTGTCCCTGGTTTTACTGAGGCTGGCAACCCTGATGGGGCCCCCTAGTGGCCCAGGGCCCTCGGGCAGTGCCCGAGTGGCTCAATGGTCAGTCCGCCCCTGGTGATGTCTTTTCTCCTCGGGCTCCGGACGAAAAGACCGACACGAGGAGAGATGACATCAATTCCTCTGCTTCTGTTTACAGTTTCAGAAGCAGAGGAAGCTTTTCATTCATCAAGAGCGATCGCAAGGGGGTGGCCATGAATCGGTGGCCTCCCCTCAGCATGGATCGCTCCTGGAGCGAAGCCGACCGATCGGGGCCCCCCCTCCCGCTGGGAGGCAGGGACGTACAGGTACGCCCATATGCCTGCCCGTGCCATTCTGTCGATGTACATCGTCGTGTGGTGGTCGGCAAGTGGTTAAGATTCCATACCACACTCACAACAAGATGCACTTTCTCGAGGTTTCATCCAAAAATCCTCATCTCCTGCTGGTGCTAGTTTCTTCTTTGTGAAGAAGAAGGGTGGTGAACTGACACCTTGTATTGATTATGGGGGTTTCACAATTAACCACTTGCCGACCAGCCGCCACAGTTTTACAGAATGGCACGGCTGGGTGAAACAACGTTATGCCTTACGCCGCTTAGCCCTGTCGCCACTAGGGACACGCGCCCGCTGCTCACCCCGGGAGCCGATGTGAGTGCCCGGCGGTCGCGACCACCGTCAGGCTCCCACGATCGCTGGTGACACACCGAGAACTGGGATCTGTGTGTGTAAACACACAGTTTCCGGTTCCCTGAGGGTAGAAGAGACTGATCATCTGTTCATACAAAGTAAGAACAGAGATCTGTCATCTCCCCTAGACAGTCCCCTCCCCCCTTCAGTTAGAACACAGAGAGGGAACACAATTAACCCATTGTTCGCCCCCTAGTGGTTAACCCCTTCCCTGCCAGTGACATATTTACAGTAATCAGTGCATTTTTATAGCACTGATCGCTGTATAAATGCCAATGGTCCCAAAAATGTGTCAAAAGTGTTCGATGTGTCCGCCATAATGTTGCAGTCCCGATAAAAATCGCAGCTCGCCACCATTACTAGTAAAAAAAAAAATTTAATAATAAAAATGCCATAAAACTATCCCCTAATTTTAGACACTACATCGTTTGCGCAAACCAATCAATAAATGCGTATTGTGATTTTTTTGTAACCAAAAATATGTAGAAGAATACATATCGGCCTAAACTGAGGGAAAAATTTTTTATCTATATATATTTTTGGGGTATATGTATTATAGCAAAAAGTAACAAATATTATGTTTTTTTTTTCAAAATTGTTTGTGGGAAAAAAAGGATGTTAATTTTCTTTGGGTGCAACGTTGCACGACCGTGCAATTGTCAGTTAAAGCGACGCAGTGCCGAATCGCAAAAATTGCTCTTGTCAGAAAGGGGGTAAAATCTTTCAGGGCTGAAGCGCTTAAGAATGCCTATCCGATTCAATTGATTACTGAGTTATTTGACCGCCTCAAGGGAGCAACAGTTTTCACGAAGCTTGATTTGAGAGGGGCATACAATCTTGTGAGGATTAAGGAGGGCGATGAGTGGAAAACTGCGTTTAATACCAGAACAGGCCATTATGAGTACCTCGTAATGCATTTTGGCCTTTGTAACGCCCTGGCAGTTTTACAGGAATTTATTAACGATGTCCTCCGAGATTTGTCGCAATTATGTGTGGTGGTTTATCTAGACGATATCCTCATATTTTCCACGTCCCTGGAGAGCCACTACACACACACATGTCTGTCATGTGCTTCAAAAAACTAAGAGAGAACCATCTCTATTGTAAATTGGAGAAGTGCGAATTCCATCGTGAACAGGTTAAATTCCTGGGTTATGTCATTTCCACTGCTGGTTTTTCGATGGACCCAGAGAAACTTTCAGCAATCCTACAGTGGCCCCGACTTGTGGGTTTACATCCTCTGCAGCGTTTTCTTGACTTTGCCAACTATTATCGGAAGTTTATTCGTAACTTCTCATCTCTGGTCAAGCCCCTGACTGATATGACCAGAAAGGATGGTAACCAGAGTGTTGGTCTCTGGAGTCCATTAAGGCCTTTGAGAATCTCAAGGCTGTCTTTGTTTCTGCTCCTGTGTTAACACATCCTGATCCTATGTTACCTTTTTATCCTTGAGGTTGATGCTTCTGAGACTGGAGTTGGCACTCTTCTGTCTCAACGTCCTACCTCTGAGAGCGCTATGCCTCCTTGTGGCTACTTTTCCAAGAAACTGTCACCTGCGGAATGCAATTACGAGATTGCTTTCAGAAACCATAAATCAGACTGAGACAGAAGTACAGTTAAATCTCACGTGTTTAATAATAATAAAAAAAGGTAAACAGAGTAAACATAGTCAAAACATAGCCAGAGTTCAGGAACCGGAACGGATAGTCATACAAGTCAAAACATAAGGGAACCAGAGATGAGCGTAGTAGAACAGCAAGCAGGATCTTGAGCCAGAAGGAATGTCAGCCAAGCAAGTCTTTAACAGGAACACAGGAGAGCGTCTTTAGAGATGTGACCAAGGCGAAGGCAGACATCATCTGGGCTGGACGGCTTAAGTAGGCAGGACTGACGAGCAGGATATCATCAACAGGTGAGTCACTGTGGAGAGATAGGAGCTGGCAATTAGCTGACAGCTGAGTGCTGACAGCTGAATCTAGGATGGAAAAGGACCTGGTGGTCCTAGTAGATGATAGGCTCAGCAATGGCATGTAATGCCAAGCTGCTGCTAACAAAGCAAACAAACAGAATATTAGCATGCATTAAAAAGGGAATCAACTCCAGAGATAAAACGATAATTCTCCCACTCTACAAGACTCTGGTCCGGCCGCACCTGGAGTATGCTGTCCAATTCTGGGCACCAGTACTCAGGAAGGATGTACTGGAATTAGAGAGAGTACAAAGAAGGGCAACAAAGCTTATAAACGGTCTGGAGGTTATTAGTTATGAGGAAAGGTTGCGAGCACTGAACTTATTCTCTCTGGAGAAGAGACGCTTGAGAGAGGATATGATTTCAATATACAAATACAGTACTGGTGATCCCACAATAGGAATAAAACTTTTTCGCAGAAGAGAGTTTAACAAGACTCGTGGTCACTCATTAAAATTAGAAGAAAAGAGGTTTACCCTTAAACTACGTAGAGGGTCCTTTACTGTAAGAGCGGCAAGGATGTGGAATTCCCTTCCACAGGCTGTGGTCTCACCGGGGGGCATCAATAGTTTCAAGAAACTATTAGATAAGCACCTGAATGACCACAACATACAGGGGTATACAATGTAATATTGACAAATAATCACACATAGGTTGGACATGATGGACTTGTGTCTTTTTTCAACCTCACCTACTATGTAACTATGAGTGGCCAGCCCTGACAATTGGTGACAGAGAGCTGTTAGCGATCATTTTAGCCCTGAAAGAATGGAGACATATCCTCGAAGGTACCACTGTGGCGGTTCTAATTCTTACTGACCATAAAAATCTCACATTCTTGTGCCTCAATGGGCTCTTTTTTTGTCTAGTTTCAATTACATTGTCTCATTCTTACCCGGTACTAAGAATATAAGGGCTGGGGGGGCGGAGCCGGCACGCGGCATGTGAGGTCGGCAGGGACAGAGCTCTCTCTGCAGATTCCCGATCCCGACGAAATCCTGTGAGCAAAAAGCTCAAATTTTGACCTGGACTGCTGGGGCATGAGTGCAGGATCCTTGGAGGCACCTCCAGGGATGGTGAAGTATGGTCCCCCCTGGACAAAAATGCCAGGAGAGTAGCTTACCCGCTTCGCATGGGGCTCTTAAGATGGCGCCAAGGTGCCGGAGGTGGAGGAATGGCTGCCACTGCAGAGGCAAGTGGAGCCCGTTCAGCCAGCATCACACATCCCAGATCAGGTGAGTCCCAGAGTGCAGAGGGATCGCCTCAAATGCAGGGGAAGATCCTTAGACAGGATGGATAGCCACGCACACAGAGTTGTCAGGGAGCTGGAGGGGGATGAGGAGCCATCCCTCACACAAACATGGCAGCCATACAGGGATGCCAGAACAAGCTGATCGATCATTTTGGGGAACTAAAGTTAGAATTCTCCTTTATGAAGCATGATATGCAAAAGCTCAGAGAAAATGCACAGGTTATGGATCACCGTATTGCTTCTCTGGAGGACACTGTCAGACCTATGAGCACGGATGTGCAGGTAATTTAAAAAAAAACTCTGAGCACACTATAAAGATGAGCGACATGGAAGACCGCATGAGAAGGAACAATATAAGGCTGGGGGGGTTCCCTGAAGGAGTGGAGGGGAACCATCCTGAGGAGTTCCTAGAGGGGTGGTTACAAGCACACATGGCCCCAGGTACTTTTACTACTATGTTTGCTATAGAAAGGGTGCATCGAGTTCCGGGGCAAGCACCATCAAAGAGAGCATTTCCTAGACCTATGATTGCAAAGATCCTGCACTTAAGGGACCAAGAGAATATTCTGAAAGGGGCCAGGACTGGGCCTGAATTAAAGTTCAATGGCTACCGGATATCTATTTATCCTGACTTTTCCGCTACCACTCAAAAGCAAAGAGCTTCTTTTTACCAGATAAAGAAATGACCAAGGGAACTGAATTTGATTTATAGTATGCTGTACCCTGCCAAACTATGTATTGTGGATAATGGAAAGGTATATTTCTTCACAACCCCGAATGAGGCCTCTGGATGGCTAGATGCTAGGGGACGTCTGAGAGGCGGGACTTCCCCACGAATCTCCTAGCAATATTCTGCACTTGTCAGTATAGTCAGTGTTTATCTGGCGCTCCAGATGAAGAAATCCTCATGCCGCGTACATACGATCGGACTTTACGGCATACTTGGTCCGGCAATCTTTTCGACGGACTTTGTACGCTAGGTGCGCCGGACTTAAAAACGGACGGACTTGGACACACACGATCACTCCAAAAGTCCGATGGTTTTGAACGCGGTGACGTACAGCACGTACAACGGGATTAGAAGAAGGAAGATCAAGCCCCACTACGCCACCCTTTGGGCTCCTTCTGCTAATCTCGTGTTAGTAGAAGTTTGGTTAGAGACGATTCGCGCTTTTCACACTTCAGCTTATTTCGATCGTTTTCTGCGGTTCAGTTTGTGCTTGTGAGGTTTGTATCTGCATTTCAGTGTTCGTCAGTTCGTAACCTGCCTAGCAGGCCGTTCTGGTCCGCTCGTTCCTGATTTTCAGGTCACTCTTCATAGGCCTTGCTGTTCTTCAGTGCGTTTGTTCTAAGTTTGTTTGTTTGTTTGACCAGCCAAAAAAAGGGGAATAAGTACAGCGCTGCCCCAATGATGTTTAAAAAGTATAATTACACAATAAGCAGCTAACAGCCTCTAAGACATAGATAGAAGTAAATTAATCAGAAAATATATAGTGTAGCGCTATGCGTATAAAATAATAGTACAAATTAGGTTCAAGCTATCTCTCAATGGTCGGCAGATAGACAAGAAGTATTAGAGGAAAAGTGGCTCAATACTATATATTACAAAATGACATGTAAAATATAATAATTATAATACACCGGTGAAGTGTGAAAACAAGACCAAATAATAAGTAAAAAATCAACCAAAAAAGTCCAAAATATATAAAAAGTGTGTTCCTGATGGGAATCGGAAACCACCACCAACAGTCTCTGAAGGTTAACTGGTGAAGACAAAAAATTGAAGAACTTCTGATAGGTGAAAGGGTAGAACATCAAGTGAAATGAGACGTCTGGATAAATGATAGAACCGTCACCAGGGTATCTGAGGAGGCTTACCGGAAGCAGGGGACTTGAAAAGACATACGTCTTACAAGTCTCAAAAAGCTTGTTTAGCCGCCAGGGCTGGCAAGATGGAACAACGGGTATCCACAACTTCAAATAAAGGGGAAAGGAAGATCTGTCACAGCTTCAACCGTCCAGACTTTTCAGCAGGCCAACCGGATGTTTATATAAAAACCATGAGAGAAAGAAACTCACATGGCGTGATATCGTTTAAAAAGCATGCATTTATTAGAATAATAAAAAAGAACACTCACATGGTATAAATACGTATACAGCTCAGATTGTATCAAACGCGGTGATCATAGGGGGTCCACCCAACATGTTTCGGCTTACGAGCCTTCATCTGGGGTGTGGAACCCCCCTATCCCACCGCTATTTAAACTGGAAATGACCCCCACTGGGAGTGTCACAACCCAGGAAGTGACCGACTGACGTCACTTCCGGTTCTCGAGTTGATGTTGGTGTATATAAATTATATATAAAATATATCACATAGATAATACGATAAGCGGTGTTTATACCGCTGTCCCTAAACTTATGACTCAAAAAATGAACAAAAATGTAACGTAAATAGTAATGGCATTATGGCCGGCCGATCAGGAAGTCCTCGGAATAGAAACCAAGCCTCCTTATCAGCACGGCCAGATGGTAAAGGACAGAGCGCCCTCGCGCTCCGCCCACTAACCTGGGTCAGACACTGAGGCCGTGCGCAAAAGCGGAACTCACACAGAGGAAGTCCGCCAGCGCACCAAGCCTCGTTCTCAGCCGAAGGATTCTATAGGACAGGGCGCCGTCATGCCCCGCCCCCTGATCTCACATCTTGAGCTTGTGTAAAAAACGCTGCCGGCCTCTATCACTAGCGGACCGCCCACACTCACATAACAGAGCCACACCTCTCATCCACATCAGCGGCAAGGATGTTTCCTATGTAGAGAGCCGCGATTGGATAGAGGGGACCGGAACCAAGTCCCGGCGCTCCAACAGTGATAAGAAGTGTCAGCAGAGGTGGTACAAATGAGAGATATATAAAAAACAAATGCCATAGACCCGAAGGTCCGGCAAGGATAAAAGTTATAATAATAAATTGTTAGGTGAAGGTAAAAAACCTAACCGGACGTTAATGATAGCATATAATTAAAAAAGGGAAGTGACACCGCATCTCTTTACACTTGCATTCCGCATAGTAGAGGTATCGATGCAGTCAAGTGTTTTCTTGATAGAGATGCTTCCCTCGCCTCACCCCAGGTGGACTACATTGTCGAGCTAATTGAGTTTGCAACACAGCACAATTATTTCTGGTTCGATGGGAGATTCTACCTACAACATAAGGGTGTCGCGATGGGAGCGAAGTTCGCTCCCAGTCTGGCCAATTTATTTATGGCCAAATGGGAGGAGGATGTCGTCTACAATATGCAGTGCCCGCACCTTTTGTTGTGGGCACGGTATATAGACGACATCCTCCTCCTATGGACTGGGAGCCAAGACGATCTGGCTGAATTTTTTATGAACCTTAATGCCAACGATAGAAACATCGTTTTATCCTTTGAGGCAAGTGCAACCTCTGTTCATTTTTTGGATCTGGTCATCGATAGAAGGGAAGGTCAATTTGTATTCAGTACATACTTTAAGTCCACCGATCGGAATGGATATATCCCTACTGATAGCTGCCATCACGCCCCTTGGATCAGATCAGTCCCCAAGAGCCAGTTCCTACGATTGCGTAGGAACTGTAGTGATCTTAATACTTTCAAGACCCAGGCAGCGTCTCTGAGAAATAGGTTTTTAGAAAAGGGATACAAACCTTCAGACCTAGACAAGGAGATAGATAATGCTAGTTTAGTTGACCGCCAATCACTCTTAGAGGACAAACCTAAACAAGCAAATGAGGACTTTAAATGGTCCTTTATGACATCTTTCTCCATTCAACACAAGCACATCAGAAGAATTTTTGAACACCACTGGGATGTTTTAAAAACTGACAAGATCTTGGGCCCTAGACTGCTCGGAATCCCTAAGGTAGTTTTTAAGGGAGCTCCATCCCTCCGTAACAAGTTGGCACCTAATGTGGTCAATCCTCCAACTAAACCGTCCTTCTTTCATAACCTGATAGGGTTTTACCCTTGCAAAAAATGCCTAGCCTGCCAGTATAATACCAGCGGCAGACGTGCCAGCTACACCTTTTCCTCTAGGGTGAATGGCCGCACCTATAAAATAAAGCAGTTTTGCACATGCGCTATGACGGGGATAGTCTACCTCCTGACTTGCCCCTGTGGCAAACAATATGTGGGACGGACAATCAGGTTGTTTACTACAAGAGTCTCTGAACACATTAATCTTATTGAGGCAGGTAGTACCAAGCACACTGTGCCCCGTTATTACAAAGAATTCCACGATCGAAACCCTGTAGGCACTCAGTTCCTCATCATTGACAAATATGTGGCCCCCTGGCGAGGTGGGTCAACACTTAGGGGGGTCTCCAGGTTGGAGACCTACTGGATCTATGAGTTGGGTTCCCATTTTCCACAAGGTATTAACGTGGAGTGGGACATCAATTCATTCATTAACCAGGCATAGTTACTTTATTCATGATCTTCTTATTTTTATTCATTTTATATCAAATTTTTCATTCTTATTCCATTTTTACATTTCCTGGGTGAATCTCTTTGCATACATCTACATGAGCCTATCATTGCTAGTCGGATAATTTTTGGGTATTAATGCCTTATATTATGTCATTTTCCACTAGGTTTTTTTTGATAGAGGTTCCCTTCTGTTTAAAATCGTTACTGCTTGTTCCCCTTATGTATGTTCTAATATATAGGATGTGGGGGGTGTCTCTCACTGGCAGTGTCACTTCCCTTTTTTAATTATATGCTATCATTAACGTCCGGTTAGGTTTTTTACCTTCACCTAACAATTTATTATTATAACTTTTATCCTTGCCGGACCTTCGGGTCTATGGCATTTGTTTTTTATATATCTCTCATTTGTACCACCTCTGCTGACACTTCTTATCACTGTTGGAGCGCCGGGACTTGGTTCCGGTCCCCTCTATCCAATCGTGGCTCTCTACATAGGAAACATCCTTGCCGCTGATGTGGATGAGAGGTGTGGCTCTGTTATGTGAGTGTGGGCGGTCCGCTAGTGATAGAGGCCGGCAGCATTTTTTACACAAGCTCAAGATGTGAGATCAGGGGGCGGGGCATGACGGCGCCCTGTCCTATAGAATCCTTCGGCTGAGAACGAGGCTTGGTGCGAAGGCGGACTTCCTCTGTGTGAGTTCCGCTTTTGCGCACGGCCTCAGTGTCTGACCCAGGTTAGTGGGCGGAGCGCGAGGGCGCTCTGTCCTATACCATCTGGCCGTGCTGATAAGGAGGCTTGGTTTCTATTCCGAGGACTTCCTGATCGGCCGGCCATAATACCATTACTTTTTACGTTACATTTTTGTTCATTTTTTGAGTCATAAGTTTAGGGACAGCGGTATAAACACCGCTTATCGTATTATCTATGTGATATATTTTATATATAATTTATATACACCAACATCAACTCGAGAACCCGAAGTGACGTCAGTCGGTCACTTCCTGGGTTGTGACACTCCCAGTGGGGGTCATTTCCAGTTTAAATAGCGGTGGGATAGGGGGGTTCCACACCCCAGATGAAGGCTCGTAAGCCGAAACATGTTGGGTGGACCCCCTATGATCACCGCGTTTGATACAATCTGAGTTGTATATGTATTTATACCATGTGAGTGTTCTTTTTTATTATTCTAATAAATGCATGCTTTTTAAACGATATCACGCCATGTGAGTTTCTTTCTCTCATGGTTTTTATATAAACATCCGGTTGGCCTGCTGAAAAGTCTGGACGGTTGAAGCTGTGACAGATCTTCCTTTCCCCTTTATTTGAAGTTGTGGATACCCGTTGTTCCATCTTGCCAGCCCTGGCGGCTAAACAAGCTTTTTGAGACTTGTAAGACGTATGTCTTTTCAAGTCCCCTGCTTTCCGGTAAGCCTCCTCAGATACCCTGGTGACGGTTCTATCATTTATCCAGACAGCTCATTTCACTTGATGTTCTACCCTTTCACCTATCAGAAGTTCTTCAATTTTTTGTCTTCACCAGTTAACCTTCAGAGACTGTTGGTGGTGGTTTCCGATTCCCATCAGGAACACACTTTTTATATATTTTGAACTTTTTTGGTTGATTTTTTACTTATTATTTGGTCTTGTTTTCACACTTCACCGGTGTATTATAATTATTATATTTTACATGTCATTTTGTAATATATAGTATTGAGCCACTTTTCCTCTAATACTTCTTGTCTATCTGCCAGCCATTGAGAGATAGCTTGAACCTAATTTGTACTATTATTTTATACGCATAGCGCTACACTATATATTTTCTGATTTGTTTGACCAGCCGACTGTTCTAAAGCCATGTTGCGTGGACGTACTCATTCTCGAGTTCGTGCTGCGTGGGGACTTGGTGTTGGGATTAATACTTTGACCCGAGTCCAGTCCATGAACAGGGCGAGGAAGTGTTCATGGATGAAGAATTGGTTGCGCCAGCGTGACCAATTCTCGCACATGCCTTTGCTCCGTGAGATCCGTGAGAATAATCCTGAGGATTTCAGGAATTTTCTCAGGATGACAGACCCCATTTTTTAACGTCTGCTGGCTATGCTGACCCCCTATATCAGCAGGCAGGATACCTGCATGAGGCAAGCCATCACTGCGGAGCAGAGGCTAGTTGCCACTTTACGTTACTTGGCGACTGGGAGAAGTCTTCAGGACTTGAAGTTCTCGACAGGTATCTCCCTCCAGGCTCTGGGGATCATAATCCCAGAGACCTGTTCTGCTATTATTCAGATCCTGCAGAAGGACTATATGAAGGTAAGTTTTATCCTTTAACATTACATTATATGTATTTAATGTTTGCTAATGCATTGTCTAAATGTCCTCGTTACCTAATTACCTTGCTTTGAATATGCTGGGAATGTCCCCTTTATCTTCATGCATGCCTGTTTTTTTACCTTAATCATTTTTTGGCCAACATGCATATTTCCCTTCAATAACCTCCCCACCATGCAATCCTGGGTCCATTTATACCTCTAGCCTATAGTCCCTTGAACAATGTATATTGTCAGCTCCATTGTACTGTTTTACCCTCACCCACCCCCTCAAATGTTTGCAACTGTCAGGTGTGTTCTTGGCCCCAATTAGTACCCCTCCCCCACCCCCTCAAATGTTTGCAAATGTCAGGTGTGTTCTTGGCCCCAATTAGTACCCCACCCCCTCAAATGTTTGCAACTGTCAGGTGTGTTCTTGGCCCCAATTAGTACCCCTCCCCCACCCCCTCAAATGTTTGCAAATGTCAGGTGTGTTCTTGGCCCCAATTAGTACCCCACCCCCTCAAATGTTTGCAACTGTCAGGTGTGTTCTTGGCCCCAATTAGTACCCCTCCCCCACCCCCTCAAATGTTTGCAACTGGCAGGTGTGTTCTTGGCCCCAATTAGTACCCCTCCCCCACCCCTTCAAATGTTTTCAACTGTCAGGTGTGTTCTTGGCCCCAATTAGTACCCCTCCCCCCACATACAAATTGATCAATGGTCCACCAGAGGGGGTGAGTAATCTTATAAGTGGGCCTTATTTTTTTTTTCTAAAAATAACACATATTAATAATGTTCTTGTGTAATCTGATATCCAAGTTATGTTTAAAAGTACTTATATTTTTTTTTCTTGTTTGACTCCACAGTTTCCTTCGAACACACAGGAATGGCAGACTGTGGCCTCCCAGTTCGCTGACCGTTGGGACTTTCCCAACTGTGTCGGGGCGATCGATGGGAAGCATGTCCGCATTGTGCCCATTCAGGGTCTTATTTCTACAACTATAAGGGGTTCCATAGTTTAGTTTTGATGGCGGTGGTCTCGGCACAATTGGAATTTATGTTTGTGGACGTGGGGAAGAATGGCCGGATGTCTGACGGAGGAGTCTTTGCACAGACCGAGCTGTGCCAGCGTCTCCAGACTGGTGGCCTGGGATTGCCACCTGATGACCAGAATGTGGATGGACTCCCCTCAGTTTTCATCGCTGATGAAGCGTTTGCTCTCGGCGAGCACTTGATGAGGCTGTTCCCCCAAAGGACACCACCCCTGAGAGGAGGGTATTTAATTACCGGCTGGCCAAAGCAAGAAGAGTTGTGGAGAATGCCTTTGGGATTCTGGCCAGCCGGTTCCGTTGTTCCTCTCGGCAATAAATCTAGCAGAATACAAAATCAATTATGTGATCTTTGCTTGCTGCATTCTGCATAATTTCTTGAGACGTTATTCTTTGACATATCTAACTTCTGTTGGGACTGAGGCCAGACTTGGTGTTGATGAACCACTCACAGGCCTGGAAAGTGGCCGTATTTGCTTGGCTCCCCAAATTGCCTGTGAAGTGCGTGACAGATATGTCAATTTTTTTAATGTTCGGGGGGCCATTGCAATGCAACAAGATCTTTAAGATTTTTTGAAGAAAAAAAAATTTTGGCAACAATCTCTTGTTTTGATTCTTGTTTGCATTTAGTTTTGTCTGTCTTGTAGTGGCAAGTGCATTTCCCTTTAGTTAATAAGGCCCTTTGTCACTGTAACCACACAAAAAAATAACAAACTGTTATTGATAAATAATAAGCCACACACATTGTAGTAGTAAAAACATTTTACTGTGTGCAAATTGAAAGGTGCATTTTGTTTGAACGTGTTTTTTTTTTTTTTGTTAATATTTTTTTATTCTTTTTTACTTTAGGCATATTTGTAGAAAATTTGTAGAAAATATACATTGTTTACAAAATTTGGCTTCACAACAGGGTTTTAAAAACCATAAGAACAAAAAATAACAGGAACTTACAAAGTTCAACATGTTAATAACGGTGCTGGTGATGTCACCCATGTAAAATAAAAAAATTGCAGATGCTCACAATTTCTGTTGAAAAAAGGTTCAAGTCAACATGTGCTATCTCCCATCATGGGGGAGCAATGGACGTGTTTTGTGTGTGCAATCCCTTTGTTCCTCTCACAAACTAACATTATTCTGATGAAGGGGTTGCAAACACAAAACAAGTACATTGATATCCCCTGATGGAAGACATCACATGATGACACACCATGTGCATCTGCAAAATTTTTACATTAGTATTTAGCAAGTTAAAACATTTTAGAAAAATAAAACTTGACAATGAAATGAAGAACATGATTGATGTTTTTAGGCAAAATGTAATTAGATTCTTCCCAAAACATCAATCATGTTCTTCATTTCCTGTTGCATGCTGTCCAGCCATTTTCTCATGCTGTCAATTTGGTCACGCATTCTATCAATTTGGCCATTCCACACCATTATCTGGCCAATGAGTCTTTGTGCACTATCTGTGCCAAATGGCTCCGCCGCTTGGCCTTCCACAACCAGAACATCACCTAAAGTTTGTGGATAAAAAATGATTGTAAAATATGCACGCCTAAATAGATGAACTTAAGTTGGGGTGTCAGTCACTCACTTGGTGGGGTGGAAATATCGCACACTTCCTCCATCTCTCCTTCCTCCAGCTCGTCAGGTGGGCATGGTCTTGGGCTGGGGCTTGGGGTAATGTCAGCTTCAGGCTGGTGATTTGGGGGGGTCCTGGGATCCTTGGACTGTTGTCTGAGTCTTTTCTCCCCTATGATAATTAAACAAAAGGTATAGTTAAAATACAGTGATATTTCAGTCTTGAAAAAGGATAATGAAACGTTGGTTAGAAGTTGTGGACAATTGTCATTTTTTTGCACCAAAAATTTTGAAGACAGGATTAAAATTCACTCTGCCCAAAAATGCCAAACAATACACATTTTCATGCAAGTTTCACAGATGCCGACACCTCAAGTATCCCCTGGAGCCCCTATGTGTATTACCCCCAAAAATTTTCTCTGGTGTCACATAGTACACTAGTGCTCGTGAGTCCAGATGTGGAAACAGCTGCTGTGTCCTGTCCTTACATTACACTGAATCATTTTTGAAGAAGCATTATAGTTTCAAACACATCTACACAACATCACCACATTTTTGGAATACGACAAATTATCAAGACCTAAATGTATGTCCAAACCCTGTACCATCGTATTTGGCGAAAAAAACCCGTCATTTTCTTAGTATCATATGTTTTTTCAGAAGAACGGTCTTTACGAACGATGCTGTATAAAAGAAAAGCATATGGATCAGCATGCAAGTTAAGTATCTCATTCGGAACACACAACAAGTACTTACTTTTTTTAAGCAGCTTCTTTATTCGCCAATATTGTTCAGGCTCCCTACTTTTGAGGTCAGAACACCGCTTCCTCAATTGTTCTTTAGCCTGTTTAGTGCCAAATTTTTGTTCAAGAGCAGTGACAACTGAGGACATTGCCATCATAGTCCTCCCTTCTCAATATGGACATCATCTCCACCATCTCTTCAAAGGCCATGTTGGTGGCCTTATATGTCCTCCTGGATCTGGATGGTTGTGGCTCCGGGCATTCCTCCGCGCTACTTGCAGATAATCTCTCCGCCATCTTTCTCTATATCCTGCCACTGCGCAACAAAGAGTGAAGGGGCGGGGACAAATCGTACTAAAGAACGTCAGGGGCGGGCGACGCAGGCGTAGCATGACACATGCGCAGTGTATATAAAGCTATTACGCTGGCCTACGTATGTCTGAGCGGAAGTACCGAGCATCAGAAACTAAGGTAAAAGATTAAACGTGGGTGTGTGTTTGGTAAATGTGTTTGGTGTGTGTGTGTGTGTGTGTACCCTAGATTGAGCCAAAAATAATACTGGGAGTTTGGACTGACATTACAGTTTTTATCTTGTGTCTTGTCTTTCAGAAAAAATGAATCCCTTTAAGGAGGAAGAATTTTTGACACGTTTTCTCAATTTGTATCAAGAAAACAGAAACCTGTGGGTGGTCAAGCACCCATTGTATTTTAATAGAGATGTAAGGAAGGCAACACTGGGCACACTTTTGGAATTTGTGAAGACTCGAGTCCCCCAGGTAGACCTTAAGTTTGTGGACAATAAAATTGGTATCTTGCGCAATATATACAGGCGGGAACACAAGAAGATCCAGGAGTCGCGCAGATCCGGAGCAGCAGCAGACCAGGTTAATGTCCCCAAGCTGTGGTACTACCAAAAAATGCGATTTCTGGATGACCAGACAGAAGCAAGGCAATCACTTTCGAGCCTTCCATCCAGCCTACCCTCCACCCTTCCCTCCAGCCTTCCCTCCACCCTTCCCCCTAGCCTTCCCTCCACCTCCACCCTTCCCTCCACCCCAGCTGAGGAGTCCCAAGAAGAACTGGGCCCTTTCATCCTTGATGAAGTGGATGCGCCCAGCTTCAGCCAGGTATACTTTTTTGGTGAATTTGGGATTGTGTAAATATAAATTATGTAAACCTAAACATTTTTGAAGTGCTTCACCAAAAATGACTTCATCACAATTGATAATATGTAGACATATCACTAGACAGTAGTGACCAAAAATATACTTCAAATATTGGTGAGCAGCTAGAATAATGGTGGGGTCAAAAAGATAGCCTTTACTATTTGTTTAGAATTATATTTGAAAGTCATGAGCTGAAAATTGTGTGTGATTGCATAACCCAAAAATTACAACTACCGGTATGTCCCTTTTTTTTACCCAGGATGAGCTCAGCCAGGAGGAGTCCCTGCCCAGAGGTATAGAGGAGGAGGCCTTGCCCAGTGGGAGAGAGGAGGAGGCCGTGGCTGGGCCCAGTAGAAGCCTCACGGAGTGTCAGGTGCCTCCCCTCCGCATTACCACCAAAAGGCCCAGAAAGATGACCCGAACAGAGGAGGAATCACTAGCCCTCCTTCACGAAGCCAGCCAAATCCTCAGCACACCACCCAATGCGGAAGAGGCGTATGGAACATATATGGCCACCAGATTGCTGAAACTAGAAAAGGGGCAACGCCTCCTCTGTGAGGGTCTGATTTTTCAAGCGTATCAGAAGGGCTTGAGAGGGGAGCTTACTGCAAAAACATATATAGCAGATGAAGCCACTCCTCCTGCTACTCCTCCTCCTCCTCCTGCCCCAAGTACACCACCAGAGGCACAGCCTCCAAGGAAGGCTACAGAGAAGCGTGGAGGGAAGGATGCAGGGCAGCGTGCAGGGAAGGCTCCACGGATGAGTCGAAAGTGATTGGCTGGCTTCTGTCTGGTCTGACTTCTGACTGTGCTCCCTAGTCGCAAGATACCAATTTTAGGGTCCTAAAAATGTGTGTCCTGGGGGACAAAAGGCTTCACACATTCCAAAAGTGTCTCCAGTGTTGCCTTCCTCATTTCTGTTTTGACCAAAATAAATGGATATTTTCGTTACCTTACATTATTGACTATGTGTTTTGATTCAAAAAGGACATTTGGTTTGTGAGTAGGCAGGTACAGGTCAAAAATACTATATGTGGGTTATTTACAAAAGGCTAAATCATTTTGCAATTCAAGTGCAAAGTGCTATTGCAAAGTGCACTTGATAAATTGCACTGCAAATGCATTTGTTGGAAGTGCAGTCGCTGTAAATCTGAGGGGAAGATCTGAAATGAGGGGAAGCTCTGCTGATTTTATCATACAATCAAGTGCAAGAGAAATCTGTTTTTTTTTGGGGGTTCCTTGCATATGCCCTTTGGATCCACAGCGAATGCACTTCCAAATGCTCTTTCAGGGCAATTCCAAGTACAATTTGCACTTGTAGTGACTGTGACTCTGTGATTAGTATTCCCCCCCCCCTTGCATTCCCCCCTAGCTCTCCCTCTGTCTTATCTCACTAACTCTGCTGCTATGTTTATTACCATTGATTTGTATGTGTTTTGTTTTCTCTTTTTTTTTTTTTTTCTTCTTTTTCTTTAACATTCTGCTTAAAAATTTGTGAATCAGTACTGCTTGGACCTTGAAGAAGGGGACATACCCCGAAAGCTTGTCCTGAAAAATTGTATGTTAGTGCAAATAAAAAAAGTATCACGGACAGTACTCAATTTTCTCTGTCACTTGTAGTGAAAAATGATTTTGCCTTTTTAAAATAACCCCCCTATGTCTAATTAACAAGGGACACCAACCTCATTAAGGTTAATTAAAACAATAAAAATGATTAAGGTTATTGTGGTAACTTGAAACTCAAAAAAAAAAAAAAACATTTTGTATAATTTTGCACACATTGTAAAATCGATATTGTTTAAATCTGTAAAAAATAAAGATGAGTCCAAAAAAAATTTGCTACTTTAGTTCTGGAGATCTGGCTTTTAAAAAATATCATATTAGTCATGGTATGAGGATAAATCATGAAGAAAGTAGTTTGTGAGAACTCTCTGTGAATATAAGCAGCAAAACAACTTCCTTCTTCCCACATTATAAAGAAAAAAAGAATGCGTAGACACCATACTTGCCGAGACGGAGGGCCTGTAAATGGTCAGGGAGGTGTCATACTTACCTAGAGCACACTCTGACCATTCTCCTATGTTGCTGGATATTACTTTGGGGCCAAAACAGGGGATCCGTCATTGGCGGATGGCATTTCTTTTTTTTTAAAGGTTAACTTTTTTATTGTTTTTATAAAAGTATCAATAGCAGTTACACAGCACAGCGAGCATTGTATTATTCAAAGTTCAATACATTGGACAGGTATACAGGTTGACATTATGCATTAGTACATACAACACATCTTATAGTACATTACATTGTTGTCAGGGGTTAAGTTCTGGTATTTGCTGTATCGTAATATTGTTGTGGTTTGTTATGTCTTGTTAGGCAGGTGGTATGGTACTCTCTGAACTCACCCATGAGTTCCATATTTTAGCGAACTTTTTGGGGCTTCATATGTCAGCTTATATAGTGGTATGGCTTGGTTGACAATGGTGAGCCAGAGTTTTACAGTCGGAACAGCATTGGATTTCCAATGCATGGTTGTTGTTTTTTTAGCATAGAACATCACTATACGTATAAAAGATTGAACGTTTTTGGATAACTCTTCGTCGTCAATGTATCCCAACAGACATCTGAGAGGATTACAGATATTTGGTATTTTAGCTATAGAGATGATGATGGCCGTAACCTCTGACCAAAATTGCCGTACCGGTGCACATTCCCACATTAAGTGGAAGAATGTGCCTTCGGCCGCCCTGCATGAAAGGCGTAGAGAATTGGATAGTCTCCTAAGTTTAAATAGCAGTTGCGGTGTGAAGTATGCTCTATATAATAGCTTAGTCTGGATCACTTCGTCTCTGGAAGAGATGACGGAGGGGACCTGCATGGGAAGAATCTCCCCCCAAATCTCCTCCGTCAACTTGGGTATATCTGATCGCCATTTGTGTTCAATAGCAGTGAGCCTAGTGGTAGTAGAGTGAAGTAGAGTTTTATAATAGGACGAAATTAGTTTGACGTGGGAGGGGTCAGTCAGTAAAAGCTCAAGTTGGGAAGATTGCATCTCTGTATTATGAAGCCCAAATTGTGCAGCTGCAGTATGTCTTATCTGTAGATATTGAAAGTAGGCCATGCGTGGGAGCCCAAATTCTCTTTGGAATTCCACAAAAGATCGGAATGTATTGTCTATAAACAGATGCGATATTGTTTTCACCCCTTTCTTTGACCAGTATCCCCCGTCAATTCTCTGATTAAATTCTGGTAAACATGGGTCACTCATCTGTCAGATTCAGGCTCAGAATATGATCCTGTAGACGGCAGCGGCTCCATGACAGATAGCTCTGACGATGGAGTTGTGGTCCCTGCTAAGGTCAGGCGTACCAGACCCCAATCTTCTTCTGTCCTTAAAGTGCAAGAACCGCAGGGCTCTCGTATGGAGCAGAGAAGTACTAGTGCCGCTATTCCTTCTGGTGAACTGGCAAGCACCAGCGGCCTAGTACACCCTGGTCGTACATCCAGCACTGCAGTAACACTTGGTGACGTGGCAAGTCCCATAAGTGCAGTTCAAGCTGGCGAGGTGTAAAGCACAAGTAGTGTTCCGCTGCCACCAAGAAGACGAACACAGGCCCGTCGTGCCCATAGTGCCCTTCCTGCTGCATTCGCCAATCCGAATTGGGTACCCACTACTTCTGCAGCACCCGTACTTCCCCCATTCACTTGCTAACCCGGAATTCAGGTGGAAACAGTTGATTTTACGCGACTGGATTTTTATTCGCTGTTTTTCACCGAAGATCTCTATAGATCTATTGTGGACCAAAGCAATTTATACGCTGGTCAACACATCGCCACTATTCCCCAGTCCTCCCTTGCCAGAGATTGGAGACCAATTACTGTCTCCGAATTTAAGATCTTTCTGGGCCTTTCCCTCAACATGGGCATAAATAAAAAGAGTGAGTTGCGGTCATATTGGTCCACTGACCCAATTTACCATTTGCCCGTGTTCTCTGCCTCCATGACCAGGGCACGATACGAGCAGATTTTGCGGTTCATGCACTTCAATGACAATGAACTCTGTCGTCCTCGTGGAGACCCTGAATACGATCGGCTCTACAAAATTCGGCCCCTCGTAAACCACTTCAACCAACGTTTTACAGACTTGTTTACTCCCCATCAAGTTGTCTGCGTTGATGAGTCCCTGATTACATTTTCTGGCCGCTTGTCATTCAAACAGTACCTTCCCAGCAAGCGTGCCAGATACGGGGTCAAGATGTATAAGCTCTGTGACAGGGCCACAGGCTATACACGTAGTTTTATGGTTTACGAGGGAAAAGATAGTCACATAGAGCCGACAAACTGCCCTGACTACATAGGAAGTGCTGGCAAGATAGTGTGGGACTTGGTGTCACCCTTATTCGGAAAGGGGTACCACTTGTACGTGGACAATTATTACACGAGCGTGCCACTTTTTAGTCACCTTTTTGATCATCAGATTGGAGCATGTGGCACCGTGCGACCTAATCGCCGGGGCTTTCTTCAGCGGCTTGTAGCCATCTTAGACTGGGGGAGAGAGCCTGCTTGCAGTGTAATAATTTGCTCGCTATGAAGTGGAGGGACAATAAGAACGTTTTCGTTCTTACCTCCCTTCATGCAGACATGACGGTCCAAATTACTACAGCGACTGGTGTTGTGGAGAAACCCCTCTGTGTCCACAAATTTAACCAAAATATGGGAGGGGTGGACCTCAATGACCAGTTGTTGGTGCCGTACCTAGTTACCCGTAGGGCCAGACGCTGGTACAAAAAAGTGTCTGTTTATTTAGTTCAATTGGCTTTGCTGAACGCGTATGTGCTATACAGAGCTTCAGGACGGACTGGATCCTTCCTTAAATTCCAGGAAGAGATCGTCAGAGCCCTTCTGTTTCCAGACGGTGCTCCACCTCACCATCATCAACCAAATGCAGTAAGCCGGCTGCATGAGAGGCATTTTCTTTTTGTCCTCCCGAGTACCCCTACCCAACGAGCCCCCCAAAAAAGATGTCGTGTCTGCAGCAAGCGCGGATTTAGGCGTGACACCCGGTATTATTGTCCCTTCTGTCCTGACAATCCTGGTCTTTGCATTTGTGAATGTTTTGAACGCTACCATACACTAGTTGAGTATTAGCGTAGGGTACAGCACTGCACAGACTAGGACACACTTTCACAGGGTCTCCCAAGATGCCATCGCATTTTGAGAGACCCAAACCTGGTACCAGTTACAAAAGTTAAAGTTACAAAAAAAAGTAAAAAAAAAAAACACAAAAAAAATATAAAATAATAAAAACCAAAAATAGTTGTCGTTTTATTGTTCTCTCTCTCTATTCTCTCTCTATTGTTCTGCTCTTTTTTACTGTATTCTATTCTGCAATGTTTTACTGTTGTTATGTTTTTATCATGTTTGGTAACCATTTTTTTGTTTTCAGGTACGCCATTCAGCTGCAGAGCGGATTTATTTATCTTGACAGCAACAACGTTTGCTCCCACGATACATAAAGCCGTGACTCCAGCGCTGTCGGAGGTGATTTCACCACCACAGTTACATACTTCAGTATATATGCCGAAGCGTGGGGGCAGCAGTGGGTGGAGGAGCGATTTGCTCCTGCCTTTTACGGGAGGATGCCCCCCATGCTTCGGCATATATATATTTTAGGCACAGGTTGCGTTTAAATGTTTTATTTTTTACTATTTTTTTTGTATTTGCTTTGCAGGTATGGTAAGTCTTACTGTTATACTGTAATGTTACTTTGTTTTATTGTTAACCATCATTTGCTTAGCAGGTACGCCATTCAGCTGCAGCGCAGATTTATTTATCTTGACAGCAACAGCGTTTGCTCCCACGGTACATAAAGCCGTGACTCCAGCGCTGTCGGAGGTGATTTCACCACCACAGTTACATACTTCAGCATATATGCCGAAGCGTGGGGGCAGCAGTGGGTGGAGGAGCGATTTGCTCCTGCCTTTTACGGGAGGATGCCCCCCATGCTTCGGCATATATATATTTTAGGCACAGGTTGCGTTTAAATGTTTTATTTTTTACTATTTTTTTTTGTATTTGCTTTGCAGGTATGGTAAGTCTTACTGTTATACTGTAATGTTACTTTGTTTTATTGTTAACCATCATTTGCTTAGCAGGTACGCCATTCAGCTGCAGCGCAGATTTATCTATCTTGACAGCAACAACGTTTTCTCCCACGATACATAAAGCTGTGACTCCAGCGCTGTCGGAGGTGATTTCACCACCACAGTTACATACTTCAGCATATATGCCGAAGCGTTAGGGCAGCAGTGGGTGGAGGAGCGATTTACTCCTGCCTTTTGCGGGAGGATGCCCCCATGCTTCGGCATATATATATTTTAGGCACAGGTTACGTTTAAATGTTTTATTTTTTACTATTTTTTTTGTATTTGCTTTGCAGGTATGGTAAGTCTTACTGTTATACTGTAATGTTACTTTGTTTTATTGTTAACCATCATTTGCTTAGCAGGTACGCCATTCAGCTGCAGAGCGGATTTATTTATCTTGACAGCAACAGCGTTTGCTCCCACGATACATAAAGCCGTGACTCCAGCGCTGTCAGAGGTGATTTCACCACCACAGTTACATACTTCAGCATATATGCCGAAACGTGGGGGCAGCAGTGGGTGGAGGAGCGATTTGCTTTTGCCTTTTGCGGGAGGATGCCCCCATGCTTCGGCATATATAAACGGTGCATGTATGCCCATCATTAGAAGTGGGTGGATGAAGGGAGGTAAAATATCTTTTTTTCGTTCAGCCCACAGGCTGCATGAAAAAAAAGTTTACAATATATGCCCAACAAGGACCAGCAACGTACTGGTATGTTGCTGGACTTTGAGTGGTTATACCAGAATGATGCCTGCAGCTTTAGGTATCATCTTGGTATCATTCTTTTCAGCCAGCGGTCGGCTTTCATGTAAAAGCAATCCTAGTGGCTAATTAGCCTCTAGACTGCTTTTACAAGCAGTGGGAGGGAATGCCCCCCACCGTCTTCCATGTTTTTCTCTGGCTCTCCTGTCCCAACAGGGAACCTGAGAATGCAGCTGATGATTTGGCCAGCTGACCATAGAGATGATCAGAGACCAGAATGGCTCCAGTCATCTCTATGGCCTAAGAAACCGGAAGCTATGAGCATTTCATGACTTAGATTTCGCCGGATGTAAACAGCGCCATTGGGAAATTGGGAAAGCATTTTATCACACCGATCTTGGTGTGATCAGATGCTTTGAGGGCAGAGGAGAGATCTAGGTTCTAATAGACCCCAATTTTTTCTTTTTTTTTTTTTTGCCCCAATTTTTTCAAAAAAGAGTACCTGCCACTACCTATTGCTATCATAGGGGATATTTACATTCCCAGAGATAACAATAAAAATGATTAAAAAAATAAAAAACTGAACAGAACAGTTTAAAAATAAGATACAAAAAGCAAAAAAATAATAAAGAAAAAAAAAAAAAAAAAAGCACCCCTGTCCCCCCTGCTCTCATGCAAAGGCGAACACAAGCGTCGGTCTGGCGTCAAATGTAAACAGCAATTGCACCATGCATGTGAGGTATCACCGTGAAGGTCAGATCGAGGGCAGTAATTTTGTCAGTAGACCTCCTCTGTAAATCTAAAGTGGTAACCTGTAAAGGCTTTTAAAGGCTTTTAAAAATGTATTTAGTTTGTCGACACTGCACGTTTGTGCGCAATTTTAAAGCATGTCATGTTTTGTATCCTTGTACTCGGCCTAAGATCATCTTTTTTATTTCATCAAACATTTGGGCAATATAGTGTGTTTTAGTGCATTAAAATTTTAAAAAGTGTGTTTTTTCCCCAAAAAATGCGTTTGAAAAATCGCTGCGCAAATACTGTGTGAAAAAAAAATGAAACACCCACCATTTTAATCTGTAGGGCATCTGCTTTAAAAAAATATATATAATGTTTGGGGGTTCAAAGTCATTTTCTTGCAAAAAAAAATTATTTTTTCATGTAAACAAAAAGTGTCAGAAAGGGCTTTGTCTTCAGGTGGTTAAAAGAGTGGGTGATGTGTGACATAAGCTTCTAAATGTTGTGCATAAAATGCCAGAACTGTTCAAACCCCCCCAAATGACCCCATTTTGGAAAGTAGACACCCCAAGCTATTTGCTGAGAGGCATGTCGAGTCCATGGAATAATTTATATTGTGACACAAGTTGCGGGAAAAAGACAATTTTTTTTTTTTTAACAAAGTTGTCACTAAATGATATATTGCTCAAACATGCCATGGGAATATGTGAAATTACACCCCAAAATACATTCTGTTGCTTCTCCTGAGTACAGGGATACCACATGTGTGAGCATTTTTGGGAGCCTAGCCGCGTACGGGACCCCGAAAACCAAGCACCGCCTTCAGGTTTTCTAAGGGCGTAAATTTTTGATTTCACTCTTCACTGCCTATCACAGTTTTGGAGGCCATTGAATGCCAAGGTGGCACAACCCCCACCAAATGACCCTATTTTGGAAAGTAGACACCCCAAGCTATTTGCTGAGAGGTATAGTGAGTATTTTGCAGACCTCACTTTTTGTCACAAAGTTTTGAAAATTGAAAAAAGAAAAAAAATGTTTTTCTTGTCTTTCTTCATTTTCAGAAACAAATGAGAGCTGCAAAATACTCACCATGCCTCTCAGCAAATAGCTTGGGGTGTCTACTTTCCAAAATGGGGTCATTTGGGGGAGGGTTGTGCTATCTTGGCATTTTATGGCCTTCAAAACTGTGATAGGTAGTGAGGAGTGAAATCAAAAATTTACGCCCTTAGAAATCCTGAATGCGGTGCTTGGTTTCGGGGCTCCGTACGCGGCTAGGCTCCCAAAAAGTCCCACACATGTGGTATATCTGTACTCAGGAGAAGCAGCACAATGTATTTTGGGGTGTAATTCCACATATGCCCATGGCATGTTTGAGCATCATACTATTTAGTGACAACTTTGTGCAAAAAAAAAAAATTGTCACTTTCCCGCAACTTGTGTCAAAATATAAAATATTCCATGGACTCAACATGCCTCTCAGCAAATAGCTTGGGGTGTCTACTTTCCAAAATGGGGTCATTTGGGGGGGGGGGGTTTGTGCCATCTGGGCATTTTATGGCCTTCAAAACTGTGATAGGTAGTGAGGAGTGAAATCAAAACTTTACGCCCTTAGAAATCATGAAGGGGGTGCTTGGTTTTCGGGGCCCCGTACGCGGCTAGGCTCCCAAAAAGTCCCACACATGTGGTATCCCCGTACTCAGGAGAATCAGTAGAATGTATTTTGGGGTGCAATTCCACATATGCCCATGGCCTGTGTGAGCAATATATCATTTAGTGACAACTTTGTGCAAAAAAAAAAATTTGTCACTTTCCCGCAACTTGTGTCAAAATATAAAATATTCCATGGACTCAACATGCCTCTCAGCAAATAGCTTGGGGTGTCTACTTTCTAAAATGGGGTCATTTAGGGAGGTTTTGTGCCATCTTGGCATTTTATGGCCTTCAAAACTGTGATAGGTAGTGAGGAGTGAAATCCAAAATTTACGCCCTTAGAAATCTTGAAGGAGGTGCTTGGTTTTGGGGCCCCGTACGCGGCTAGGCTCCCAAAAAGTCCTAAACAAGTGGTATCCCCGTACTCAGGAGAAGCAGCAGAATGTATTTTGGGGTGCAATTCCACATATTCCCATGGCCTGTGTGAGCAATACATCATTTAGTGACAACTTTGTGCAAAAAAAAAAATTTGTCACTTTCCCGCAAATTTTTTTTTTGTCATGATTTAATCACTTGGGACAAAAAAATAAATATTCAATGGACTCAACATGCCTCTCAGCAATTTCCTTGGGGTGTCTACTTTCCAAAATGGGGTCATTTGGGGGGGGTTTGTACTGCCCTGCCATTTTACCACCTCAAGAAATGACATAGGCAGTCATAAACTAAAAGCTGTGTAAATTCCAGAAAATGTACCCTAGTTTGTAGACGCTATAACTTTTGCGCAAACCAATAAATATACACTTATTGACACTTTTTTTTACCAAAGACAATGTGGCCGAATACATTTTGGCCTAAATGTATGACTAAAATTGAGTTTATTGGATTTTTTTTATAAAAAAAAAGTAGAAAATATAATTTTTTTTCTAAATTTTCGGTCTTTTTCCGTTTATAGCGCAAAAAATAAAAACAGCAGAGGTGATCAAATACCATCAAAAGAAAGCTCTATTTGTGGGAAGAAAAGGACGCCAATTTCGTTTGGGTACAGCATTGCATAACCGCGCAATTAGCAGTTAAAGCGACTCAGTGCCAAATTGTAAAAAGTGCTCTGGTCAGGAAGGGGGTAAATCCTTCCGGGGCTGAAGTGGTTAAAGACATTTATTCTTCCTAAGAGCGTAAGTGGGAGATTATTCCATGTTTTCAGTGTATTTTTCAATCTACTAATAAGGGAGTCTAAATTAATCTTGGCATATGAAGAGATAGGTTGTTCTATCAGAACCCCTAAGTATCGAAAGTTGTGAACTATTTGTAATGGGCATTTTAAAGGTAGTGTTATTTGTGTCTCTCGGTCACTCTGGAACAATAGGGATTTATCCCAGTTGACCTGAAAGCCTGAAAAATGGCCAAACCGCGGGATGATTTCCAGCAGGGCCGGGAGTGACAAATGGGGGTCCTCCGAGTATATCAGCATGTCATCCGCATATAAGGACACTTTTTCTTCTAGACCCCCAGCCGTCAGTCCCTTAATTTCCCCACTGGATCTTACCAATGCTGCTAGAGGCTCTATTTCTAGTGCGAACAGGAGTGGTGACAATGGACACCCCTGTCTTGTACCCCTCTTTATCTGAAAAGCATTTGATATGGACGCATTTACTCTTAATCTAGTGATAGGTTTGGAGTATAGGAGCCGTACCCACTTTATGAAGGTAGTGCCAAACCCAAATTTGGCTAGGACTTCAAAGAGATATGGCCATTCGACTGAGTCGAAGGCCTTGTGAGCCTCTAAGGCTAATACAGCACGGGTACCGGTTTTGTCGTGGACTGCTTGTAGATTAGTATACAGTCTACGTAAATTGATAGAGGTTGACCGTCCAGGCATAAATCCTTTTTGATCCGCCCCTATAATGGTTGTAATTACTGTATTTAATCGTTTAGCAAGTACCTTGGCTAAAATTTTAACGTCAGAATTGATAAGCGAGATTGGCCGGTATGATTCGCATAAGAGATGATCCTTATCAACGCTTCTGACATGGAAGGCGGTAGATGACCTGTTTTAAGGGCAAAATTGTACATCCGTAACAAATGGTATTAATAGGTCCCGGAATTGCATGTACCACTCAATAGGGAACCCATCAAGGCCTGGAGTTTTATGTCTGGCAAAAGATTGTATCGCCTCCCCTATTTCTTCTACCGTCAACGGGGCATCAAGTGTGGATGCCTGAAGCTCCGTTAGTTTTGGAAGTGAAATTTCCGAGAGATAATCATCTAGTTCCACTATTGTATAGTGAGCTCTGGTGGTATATAGCGTGGAGTAGAACGCAACAAACACTTTCATAATGTCGTCATTCTGTTCAACCACCATGCCCGTTAGATTTTTAATTCTGGGGATATTACAGGGTTGGTAATCCCTCCCTGGGGGTCCCAGGGGGTAAGGGGCGCAACGGAACCTTGTGGGCTCTCTCAATGGCAAACATAGTGGAAAAAACGTTGGCGCCAAACACTGACATCAGCCATTGCTCCATGAACTTTTCTGGGGCTTTGCCTTCTGAACCTTCCAGAAAGCCTAAGAAGAGGAGATTATTGCGTCTCAGGCGGTCTTCCATATCTGTAAGCTTGTCAGACATATAATCTTGGGCCTGGCGCAGCTCCCTGACAGAGCCCTGTAAGGGACGCATGTCATCCTCTAAGTCTCCTATGCGCTGCTCCGCATTTTGCACTCTATGCCTCAGATTTTGCACATCATGCTTTAGGAATGACAGGTCAGTTTTAATTGAGTCCATCTGAGTGGTGAGGGATGCATGGCTGTGCTGTATAGCCTCCATGATTTGTGAGAGAGAGGGCTCTGCAGGGCCTACAGCCACATCAGCGTTAGGATGGGATGCTGGGTCAGTGTCCTCTGGGAGGGAGAACAGAAGGGGGTCCTCAGGGCTGCTGCCAGGGGTATGCTGTGACTCACCCTTCCCTCGATGCTTCTGGATTGTCAGGGAGGTTGATGGATGGCCGTGCTTCAGAGCATGGAGCGTGCCTGCGCCATTTTGCTGCGGCTGACATGGCGGCGGTGGCGGATCGAATCCCAGGGCTTCCTCCATGGCTGGACCATATTTGACCATCGCCAGGTGTGCTCAGGAGTCTTGGGAGGCTGCTGAGATCGAGGATGGTTGTGGATGGCGGCCGGGCTAGCAGGATGGTTGCAGGATCTAAGCGGGGCGGACGGAGCTCAGGCTTCACACGTCCTCACATCCTGGTCGTTGCCCACGCCCCCCCTATTCGGCATTTCTAGTCTGAACACCAGAGCACTGGGATGGACCTCCTCCAGTGGGAGGCATTTAAAGCTACTCTGAGAGGGGTATTTATAGCAGAAGTGAGCGGATTTATAAAGCAGTTGGCGTCCTCAATACAGGACAGGGAAAAGGAAGTTTCCCAAGCAGAAGCAGAGTACGTTCGGGAACCGACTGAGGAAGGTTTGAGGATCTTACGAGACAGAATTTGGGCCAACAGGGAGTCACTGACAGACCAGACGACCAAGCTAAGAATTACTCAGCGTAGACGCATTTTTGAGTTTGGTTACAAAAATAGTAGACTACTAGCGTACTTAACAAAGCCAGACTATGTGCCCGTATACATTATGAGCATATTTGACCAGCAAAGAGCTGAGGTATGTGACTCAGCTGTTATCCTACAGGCCTTTACCCACGTTTACAAAGAACTTTATAAATCATGTGCCCCACCGGGGGGGAAATATACTGGCAATTTATTTAGACAATATTGACCTACCTCTACTGACAAGCGAAGACAGTAGTGCCCTGGAAGCAGACATTACAGTGAAGGAGGTGGAGGGAGCAATTTCTTCCTTTGCTCCTCGGAAATCACCGGGCCTTGATGGGATTCCTTTGGAGTGGTATCACACCTTTGGGAGTAAGTTGGCACCTCATCCCCTCTGGGTGTTTACTAAAGCCAGACAGGAAGGCATATTACCACCCTCTATGAGAGAAGCCCTGGTGGTTCTGATTCATAAAGGGGGAAAGGATCCATGAGAATGTGAGTCTTACCGCCCAACATCGCTCATGAATGTTGACACAAAAATTCTAGCAAATATTATAGCAGGGAGGTTACAAACGGTCATTCTTAAGTTGGTTAATGCAGATCAGACAGGTTTTATAAAAGGGAGGTGTGCACAGATGAATGTAAGATGACTCTTTGTGAACCTGCAAATTGTCCATGACAACTCTGGAACCCGAGTGGTGGCCTCCTTGGATACCAGGAAGGCCTTCGACCCGGTCGAGTGGAGCTACCTGTTTCGTCTTCTGGAAACTCTGGGATTTGGGCTGATTTTTATTTCATGGGTGAGAAATTTTTGTACACAGAACCACTAGTCAGAGTAAGGGTCAACGGAATTACATCAGAGCAATTCCCTATTTTCCAGGGGACCAGACAGGGGTGCCCGCTGTCTCCTCTTTTGTTCGCCTTGGCCATTGAGCCCCTGGCGGCTAAGCTGAGAGATAGTGCTCACATGTCTGGACTTGGGGTGACAGGGTAGGAGGAGCATGTCTCCCTCTATGGAGATGAAATGCTCCTATGCCTGCAAGATCCGGGTCCCTTGTTAATGACGGCTTTTGGCTTGATACAGGAGTTTGGAGACTACTCTGGTTTCCGTATCAATTTGTCTAAATCATCTCTATTCCCCATAGATGATGCAGTGACGATTCCGTCGGACTGCCCCATGCAATTGTCCAACTCGTTTAAATATCTGGGGGTGGTGGTCCAACTCCCCATTTCTGGATTCCTGTACCTCAATCTGAGGCCAATTGTGGGGGCGCTTCAGGAGAGGGTGCAGAGATGGCAGAACCTACCGCTTACGATGATGGGTCGTATAAATTTGTTCAAAATGATCTTTCTGCCTGAGTTTCTGTACATTCTCTCAAATTTGCCCATATATGTCTTGGTTAAAGTGTTCAGGAACAGAGAGAAAGAGAAAACAAAGTAGATGTGGCGCTGTTCTGATGTGCACCTGGTGACAGATGATTCTAATTTAAAAAACAATTTAAGCGTGTGTTACCATGCTCATTTAAATGTGCATAAGCTGTTACTTGCAATTTGTATGTCTTCTTAAAATAAACCGTGAACGTGTTAATAGAAAGAATAAATTAAAATTTTTGTGTAAAAATGAACATACGTGGTAATAAATGAATATGTCAAAATTTGACTCCAATGTTCAAATGATGATCTAAAAATATATGTGCAATCAATAATCCAAAAGTATAAAATTGTTATACAAAATTAACGTGTAACTATAAATATATCAGAATGTGATAATATGATGCCAAACCAAAGTGACAATGCAATCCAATGGGTTAATATTAGTCCAAAAAATATATGAGATGATTAAAGTCAATAAAGTGCTCTTATGCCAGTGAAGAAAACAACACTGGATCTGGATCACTTTTCAGTAGGTGAACACACTATGCATGCCTTATTCGTGCTCTTATCGTGGCTGCAATCACCAGAGTCATTCGCAGTGTATGCCACTGTGTAGCACTCTGGAGCTTGTCTCGTCCTCGGTGGTTTAAAGAACTCCCATCATATACCAAATGCCATAGAAGATTGAGGGAGCCCAATAGTGTGATACTGTATCAAACTTGTTTATTTGTAAAAAATGTGGAAAGGTACACACATTCAGTTAAAACAGTAAAAGCATGTATTGCTGACACTAGCGCCTGTAGCCGGAAGTGATGCAAGGACGTATGCTGACTCCGCCCTACGCGTTTCATTACTCTGACATCATCACGCTCCAGATGACGAATGTGAGTACCTTTCCACTGGTTTTTAAATTAGAATCATCTGTCACCAGGTGCACATCAAAAACAGTGCCACATCTACTTTGTTTTCTCTTTCTCAATGATTTACTCCACCTACTGGAAGTAATTGGTAGAGGCAGCAGTTCTATTAACTAGCATTTATTTAATTCCACCATTAGCTGGTACTTATTCCTTTGCGCGGATCCATTTATTTTCTATTCAGGAACATAGACTCTAGTGTGGTGGGATTTGTATGGGGATCCTGAGCCCCCATGGTTTCTCTGCCAGTGCCTAAATTGCCTGTAACAATGGGGGGACTAGCCATGCCTGATCTGCGCTCCTATTTCCTTGCGTCTCAACTGACTTTTTTGCACTGGTGATGTTTTCCCCAGATCCCTAATGCCACTACTTTACTGGAGGCAGCGGTCTCTACGTCGCAGGAGACTCTATTAAATATGGTGTTCAGGAAAGGGATCCTGGGCAGGAAGGTGGGTTCTGTAATGGTGCTCCCAAGTAGGATGTTTCATCAATGTGCTCAGAGGAGGGGGGTGACCCTCTCTGGATGTCACCTAACTCTCCTCTGTGGTGCAATAAATCCCTGACAGAATTCTTTAAATTGGAAGATGGTTATAGACGGGCTAGATATGGAGTTAAATATCTGCATCATATATACCAAGATGGTAGGTTGTTCTCCTTTGCTCAACTGAGGGAGCAGTTTGGCATACCTAGAACCTGGCAAATCAGATATGCTCAACTGCACCATGCAGCTATGACCCAGTTCGGGAGAGGAGAAGTTAGGTTACAAAACACCACTTTAGAAAAAGTTCTGATTGACCCTGACCCAACTAAACGTATATCCAGATACTACAGGGAAGTAGACCTTGGGGACCCTGACTTGACCGCCAAGACTAGAGCCCCTTGGATAGCTGTTATACCAGAGCTGACTGAGGAGCTGTAACAGGACGGGTTGGATACATACCTTGTCTCGGTTGTCTCCTCCACAGATGATTCAGCTTAGATATCTACATCAGATGTATTACACACCGTCCAGACTGTTTCAAATGCACAGGAGAGATTCCGCAGAATGCCAAAAGTGCAAGGGAACAGAGGGAACGTTCATACATATGGTATGGGATTGCCCTAGAGTGCGTTCTCTGTGGTCCAGGGTGACTGCGTTTATCTCTGACCATTTTGCCCTCCCAAATATATGCTCCCCTCTATGCTGCCTCCTGGGAATCCTTGACCAGGAGGAGGTAAATGTGCATACTAAATTGTTCCTCAGACTTTAATACTTCGGGTACGGAAATTGATCGCCCGGAGGTGGATTTTTGATGAACAACTAACTTTGGGAATGTGAGTGAAGATAGTTAATGCTGATGTGCTTCTATATCGGATGACATATGAGGCGAGGGGTGCCCCCAAGAAGTTTAGGAAGGTATGGTTTAGGTGGACTGACTCAAAGAATACCCTAGAGGAGGATGAGGAACAGAGCAGCGGGATTAGTTAAGGGAAAGAATCAGCAGGGGAGCGTACAACCAGGCATGGACTGGCCATTGGGACTACCGGGAGTTTCCCGGTGGGCCGATGGCTCAGCGGGCCAGTCAGGTGCGGTCCTGAAGCCGCTCCTCTCTGACAGTGAGTGATCGCGATTTCACTGCTGTCAGGAGGAGCTGCTTCCGTCACTTGCTGGAGAGAGCATTAGGCGTTATGCTCCCTCCAGCCTGCAGGGGGAGATGGGCAGCCGGCAGACTTTCCTTCCTCTCTCCCCTTAGCACTTGTTACCACATGACTGGAGAGAGGAACGAGAGGCTGCCTTCAAAATGGTGAGTACATGTGGGAGGGGGAGGAGAGGGAGGACACACTGATGTGAAGGGGACTTTTGATGGGGACTCTCTGATGTGAAGGGGACTGCTGGTGGGGACTCTGATGTGAAGGGACTTCTGATGGGGACTCTGATGTGAAGGGGACTTCTGGTGGGGACTCTCTAATGTGAAGGGGACTTCTGATGGAAGGGGACTTCTGATGGCGACTCTCTGATGTGAAAGGGACTGCTGGTGGGGACTCTGATGTGAAGGTGACTTCTGATGGGGACTCTCTGATGTGAAGGGGACTTCTGATGGGGACTCTCTGATGTGAAGGGGACTTCTGATGGAAGGGGACTTCTGATGGGGACTCTCTGATGTGAAGGGGACTGCTGGTGGGGACTCTGAAGTGAAGGGGACTTCTGATGGGGACTCTGATGTGAAGGGGACTTCTGGTGGGGACTCTCTGATGTGAAGGGGACTTCTGATGGAAGGGGACTTCTGATGGGGACTCTCTGATGTGAAGGGGACTGCTGGTGGGGACTCTGATGTGAAGGGGACTTCTGATGGGGACTCTCTGATGTGAAGGGGACTTCTGATGGGGACTCTCTGATGTGAAGGGGACTTCTGATGGAAGGGGACTTCTGATGGGGACTCTCTGATGTGAAGGGGACTGCTGGTGGGGACTCTGTTGTGAAGGTGACTTCTGATGGGGACTCTCTGATGTGAAGGGGACTTCTGATGGGGACTCTCTGATGTGAAGGGGACTTCTGATGGAAGGGGACTTCTGATGGGGACTCTCTGATGTGAAGGGGACTGCTGGTGGGGACTCTGATGTGAAGGGGACTTCTGATGGGGACTCTCTGATGTGAAGGGGACTTCTGATGGGGACTCTCTGATGTGAAGGGGACTTCTGATGGAAGGGGACTTCTGATGGGGACTCTCTGATGTGAAGGGGACTGCTGGTGGGTACTCCCTGATGTGAAGGTGACTTCTGATGGGGACTCTCTGATGTGAAGGGGACTTCTGGTGGGGACTCTGATGTAAAGGGGACTGCTGATGGGGACTCTGACGTGAAGGGGACTGCTGATTGGGACTCTGATGTGAAGGGGACTGCTAATGGGGACTCTGATGTGAAGGGGACTGCTGGTGGGGACTCTGATGTGAAGGGGACTGCTGGTGGGGACTCTGATGTGAAGGGGACTTCTGATGGGGACTCTGATGTGAAGGGGACTTCTGATGGGGACTCTGATGTGAAGGGGACTTCTGATGGGGACTCTGATGTGAAGGGGACTTCTGATGGGGACTCTCTGATGTGAAGGGGGGACTTATGGGGACTCTGATGTGAAGGGGACTGCTGGTGGGGACTCTAATGTGAAGGGGACTTCTGATGGGGACTCTCTGATGTAAGGGGACTGCTGGTGGGGACTCTCTGATGTGAAGGGGACTGCTGGTGGGGACTCTGATGTAAAGGGGACTTCTGATGGGGTCTCTCTGATGTGAAGGGACTTCTTATGGGGACTCTGATGTGAAGGGGACTTCTGATGGGGACTCTCTGATGTAAGGGGACTGCTGGTGGGGACTCTCTGATGCGAAGGAAACTGCTGGTGGGGACTCTTTGATGTGAAGGGGACTGCTGGTGGGTATTCCCTGATGTGAAGGTGACTTCGGATGGGGACTCTCTGATGTGAAGGGGACTGCTGGTGGGGACTCTGATGTGAAGGGGACTGCTGATGGGGACTCTGATGTGAAGGGGACTGCTGATTGGGACTCTGATGTGAAGGGGCTGCTAATGGGGACTCTGATGTGAAGGGGACTGCTGGTGGGGACTCTGATGTGAAGGGGACTTCTGATGGGGACTCTGATGTGAAAGGGACTTCTGATGGGGACTCTCTGATGTGAAGGGACTTATGGGGACTCTGATGTGAAGGGGACTGCTGGTGGGGACTCTGATGTGAAGGGGACTTCTGATGGGGACTCTCTGATGTAAGGGGACTGCTGGTGGGGACTCTCTGATGTGAAGGGGACTGCTGGTGGGGACTCTGATGTAAAGGGGACTTCTGATGGGGTCTCTCTGATGTGAAGAGACTTCTTATGGGGACTCTGATGTGAAGGGGACTTCTGATGGGGACTCTCTGATGTAAGGGGACTGCTGGTGGGGACTCTCTGATGCGAAGGAAACTGCTGATGGGGACTCTCTGATGTGAAGGGGTATGCTGGTGGGGACTCTGATGTGAAGGGGACTGCTGGTGGGGACTCTCTGATGTGAAGGGGCTTCTGATGGAGACTCTGATGTGAAGGGGCTACTGATGGGGGCTCTGATGTGCAGGGGCTACTGATAGGGGCTCTGATGTGAAGGGGACTTCTGATGGGGACTCTGATGTGAAGGGGACTTCTGATGGGGACTCTGATGTGAAGGGGACTTATGATGGGGACTCTTTGATGTGAAGGGGACTTCTGATGGGGACTCTCTGATGTAAGGGGGGCGCTGTTGGGGACATTCACAATTAAAGTGGGCCGAACATGATGAAGTCCAGGGCCAAATTTTTGTCCCAGTTCAGCCCTGCGTACAACGGATGACGAGAGTATATGTATAATACACTGGAAATATTGAGAAGGAAGGGGGGGGGGGGGGTAACTTGCATTTATCTCAGTATCTGAGTTGTTGCCTTTATGTTGGATGTCTATTGTTTTAAAACCGGTTTAAAAAAAAAAAGTCTGTAACATGCTGTTAGTTGGATGGAATGAGATCTTGGAAGATCTAACACCAACAATACTAAAGATGATACAGTAGAAATAAAACATCATGAATGTACTGTTATTGATGTGATATGCTAACTGCTGTATGTGATGTAATATTTTCATATGCTCGATAAAAAACCTTAAAAAAAAAAAAAGAATGTAAGGGCTGACGCTTTGTCATGACAAATTTCCTCCACTTCCAAGATGGAGTCGGTTCCTGTGATTCCTCCTGATCGTATTCTGGCTACGGTTCGCACCAGTCTCACTTCTCCTTTGGGTGACAACATTCTTGCTGCTCAGGTTCATGCTCCTGCTGTGAAACCTTGTGACCGCTGCTTTGTCCCAGAGAGTCTCCGTATTGCCGTGCTCCAGACTTACCATTCTCCCAAGGCTGCTGGCCACCCTGAGAAGAATCAACTCTTTTGGGCCATTTCCCAACAATTCTGGTCGCCTAGTCTACGTGCTGATGTAACTGCCTTCGTAGCTGCCTGTTCCATGTGTGCTCAGAGTAAGACTCCGCAACACATTCCAGTGGGCCTCCTACAACCCATGCCCAATGAAGAGAGGCCCTGGACCCACCTGTATATGGATTTCATTGTGGAGTTACCCAACTCCCAGGGCAACACAGTTATCCTTATGGTGGTTGACCGATTCTCAAAAATTGTATTCCACTTAAGAAGTTGCCCACTTCTAAGGAACCGGCTTCCATTTTTGCTTGGGAGATCTTTCGCTTACATGGGCTACCCAAGATGATTGTCTCAGACAGTGGTAGTCAGTTTGTGTTTCAGTTCTGGCGAGCCTTTTGTGCACAGTTGGGAATTCAGCTTGCTTTCTCCTCTGCGTATCAACGTTCACAGAAAGCAAAAAAGAAAAAGGAACCAAATAAAGTGATATGTGTTGAAGGTAAATTTGACATAAAAGTCCAAACAATCAGCCAATTGCTGGATTCAAAACAAAAAGGTGCAGTCTTCCATCACCATTTAGTGTGAATCACCATAAAAAATGCACGCTTACCAGAGGCAAGGAAGAATAAGCTTGCGGCTATAAACCCAGCCAGGGCCTTTCCTTGGAGAATCAGAGGTACACACCCAGAGAACACTGATCCAGGATCTGCACACCGCTCGGATAAATGGAAGGGACCCTCAGGTAACGTATCACCAAAACATAAAAGGAAAAGGGACTTCCCATGGTGTAATACCGTATGAATAATTTGTTGGTAAATAAAAGAATCACACTTACAAGCATAGATAGAAAAGGATCATAAGTAGCCGGCCGGCCGGCCGTCTTGCGAGCGCCCGTACACTCCGGGAACCAAAGAAGAATAACGATGACTATGGAAATATAATGAACCGGGTGCGGAAGGCCAATGGAGAGAGGGTTTCCCTTACGGCTAAGTTCCGGACTCCCCTGGAGGTGAGACAGGAGGAGTCGGGCACAAAGTAGCACAGGTCGCCTGCGGAGTTGCTTGCAGAAGGATTCAGGGACACTGCAGATTTAATGAGCAGAGGCTGTAGGCAGATGGCGCCTGTGAGGTGTGGCAGGTCGGCAGAATCACAGTGTCAGAAAAATAGTCAGTACAAGCCAGGATCAGGAGCCAGGTTAATAACAGAGTAGATGAAGTCAGGTGGATAGCCGAGATCAAACACAGAAGCAGGCAGAGGGTCTCCGTAAGATAAGCCTTGGTCGAAGACTGGAGCAAGCAGGAGACACTTCAGGAACAAGCCGGGTCGGTAACTAAGGATCACAGGAGCAAGGGAACACATATAACAAGTTGATGATCAACTTCGCAGGATTAACCTAGTGGCTTACGCATTAGACCTTCCTTCTAATATGCGTATCTCAAATGTATTTCATGTCTCCTTATTAAAACCTCTGGTCTGCAACCGCTTTACCACCTTGGTGCCTTGTCCTCACCCTGTACAGGTTGAGAACCATGAGCAGTATGAAGTATAGTCCATTGTTGACTCCCGTAGGTTCCGTGGGCGCATACAGTACCTGGTGCATTGGAAAGGGTAAGGTCTGGAGGAACGCTTTTGAGTCTCATCCTTGGACGTACATGCCCCTGTCCTCCTCCGTGATTTCCATAGACATTTTCCCCTCAAGCCTGGTGGTCCTCCGAGGGGGAGGGGTCGTTGAGGACGGGGTACTGTCAGGGCTGGGCTCAGCCCTTCCTTCTCTGAGCTGGCCGCTCAGCTGTCAGCTAATTGCCATCTCCTATCTTTCCACAGTGACTCACCTGTTGATGATATCCTGCTCATCAGTCCTGCCTACTTAAGCCATCCAGCCCAGATGATCTCTGCCTTCGCCTTGGTCACATCTCTAGAGACGCTCTCCTGTGTTCCTGTTAAAGACTTGCTTGGCTGACATTCCTTCTGGCTTCAGATCCTACTTGCTGTTCTACCACGCTCATCTCTGGCTCCCTGAGGTTTTGGCTTGTCTGACTATCCGTTCCGGTTCCTGAACTCTGGCTATGTTTTGACTACGTTTACTCTGTTTACCTTTTTTATTATTATTAAACAAGTGACATTCAACTGTAATTCTGTCTCAGTCTGATTCATGGTTTCTGACACAGAACGAGGATTTGTGTGTTTACACACACAAATCCCCATTCTGGCTCTCATGCTCACAATCATGGGTGGTCGGCGGTGATCGCGCCCGCCGGCCACGCCCATTGGGTCCCCCATTGTGCGGCGGCACGCGCTCGCCTGCTATGGCTCTTTAAAGAGCCGACGTAAGGGTACGGCGTTTTGCGGGAACTAACCACTTTGCCAACGTATATGTGCGTGAGTCGGTCGGCAAGTGGTTAAAGATGTCCTTTTTACCTAAATTTTCTTATCTTTTTAAAGCTCTGCCGATACACATTGCTGTCTCCTTTTTCAAACAACTTAATTCTCTTTTCACTCAGTTTGTTTGGGCTGGTAAGAAACCTATGCCGCGTACACACGGTCGGACTTTTCAGCTACAAAAGTCCGACAGCCCGTCTGACAGACTTTCGACGGACTTTCGACAGACTTTTGGCGGACTTTCTAACGAACGGACTTGCCTACATACGATCACACAAAAGTACGACGGATTCGTACGTGATGACGTACACCGGACTAAAATAAGGAAGTTGATAGCCAGTAGCCAATAGCTGCCCTAGCGTGGGTTTTTGTCCGTCGGACTAGCATACAGACGAGCGGATTTCTGGGTCCGGCGGAGTTACGACGTAAAGATTTGAAGCAGTGTTTCAAATCTAAAGTCTGTCAGATTTGCGGCTGGAAAAGTCAGCTGAAAGTCCGGGGAAGCCCACACACAATCGGATTGTCCGCCGGATTTGGTCCGTCGGCGTCCGTCTGACTTTTGTAGATGAAAAGTCTGACCGTGTGTACACGGCACTAGAATCTCCCAAGGGATGTGCTCGATGTTGGGGTTGAACACAAGTTTGATTTGAACATCAGGTGTTTAATGAAGAACGAACATTATGAGGCGTTCACGACAAATTTGAGCGCCGCGGAACACCCCATAATGCACTGCGAGATCGCAGTGCATTGCTGTATGATGATTGGCCAAAGCATGCACCTGACCTGCATGCTTTGGCCAGTCCCGGCGCCCTCTGCTAAGAGAGCCATAGTTGGCCAAAGGCAGGGTGCCTTTGGCCAATCATGGCTCAGGGGGATTAAGTCCATGCCCCACACTATATAAGGCTGCCTACGCGGCGGCCCTGTGTAGTGTTGTTGGTGTGGACGGAGAGAAGCTTCATTTAGATTAGGCAGGCTATTCAGTTAGTGGCAGTGTATTTGATATATATATATATATATATATATATATATATATACAGTCAGTCTAGTATATATATATATATATATAGATATATATATAGATATATATATAGATATATATATATATATAGTATATAGATATATATAGATATATATCTATATATATCTATATATAGATATATATCTATATATATATATCTATATATATATATATATATATATATATATATATATATATATATATATATATATATATATATATATATATACTCTGCATTAGGGATGAGCTTCGACTCGAACATTAGCTGTTCGCAAGTTCGCCGAACAGCGAACAATTTGGGGTGTTCGCGGCAAATTCGAATGCCGCGGAACACCCTTTAAAAGTCTATGGGAGAAATCAAAAGTGCTAATTTTAAAGGCTTATATGCAAGTTATTGTCATAAAAAGTGTTTGGGGACCTGGGTCCTGCCCCAGGGGACATGGATCAATGCAAAAAATTTTTTTAAAAACAGCCGTTTTTTCAGGAGCAGTGATTTTATTAATGCTTAAAGTCAAACAATAAAAGTGTAATATCCCTTTAAATTTCGTACCTGTAAAGGGGCGCATGTTTCCCGTGTTTAGAACAGTCTGACAGCAAAATGACATTTCGAAGGAAAAAAAGCCATTTAAAACTAACCGCGGCTATTGCATTGCCGACAATACACATAGAAGTTCATTGGTAAAAACGGCATGGGAATTCCCCACAGGGCAACCCCGAACCAAAATTTTTAAAAAAATGACGTGGGAGTCCCCCTAAATTCCATAACAGGCCCTTCAGGTCTGGTATGGATATTAAGGGGAACCCCGGCCAAAATTTAAAAAAAAAATGACGTGGGGTTCCCCCTAAATTCCATACCAGACCCTTCAGGTCTGGTATGGATTTTAAGGAGAACCCCGCGCCAAAAAAAAACAAACGGCGTGGGGTCCCCCCAGAAATCCATACCAGACCCTTATCCGAGCACGCAACCTGGCAGGCCGCAGAAAAAGAGGGGGGACGAGAGTGCGCCCCCCCTCCTGAACCGTACCAGGCCACATGCCCTCAACATTGGGAGGGTGCTTTGGTGTAGCCCCCCAAAACACCTTGTCCCCATGTTGATGAGGACAAGGGCCTCATCCCCACAACCCTGGCCGGTGGTTGTGGGGGTCTGCGGGCGGGGGGCTTATCGGAATCTGGAAGCCCCCTTTAACAAGGGGACCCCCAGATCCCGGCCCCCCCCTGTGTGAAATGGTAAGGGGGTACTTACCCCTACCATTTCACTAAAAAACTGTGAAAAATGTTAAAAATGACAAGAGACAGTTTTTGACAATTCCTTTATTTAAATGCTTCTTCTTTCTTCTATCTTACTTTATCTTCTTCTTCTGCTTCTTCTGGCTCTTCTGGTTCTTCCTCCGGCGTTCTCATCCAGCTTCTCCTTTGTGGCGTCTTCTATCTTCATTTTTAACATTTTTGACCGTTTTTTAGTGAAATGGTAGGGGTAAGTACCCCCTTACCATTTCACACAGGGGGGGCGGGATCTGGGGGTCCCCTTGTTAAAGGGGGCTTCCAGATTCCGATAAGCCCCCCGCCCGCAGACCCCCACAACCACCGGCCAGGGTTGTGGGGATGAGGCCCTTGCTTTAATCAACATGGGGACAAGGTGTTATGGGGGGCTACCCCAAAGCACCCTCCCAATGTTGAGGGCATGTGGCCTGGTACAGTTCAGGAGGGGGGGGCCGCACTCTTGTCCCCCCCTCTTTTCCTGCGGCCTGCCAGGTTGCGTGCTCGGATAAGGGTCTGGTATGGATTTTTGGGGGGACCCCACGCCGTTTTTTGGGTTTTTTTCGCGTGGGGTTCCCCTTAAAATCCATACCAGACCTGAAGGGTCTGGTATGGAATTTAGGGGGAACCCCATGTCATTTTTTTTTAATTTTGGCCGGGGTTCCCCTTAATATCCATACCAGACCTGAAGGGCCTTGTATGGAATTTAGGGGGACTCCCACGTCATTTTTTTTAAATTTTGGTTCAGGGTTGCCCTGTGGGGAATTCCCATGCCGTTTTTATCAATGAACTTCTATGTGTATTGTTGGCAATGCAATAGCCGCGGGTAGTTTTAAATGGCTTTTTTTCCTTCGAAATGTCATTTTGCTGTCAGACTGTTCTAAACACGGGAAACATGCGCCCCTTTAAAGGCGTACTATAGACACCCCCTAGCTACGAAATTTAAAGGGATATTACACTTTTATTTGTTTGACTTTAAGCATTATTAAAATCACTGCTCCTGAAAAAACGGCCGTTTTTAGAACTTTTTTTTGCATTGAACCATGTCTCCTGGGGCAGGACCCAGGTCCCCAAACACTTTTTATGACAATAACTTGCATATAAGCCTTTAAAATTAGCACTTTTCATTATTCATGTTCGTGTCCCATAGACTTTAACGGTGTTCGCGTGTTCAAACAAACTTTTTTCCTGTTCGCATGTTCTGGTGCGAACCGAACAGGGGGGGTGTTCGGCTCATCCCTACTCTGCATCCAGTGTAGCCTATATCTACAGTGCATTCCGTGGTGTACTATTTCTAATATACTTCAGACAGTGTATTAATATCCCTTTCATGACTAAGCCTATTTTTGAAATTTGGTGTTTACAAGTTAAAATCCGTATTTTTTGCTAGAAAATTACTTAGAACCCCCAAACATTATACATATTTTTTTAGCAGAGAATCAAGAAAATAAAATGGAGATTGTTGCAATATTTTATATCACACAGTATTTGTGCAGCGGAGTTTTAAACGCAAATTTTTGGGAAAAGGGACACTTTCATACATTAAAAAAAAAAAAAAAACAGTAAAGTTACCCCAATTTTTTTGTATAATGTGAAATATGATGTTACGTCGAGTAAATAGATATCGATATGCGGGCGCGACTTCCGTATGCGTTTTCTTTGCTGCATGAGCTCCCGGGGACGGGGGCGCTTTAAAAAATGGTTTTTCTTATTTATTTTATTTTTTTTTTTATATTTATAAATTGTGTTTAAAAAAAATGTTTTTGATGATTTTTATTGCTGTCACAAGGAATGTAAACTTCCCTTGTGACAGTAATAGGTGGTGACAGGTACTCTTTATGGAGGGATTGGGGGTCTAAAAGATCCCCGATCCCTCCTTTGCACTTCAAAGTATTCAGATCGCCGAAAACGGCGATTCTGAATACTGTGTATTTTTTTAAAACCGACGCCATTGGCAGCCGAGTAAATGGGAAGTGACGTCATGACGTCGGTTCCGTGTTTACGATTAGGAGGCTGGAATGAAGCCGCCCACGGCTTAGTTCCAGCCGCCGGAGTTGACCAATTGGTCATCGGGCCTCCCGATGGAACGCAAGGCCCAGTAAGAGCGGCAGGAGGCGGCGGGAGGGGGGGACGTCCCCTCCCGCTTCTACGGTATAACAGTGGAGCGGCTTTTAGCTGCATCGGTTGTTATACCAGGAAAGTCGATCGCCCGCTCTAAACAACGGTACCAAGATGATGCTTGCAGCTGCGGGCATCATCCCGGTATAACCCCGGAAAGCCGAGTACGCACGTCTGCGTACGCTCGGCGGAAAGGGTATATATATATATATATATATATATATATATATATATATACACAATACAGTGCAGCTGCAGTGCAGTTGCTACTACTTTTCTGGTGGTGTACACAGTACACAATACAGTGCAACCGTAGTGCAGTTGCTACTACTTTTCTGGTGGTGTACACAGTACACAATACAGTGCAGCCGTAGTGCAGTTGCTACTACTTTTCTGGTGGGCTACACAATACAGTGCAGCCGTAGTGCAGTTGCTACTACACTTCTGGTGGTGTACACAGTGCACAATACAGTGCAGCCGTAGTGCAGTTGCTACTACACTTCCAGTGATGTACACAGTACACAATACAGTGCAGTCGTAGTGCAGTTGCTACTACTTTTCTGGTGGTGTAAACAGTACACGGTACAGTGCAGCCGTAGTGCAGTTGCTACTACTTTTCTGGTGGTGTATACAGTACACAATACAGTGCAGCCGTAGTGCAGTTGCTACTACTTTTCTGGTGTTGTACTGTTTTGCTTGCGTCTATCTAGCAAGGTTACTCTGTAGTATAAGCAAGGAAGCTGAGATTTTTGCAGTGTGTAAATGTGCTTTTACTATACAAAGATGCTGTACATACAAAACTATTACAATATTAGTAATACAATACAAGACTGACAGATATCTATAACAAGCAAAATGCCTAGCAAACTGAACAGCCTATGGTCTATAATACTACAAATACACTTAAAGCTTACTTATCTTCTGTTACTGTATGTTCATGATCTCCATTTGCAACGATTCTCCTGGAGCATCAGGTAAGTTTCTTCTATCATGAGTGGCTTCAGATGTTACAGCATGATGGTGTGAGTGTGTGTCCCTACTCCCCCCTTTTATGTGTCAGGTTTGCCATAGTTACCAAACAACAGAAAACATGCCTGTTTACTGTAGCTGTAGAAACAATGGACTGTTGAAAACTGTATCTACGTACCTATTGTCTAATCAAGCCAACACCTGACAGTAATCTAACAGTCATTCTTTCCATTTGAGAGCTGAAAAAAACCTCAAACAAGTAAATCTTTCTTGTGTACTGTAGCTATAGAGACAATAGCCTGTTGAAAACTGTAACAATACAATACCCATTGTATCCAGCATTTGTTTGAGAAAGTCTGTCTCTGTGACACCAGAATGCTATGAGTCTTATAGAAAAATTATATTTTATAACAAACGCAACACATGTACACAGTACACAATGCAGTGCAGTTGCTACTACTTTTCTGGTGGTGTACACAGTACACAATACAGTGCAGCCGCAGTGCAGTTGCTACTACTTTTCTGGTGGTGTACACAGTACACAATACAGTGCAGTTGCTACTACTTTTTTGGTGGTATACACAGTACACAATACAGTACAGCCATAGTGCAGTTGCTACTACACATCTGGTGGGGTACACAGTACACAATACAGTGCAGCCGTAGTGCAGTTGCCACTACTTTTTTGGCAGTGTACACAGTAAACAATACAGTGCAGCCGTAGTGCAGTTGCTACTACTTTTCTGATGGTGTACACAGTACACAATACAGTGCAGCCGTAGTGCAGTTGCTACTACTTTTCTGGTGGTGTACACAGTAGACAATACAGTGAAGCCGTAGTGCAGTTGCTAATACTTTTCTGGTGGTGTACACAGTACACAATATAGTGCAGCCGTAGTGCAGTTGCTACTACTTTTCTGGTGGTGTACACAGTACACAATACAGTGCAGCCGAAGTGCAGTTGCTACTACTTTTCTGGTGGTGTACACAGTACACAATACAGTGCAGCCGTAGTGCAGTTGCTACTACTTTTCTGGTGGTGTACACAGTACACAATACAGTGCAGCTGTAGTGCAGTTGCTACTACTTTTCTGGTGGTGTACACAGTACACGATACAGTGGAGCCGTAGTGCCGTTGCTACTACTTTTCTGGTGGTGTACACAGTACACAATACAGTGCAGTCGTATTAAAGTTGCTACTACTTTTCTGGTGGTGTACACAGCACACGATACAGTGCAGCTGTAGTGCAGTTGCTACTACTTTTCTGGTGGTGTACACAGTACGCAATACAGTGTAGTGTGGTGTTGCAAAACAAAATATACATCATGTCCGGAACGCCACCAAGGAGAGGCAGACGCTCACAGGCCACTAAAAGAGGGCAAGCAGCCTCTGTGTCTACAGTCAACAGTGCTGGTCATGGACACGGTGCATTCTCTACAGGTGGCCATGGGGCATCCTTGTCCTTTTTTTCTACTGCTGGCCATGTTATTGAGCCAGAACATGCAGAAGAGTTGGTAGAGTGGAAAACAAAGCCGCCCTTATCCTCCTCATCCTCTGTCACCCAGGCTCAGAGTAGTTTGCCTTCCTTTGCAGCTGCCAAAGCGGCCTATTCCACTGGGTCCTTGTCCACAGTCACTCTTTCTGTAGCCCCACCATCATGCACGGAAGAGTCCCCCGAACTATTCGACCACAGTGTCGGGTACATGCTGCTGGAGGATGCGCAGCGATTTGAAGGCTCCGATGTTGGTTCCCAGGTTAAGAAAGGGAGTAATGTGAGCCTAAAGAGAGGGGGTGCCCAAGAAGGACAAGAAACTGGCATTCATGTTCCCCCAGCTGCAGCATATTGCCAAATTTGTTCCAGTGATGAGGCGGGAGGGGATGATGAGGTCACTGACTCTACTTGGGTGCCTGATAGAAGAGAGGAGGAGGAGGCGGCACAACTCCAAGGAGGGAGGATGTCCTTTAGCCACCCTACTGCATCACACCGCAGAGCTTCGGGGGTGCAGGGCGCTGCTGACTCCCCGCTGATTTTGAAAAGTTCCTTGGTGTGGGCCTTTTTTGACACGTGGGCAGCAGATCGCACCGTTGCTGTTTGCAACCTATGTCTGAAGTGGCTCAAGCGTGGAAAGAACAGCAGCCGCTTGGGCACCACATGCTTGACCAGACATACGACAACCTCCCATGCAGTCTGTTGGCAACAGCACTTGAAAGACCCACATCAAAGAAAGCAGACTTCTCCTTGCTCCTCATCTGGGATCTCCAACCCCACTATACCTCAAGTCCTCTCAAAAACCTGCACTGAGAGGAATGAAGGTATAGCAATAGGTGTCCCAAGTACTTGCAGCCAAACTGCTGTCAGTACACCACCATCTGATTTTAGAAGGCAAATTTCCCTACCCCAGTTGCTAGACTGTAAAAAGAAATTCGGTACCAGCCATCCACATGCTCAGCGTCTGAATGCTAGCTTGGCCAAATTGCTAGCACTGCAACTGCTGCCTTTTCAGCTGGTAGACTCTGCCCCCTTTTGTGAATTTGTGGAATGTGCTGTACCTTAGTGGCAGGTTCCTCGTTGGACAGGGCGGTTGGTAGTAAGGTGCATATTACCGCTGACTCATGGTTTAGTAGGCATGGGCAGTTACATTACCTTTCCTTCATGGCGCACTGGGTAACTCTGCTGGCAGCTGGGAAGGATGCAGGACAGGGTTCAGTATTGTTGGAGCTTGTTCCGCCACCACACCTCCAAAATGCTAGTGGTGATTCTGTCACAGCTCTCTCCTCTACCCCTCCTCTTCTTCTTTCTCAATGGCCTCTTCTGCAGATCTGTCCTCTGAACCTCCGTAAGCATTCAAGGGGCTACACAAGCACTCAAGTAAAAAGATGCCAGAACAGGAGCCACCCTGGGGCAGAGATTCAGTAAGCTCTGCAGAGGCAGGCTCAGAGGTGGTTGACGCCACGTGCGCTTCAGCCAGGAATGGTTGTATGCGATAATGGCACCAACCTTCTCTCCGCTCTCCGACAAGGACACCTGACCCATGTTCCATGTTTGGCACATGTCCTGAATTTGGTGGTGCAGGACCTTGCTAGATAGATACAAGCAAAACACAGCGATTCTTGCACAGGTACCTAGGCTTTCAGGATCTCCTGAGGCAGGCCAGAAAAGTCATTTCCGCCTTTCATACACGCTGACAGTATTATGTCAGCATGGATGTGGAGGATAACACTCAGCAGCAGTCTTCAAGGGATGGTTTTCAGTCCCCAGAAACCCAAGGAGTTGTAAGTGGCTGGGAGGAGGTTGTTACGGATCATGTGATACTTAGTGACCAAGAGGACTCAGAATTGATAGCCTCTGCAAACTTACGCTGCATGGCCTCCCTGATTCTGCAAAGCCTGCGAAAGGACCATAGGATTCGTGGTATCAAGGAAAGGAATCATCACTGGCTGGCAACCCTTCTTGATCCACGTTACAAGAGTAAGGTTACAGAACTCATCCTGCCTTGCGGAGGGTGAAACATCTTCAGGAGGCCTCGAAGAAAAGTTTGTGCAATGCATTTCCAGACTCTGGGAGGTTACAATTTCCTGGTGCTGGACACTGTGTTGATGAGGCTTCGTTCAGTCAGAGGAACAGCGGTGGAGACAGTGGCCGGCTGACCGATGCCTTTAGAAAATTTTTCAGTCCTCAGCGCCAAGGTCTGATCAATTCAAGCAACCATTGCCAGGGTCTGCATTACATGGTGCAGGAATATCTAGGGGCAAGAGCAGACTTGTGGACCTTTCCAACAGAGCATTCACTGGGTTACTGGGTCTTGAGGATGGACCACTGGCCAGAACTTGCTCAATATGCAATTGAGCTACTGGCCTGCCCTGCATTCAGCGTTCTTTCTGAACGCACATTCAGTGCTGCTGGAGGGTTTGTAACGGATCATAGAGTGCGCCTGTCCACAGACTCCGTTGATAGGCTCACATTCATAAAAATGAATCAGTCTTGGATCAGCAGCTATGAAGCACCTGATGCTGATGTAACTGATTGATTTTTATATGGATGCGGGATCCCTTGAAGACTGCCTATGCTGAGGGACTATCCTATTTCTCCTCAATCTTGATAATGCTAGCTTCCAACAATATTTTTGGTTTAGGGCACCACCACCACTGCCTAAGGCCCAATTTTTCTGCCCCTGTTTAACAGGGGCATGTAATTACAATTTTTGATCTAATATTTCACAGCAGGGCCTGTTCCTGCGCCCACCAAGAGTAACTGTGAGGGCTTACAGTGTTGTGGCACCACCAAAACCACCACCACCAAAGGCCCAATTTTTCTTCCCCTGTTTAACAGGGGCATTTAATTACAATTTTTGATCTAATATTTCACAGCAGGGCCTGTTCCGGCGCCCACCAAGAGTAACTGTGAGGGCTTACATTGTTGTGGCACCACCAAAAGCCCAATTTTTCTGCCGCTGTTTAACAGGGGGATGTAAATACAATTCTTGATCTAATATTTCACAACAGGGCCCATTCCTGCGCTCACCAAGAGTAACTGTGAGGGCTTACAGTGTTGTGGCACCACCAAAACTACTACCACCAAAGGCCCAATTTTTCTGCCCCTGTTTAACAGGGGCATGTAATTACAATTTTTAATCTAATATTTCACAGCAGGGTCTGTTCCTGCGCCCACCAAGAGTAACTGTGAGGGCTTACAGTGTTGTGGCACCACCACCACCAAAGGCCCAATTTTCTGCCCCTGTTTAACAGGGGCATGTAAATACAATTATTTTTCTAATATTTCACAACAGGGCCCATTCCTGCGCTCACAAAGAGTAACTGTGAGGGCTTACAGTGTTCTGGTACCACCAACACCTAATGCCCAATTTTCTGCAGAGTATATAGGGCAGGCCGTATAGTATATATACTTCTGTTCAGAGTATATAGTGTCTGGGGGCCCCCCACAGCATTTTTTTTAAAAATTCGTTTTAGCGGCACTAATCAGCAGCTATCGGGGGGCTTTTAACCCCTGCTAGCGGACGAAGAAAGGGTTAAATGCGCTCTAAAATTGCCGCTGCCAAAACGCTTTGCAAGCACTTTGGCAGAGGTGCCCATTCATTTCAATGGGCAGGGGCGGCGGAGGAGCAGTGTATACACCGCTCCTCCACTACCCCAAAGATCCTACTTGCAGGACTTTTTTTAACGTCCTGCCAGCGCAGCGCCCCAGTGTAAAAGCACTCGGGCTTTCACACTGGGTCTGCAGGGAAGGCATTTTTCAGGCGCTTTACAGGTGCTATTTTTAGCCCTTTATGCTCTGTCACAGGCCATATAAAACACTCTCTCCTTGACGTATACCATTTTAAATACTCCACCTGAAAACTATAAACCAAATTATATCCAGAAATGGGAGAGTGGCTTAAACATAATCTTTGACAATGATCAGTGCAGACGTATCATCCGGTTTTCCCTCAAACCTTCTATATCTACCAGAATACAGGAATCAAATTTTAAACTCTTAGCAAGATGGCAATGGACTCCATCAATTCTTCATACTTTCTTTCCTTCTACCTCAGATCGATGCTGGAGATGCCAGGGGAACAGAGGAGACCTTTTACATATAGTGTATATGTAAAAGTTCTCCTCTGTTCTCCTGGCCCCTCAAAATAACTCAACACACACAACGCCATTAATGTCTAAACCGCTGGCAACAAAAGTGAGTAAACCCCTAAGTGAAAATGTCCAAATTGGGCCAATTAGCCATTTTCCCTCCCCAGTGTCATGTCACTCGTTACTGACACAAGGTCTCAGGTGTGAATGGGGCGCAGGTGTGTTAAATTTGGTGTTATCGCTCTCACTCGGTCATACTGGTGACTGGAAGTTCAACATGGCACCTCATGGCAAAGAACACTCTGAGGATCTGAAAAAAAGAATTGTTGCTCTACCTAAAGATGGCCTAGGCTATAAGAAGATTGCCAAGATCCTGAAACGAAGCTGCAGCATGGTTGCCAAGACCATACAGTAGTTTAACAGGACAAGTTCCACTCAGAACAGGCCTCGCCATGGTCCACCAAAGAATTTGACTGCAGGTGCTCAGTGTCACATCCACAGGTTGTCTTTGAAAAAAAGACGTATGAGTGCTGCCAGCATTGCTGCAAAGGTTGATGGGGTGGGGGGCTCAGCCTGTCAGTGCTTAGACCATGTGCTGCCGCTGCATCAAATTGGTCTGCATGGCTGTCATCCCAGAAGGAAGCGTCTTCTAAAGATGATGCACAAGAAAGATCGCAAACAGTTTGCTGAGGACAAGCAGACTAAGGACATGGATTACTGGAACCATGTCTTGTGGTCTGATGAGACCAAGATACACTTAGTTGGTTCAGATGGTGTCACGCATGTGTGGTGGCAACCAGGTGAGGAGTACAAAGACAAGTGTGTCTTGCCCACAGTCAAGCATGGTGGTGGGAGTGTTATGGTCTGGGGCTGCATGAGTGCTGCTGGCACTGGGGAGCTACAGTTCATTGAGGGAACCATGAATGCCAACATGTACTGTGACATACTGAAGCAGAGCATGATCCCCTTACTTCATAGATTAGGCCGCAGGGCAGTATTCCAACTTGATAACGACCCCAAACACACCTCCAAGAGGACCACTGCCTTGCTAAAGAAGATGAGGGTAAAGATGGTGGACTGGCCAAGCATGTCTCCAGACCTAAACCCTATTGAGCATCTGTGGGGCATCCTCAAACGGAAGGTGGAGGAGGGCAAGGTCTCTAACATCAACCAGCTCCATAATGTCATCATGGAGGAGTGGAAGAGGACTCCAGTGGCAACCTGTGAAGCTCTGGTGAACTCTATGCCCAAGAGGGTTAAGTCAGTGCAGGAAAATATTGGTAGCCACACAAAATATTGACACTTTGGGCCAAATTTGGACGATTTCACTTAGGGGTGTACTCACTTTTGTTGCCAGTGGTGTAGACATTATTGGCTGTGTTGAGTTATTTTGAGGGGACAGCAAATTTACACTGTTATACAAGCTACACACTCACTACTTTACATTGTAGCAAAGTGTAATTTCTTCAGTGTTGTCACATGAAAAGATATAATAAAATATTTACAAAAATGTGAGGGGTGTACTCAATTTTGTTAGATACTGTATCTTTTTTTGGAAGTGTGACTGGCATGAGACATATCCAGCTGTGAGAGCTGGAGCAATCCATCCATCCAGGAGGGATCTGTCATCCTAAATCGCTATTAGACTTCTTAGTTGTGGGGTCTAAGGCTGGGTTCACACTGAAGCATAGAGTGGCTCACAGCAGGGGTCCGGGGCGTCCCTGTTCACCGTTTCAGGTCCGATTTCAGTCCGAATGTTTGTCTGAATAAGAACCTGAAACTGATCAGAAGAAGCACAGAAGAGTCGAATGCAGGAAAAATGCAGCATGTTCTACTTTTTTTTTCCCTGGAACTGGAAAGAACTTGAACTGCAAGCACTGGTGTGAACTATGACATTAAAAACCATATAACCTACTTTCCATGCGTTTTTGATGCAGAAAAAAACACACTCGACTGCATGTGGTATGAACTGGCCCTAAAAGTGTGAAGATTCAAGTACACAGTGCACTCGTTAAATTGTTATCTTTTGAACTTTCACTTAAAGATACTTTTTGTGCAGTTTTTCTTTTCTCATTAGATAGCGCAACACAAATTTTTGGAAATAATAGGCTCCAAGAAATAACTTCATATCTGAAGCCCCTCACCACATCAGAAGTTCCCCCTTCACATCAGAAGCTTCCCACTTCACATCAGAATCCCCCATCATAGTCTCCAGGGGCGGAACTACCACCATAACGACCCATGCGGGCGCTGTGGGGCCCGCAGCCGAGTGGGGCCCGGTGAGGATGAGAGCACCACCGGCACAGTCTCCCAGCCAGGGGAAGAGAGAGGAGAGGAAGAGGCAAGCTGTCTGTATCAGCAGAGAGCTGAAATGCCCAATGTAATAGCTTTCATTAGAACTTCCAGTGTTCCCGGGGGTCATGTCACATAGCTCCACCTCTTGGCCCGGCGCCTTTCATAGACAGAATGCCGATCCGATGTGGGATGTGTAACGTCATCAAAGGCGTCGGGCAAAGAGGCTATGTGACGATGAGCCCCGGGAAGATTCAAATGACAGCTATTACAGCGGGCAATCCCGCTCTCTGCTGATCCGGGTGGCTTGCCTCTTCCTCTGCACAGGTGAGGCTGTATGGGGCACAGGCAGACCAGGCTGTATTGGGCACAGGCAACACTGTATTGGGCACAGGTCACGCTGCATTGGGCACAGGTCACGCTGCATGGGGCACAGGTCACGCTGTATGAGGCACAGGTCACGCTGTATGGGGCACAGGTCATGCTGTATTGGGAACAGGTCACGCTCCATTGGGCAAGGGTCATGTTGTATGGGGCACGGGTCACGCTGTATGGGTCACAGGTCACGCTGCATTGGGCACAGGTCACGCTGTATGGGGCACAGCTCACGCTGCATTGGGCACAGGTCACGCTGAATTGGGCACAGGTCACACTGCATTGGGCACAGGTCACGCTGCATTGGGCACAGGTCACATTGCATTGGGCACAGGTCACGCTGCATGGGGCACAGCTCACGCTGCATTGGGCACAAGTCACGCTGCATTGGGCACAGGTCACATTGCATTGGGCACAGGTCACGCTGCATGGGGCACAGGTCATGCTGTATGGGTCACAGGTCATGCTGCATTGGGCAGTGGTCACGCTGCATTGGGCAGTGGTCACGCTGCATTGGGCACAGGTCACGCTGTATGGGGCACAGGTGACGCTGTATGGGGCACAGGTCACGCTGCATTGTGCACAGGTCACGCTGTATGGGGCACAGGTCACGCTGCATTGACACTAGGGCAGCTGTAGGGGGGGCTGTTTGCAGGGGGGCCACATACAACATTTTGCTATGGGGCCCTGCTATTTCAAGTTACGCCCCTGATAGTCTCCTTTTACATCAGAAGCCCCCCATTATTTCAGAGCCCCAAGTATATCAGAGTTTCGTCATACATCAGGGTCCCCATCAGAAGTGGATACCAACTGATCTAATTCCTCAGTTTGCACATTGAGTCTTCAGATTTGCCACTGACTCTAGCAGTGGACCAGACAACATCTTGCAGCGGGTTGTTGGTAGCCTGCAAGCTGTAGTTTGAAGACTATGCTCTAGATTAAGGGTCCTTAAACTCTCTCACAAAGGGCAAGTTTACAGACCCTAAGATTTTTGGTGTAAGCAGTCTTAAGTGCAACATAGTAATCTGGAACTGCTTTAATGAAAATGATTCTATTTGGAGATTTATATACTGTATACATCATATTAGCTATCTTCAGTCTAACAGTGTGTCAACCAGGGGTATTGCTAAGTCTACAAAAGATCTGGGGCTAGAGCCCATAGCAGTGAAGTAAAGAAAGTCATAAACATATATATATAATATACGTGTGGGTGTATATATATCTCTGAGTGTAGATTCTCCCTTACATCAGGGTCCCCAGAGAGCCCATCCCCCCTTACATCATTGTCCCTAGAGCCCCCCTTACGTCAGGGTCTCTAGAGAGCCTCCCTACTTACATCAGGGTCCCCAGAGCCCCCCTTATTACATCAGGGTCCCCAGAGCCTCCCTCATTACATCAGGGTGCACAGAGATCCCACCCCTTACATCAGGGTCCCCAGAGAGCCCACCCCCCTTACATCAGGGTCCCTAGAGAGCCTCCCTACTTACATCAGGGTTCCCAGAGCCCCCCCTATTACATCAGAATCCCCAGAGCCTCCCTCATTACATCAGGGTGCCCAGAGATCCCACCCCCTTACATCAGGGTCCCCAGAGAGCCCACCCCCCTTACATCAGGGTCCCCGGAGAGCCTTCCTACTTACATCAGGGTCCCCAGAGCCCCCCCATTACATCAGGGTCCCCAGAGATCCCAACCCTCTTACATCGGGGTCCCCAGAGCCCCCCTTACATCAGGGTCCCCAGAGAGCCCCAGAGCTCAGGAGTTGGCTACATAAACAATGCAGGGCTCAGCTGTGCCCATCTATGCAGCCTCACCAGTGCCCAGCAATGCAGCCTCACCAGTGACCAGCAATGCACCCCCCACTGCAGTGTCCTCTGTCCCCTGCACCCCACCCCATTGCATTGTCCTCTGTCCCCTGCAGCCCACCACACACACCGTGTAGGTAGAACTCTTACCTTACACGGGTGTACAGCAAGCAGAGCATCTGAGATCGGCATCACAGGGCTGGATGGGGGCCGGAACTACAGAAGTTAACTTTTCACATTAACAGGCTGGTGATTGGTTGCTAGGATTGTCCAGCAACCAATCACCTGCTGTTTAGTGAAAAAGTTAACTCCTGCGGTTCCCGCCCCCATCCAGCCCTGTGATACTGGGCGCTCGCCCCTGTCCAATGAAGAGGACAGCAGCGAAAATTTCCGCTGGCCACGTGCCCGCATTCAGCGGTGGCGGGCCAGGTGCCAACCCCTGCCCTAGAGACTCGGGGCTATGGGCCCCAGATTCGGGGCTATAGCCTCAATAGCCACCCCCTAGCAACGCCTCTGGTGTCAACTGATATCAATGTCATATATATATACTGTATATCACACACAGTGTTTAATGTGTACATAGGGGTGTACTAGGCCTAACACAGCTGGCAGACAAGTTGCATTTTACACATCACAAGGCTCAAAGGAGTTATTTACAGGGGATTATAAAATATACAAATCCACCAATGGTTCTGCAAAATAAACATTTATAATCTATTTTGGTTACCAGTCTTACAGTAATCCATCTATAGAGCAATGTCTGGGAACTAGGGATGAGCTTCGAGTTCGAGTCGAACCTATGTTCGACTCGAACATCGCCTGTTCGACCGTTCGTTGAATTGCGAACGATATGGTTTGCACCAAATTCGACTGGCCCGTCATGGCCCATAATTCACTGCGGCATCGCAGTGCATTGCTGGCTGATGATTGGCCAAGCATGCACTATGACCCGCATGCTTGGCCAATCACAGCGCCGTGTGCACAGAGAGCCGTAATTGGCCAAAGCCAGGGTGGCTTTGTCCAATTATGGCTCAGGGGGTTTAGTACACGCCCTACACTATATAAGGCCACCTGCGTGGCGGTCTTGTGTAGTGTGTTGCGGCGGCGGAGAGAGATAGATAGACAGAGAGACAGTGTCATTTGATTTAAGTTAGATAGAGTAGGCAGGTCGAGTCAGTTAGCTGCACTTACAGTGTATTGTGTATATATATATATGCATCCCAGGTGTTGTATGTGTATATATTCGTCGAATTTGATGAATTGCGAACGATATGGTTTGCGCCAAATTCGAGTGGCCCGTCAAGGCCCATAATTCACTGCGGCATCGCAGTGCATTTCTGGCTGATGATTGGCCAAGCATACACTATGACCCGCATGCTTGGCCAATCACAGCGCCGTGTGTACAGAGAGCCGTAATTGGCCAAAGCCAGGGTGGCTTTGTCCAATTATGGCTCAGGGGGTTTAGTACACGCCCTACACTATATAAGGCCACCTGCGTGGCGGCCTTGTGTAGTGTGTTGCGGCGGCGGAGAGAGATAGCTAGACAGAGAGACAGTGTCATTTGATTTAAGTTAGATAGAGTAGGCAGGTCGAGTCAGTTAGCTGCACTTACAGTGTATTGTGTATATATATATATATGCATCCCAGGTGTTGTATGTGTATATATATGTACATATATATATATATATATATATATATATATATATATATATATATATATATATATATATATATATATATATATATATATATGTGGCGCCCACCTACATAGGTGTGTGCTAGATTAGATAGTTAGGTTTAGAAACAGGCCAAATTACCAGTGTTTTATCCTGTGGTGTAAGCTGGTGGGTTTGATTGGCATGGGAGGTTGATTAGAGTAGAGAAGGGTGTGGCCACCTACACTCTGCCTGTGTAGTTTCCTTCATTTCTCATGACCTGATCTGGGAAGTGGGAGGAATACAGGAATAGAGTGGCAGGTAGTCTTTTGGAGACACCTGTTGGAGCACACGCTGCATGGAATAATGGACAGGGCACTTGAGGCAGAACAGAGACAGGAAGAGGAGGACTTCCTTACCTCTCAACGCCCCCTTTATCCAGTGTTCCTGCGTGCCCGCTGATCACACAGGAAGAGGACGAGGATTGTGTCAGCATGGAGGTGGAGCCTGGCACTCGGCATCAGCAGCAGTCTTCAAGGGATCAATTACAGTCCCAAGAAACAGATGGACTTGTACGTGGCTGGGAGGAGGTGGCTGCGGATCATGTCTTCCTTGGTGACCCAGAGGACTCCGGACCAAATGCCTCAGCAAACCTACGCTGCATGGCCTCCCTGATCCTGCAAAGCCTGCGGAAGGATCCTCGTATTCGTGGTATCAAGGAGAGGGATCGTTACTGGCTGGCAACCCTCCTTGATCCAGGTTACAAGGGTAAGGTTGCGGACCTTATCTTGCCGTCGCAGAGATGAAACATCTTCGGGAGGCCTTGCAGAAAGGTCTGTGCAACACGTTCCCAGAGACTGGGAGGTTACAAACTCCTGTTCCTGGACAACAAGTTGCTGAGGCTTCGGTCAGTCAATGAAGGAGTGGTGGAGAAGGTGGCCGATGCGTTCAGACAATTTTTTAGTCCACAGCCCCAAGGTATGATCGGTTCCAGCAACCATCGCCAGCGTCTGTTTTACATGGTGCAGGAATACCTAGGGGTAAGATATGACTTGGACACCTTTCCCACCGAAAATCCTCTGGGTTACTAGGTCTTGAGGATGGATCACTGGCCAGAGCTTGCACAGTATGCAATTAAGCTACTGGCCTGTCCTGCATCCAGCGTTCTTTCGGAACGCACATTCAGTGCTGCTGGAGGCTTTGTAACCGATCACAGGGTGCACCTGCCCACCGACTCGGTCGATCGACTGACCTTCATAAAAATTAATCAGTCTTGGATCACCACCAGCTACCAAGCACCTGATGCTGATGTAACCGAATAATTTTTTTTGAAATGTCAGATCCCTTCAAGACTGCCTATGCTAATGCTGAGTGACTATCCTGTTATGCTGAGTGACTATCCTCTTCCTCCTCAATGGTCATGCTGATAGCTTGTAAGAATATTTTTGGTTCTGGGCGCCGCCACCAGTGGCTAAGGCCCAATATTTCAACCCCCTGTTTAGCAGGGGCGTGTAATTACAATTTTTGATGCAATATTTTGCAAGGAGGGTTCGTTGCTTCACTCAACTAGAGTATTTGTGAGGGGTTGCAGTGTTGTGGCACCAGCACCAGTGCCTAAGGCCCGATTTTTCAGCCCCTGTTTAACAGGGGCATGTAATTACAATTTTTGATGCAATACTTTGCAGCAGGGCTCGTTCTTGCGCTCCAACTAGAGTATCTGTGAGGGGTTGCAGTGTTGTGGCACCAGCACCACTACCACCACCAAAGGCCCAATTTTTCTGACCCTGTTCAACAGGGGCATGTAATTACAATTCTTGATCTAATATTTCACAGCAGGGCCCATTCCTGCGCCCACCACGAGTAACTGTGAGGGCTTACAGTGTTGTGGCAACACCAACACCTAAGGCCCCAATTTCTGCATAGTATATAGGGCAGGCCCCTACTTTCAAACGACTCCTACTTGCAAACGGAAGGAGACAACAGGAAGTGAGATGAAATCTACCCCTAGGAAGGGAAATTATCTCCTGTAAGAGTTAATATGGGGAAAATGTGTCTCCTCTTCACTGATGCTTTATCACCAATCCTTGTTTCACTAAAAACCCAAAATTTTCAAAAAATATTTGTCATTGGGACAGAAAGTGAGGTGAAATCTTCTGAAGAGGTGCACAGACAGCAAAACAAATGTTACAGGGGTGATAACCCTTCCCTATTTTTTCCAAAAAGCTTAAAAATTGATTTTTTGGCTGGAGCTACACTTTAAAAATGTACCAGTTCAAAATTACAAACAGATTCGACTTAACAACAAACCTACAGTCCCTGTCTTGTTTGCACCGCCTGTATACTGCTGTTTAGAGTATGTAGAGCCTGGGGGCCCCACGCCTTTCGTGTTTTAATTTGGGTGCTGGGTTCCCCTCAACATCCATACAAGACCCAAAGGGCCTGATAATGGACTGGGGGGTGGGGGGTACCCATGCTGTTGGTCTCACTGATTTTCATCCATATTGCCGGGACCCGACATTACATTAAAGCCGCAAGCACTTTTAAATGACTTTTATTCCTTTAAAATTGTTGTTTTGTGCAGGGACTGTTCTAAGCACGGGAAACACGCGCCACTTTACAGGCATACTATAGACACCCCCCCAGGTACAATATTTAAAGGAATATTTCACTTTTTTTCACTTCAAGCATCATTGAAATCACTGCTCCCGAAAAAACTGCCTTTTTAAAAACTTTTTTTGCATTGATACATGTCCCCTGGGGTAGGACCCGGGTCCCCAAAGCCTTTTTAGGACAATGCCATGCAAATTAGCCTTTTTAATTAGCACTTTTGATTTCAAACGTTCGAGTCCCATAGACTTCAATGGGGTTCTAAAGTTCACGCAAATTTTAGGTCCGTTCGCAGGTTCTGGTGCAAACCGAACCGGGGGGGTGTTCCGCTCATCCCTACTAGGGACTAAAGTTGCAATACAGATTTTTTTCATTTTGGATAGAGCAAGGGAGGGTTATAACTCCTGTCAGATTTTTTTTAGTCTTTTTAGTCATCTGTGTCCCATTGCATAGATAACCCTTCACTTCCTGTCCCATAGTCAAACAGGAAGTGAGAGGAAACCCCTGCAAATTAAGGGAATTCCTTGGGGATCCCCGGTTCACCAGAACTAGTGTCCGCATTAGAAAATTTCCTAAATGTTACTTTTCTGGGGACAACTAAAAATGTGGGATTTTCTTTTACTTTCACTTTCAATGATAATAGTCAACAGGACAAAAAGAGAGGGGGGGGGTCTCCTTAACTGGGGCACAGACAGCATTAAAAACTAACAAGCATTCTAAACCCTTTGCACTCTATTCAATACAAAAAAAAAAAAAGTTTTGCCTTAAGTTTACTGAATTGTCTTGTTTTTAGATTGATAGTGGTGACGGAAAGTATTCAGACCCCCTTAATTTTTTCACTCTTTGTTATATTGCAGCCATTTGCTAAAATCATTTAAGTTCATTTTTTCTTCCACATTATTGTACACACAGCACCCCATATTGACAGAAAAGCACAGAATTGTTGACATTTTTTCTGATTTATTACAGAAGAAAAACTGAAATATCACATGGTCCTAAGTATTCAGACCCTTTGCTCAGTATTTAGTAGAAGCACCCTTTTGATCTAATACAGCCATGAGTCTTTTGGGGAAAGATGCAACAAGTTTTTCATACCTGGATTTGGGGATCCTCTGCCATTCCTCCTTGCAGATCCTCTCCAGTTCTGTCAGGTTGGATGGTAAACGTTGGTGGACAACCATTTTTAGGTCTCTCCAGAGATGCTCAATTGGGTTTAAGTCAGGGCTCTGGCTGGGCCATTCAAAAACAGTAACTTCGTTATTTTAGCTGTGTGCTTAGGGTCATTGTCTTGTTGGAAGGTAAACCTTCGGCCCAGTCTGAGGACCTGAGCACTCTGGAGAAGGTTTTCGTCCAGGATATCCCTGTACTTGGCCGCATTCATCTTTCCCTTGATTGCAGACAGTCGTCCTGTCCCTGCAGCTGAAAAACACCCCCACAGTATGATGCTGCCACCACCATGCTTCACTGTTGGGAATGTATTGGACAGGTGATGAGCAGTGCCTGGTTTTCTCCACACATACCACTTAGAATTAAGGCCAAAAAGTTCTATCTTGGTCATCAGACTAAAGAATCTTATTTCTCACCATCTTGGAGTCCTTCAGGTTTTTTTTTAGCAAACTCCATGCAGGCTTTCATGTGTCTTGCACTGAGGCGAGGCTTCCGTCGGGCCACTCTGCCATAAAGCCCCGACTGGTGGAGGGCTGCAGTGATGGTTGACTTTCTACAACTTTCTCCCATCTCCCGACTGCATCTCTGGAGCTCAGCCACAGTGATCTTTGGGTTCTTCTTTACCTCTCTCACCAAGGCTCTTCTCCCCCCGATAGCTCAGTTTGGCCGGACGGCCAGCTTTAGGAAGGGTTCTGGTCGTCCCAAACGTCTTCCATTTAAGGATTATGGAGGTCACTGTGCTCTTAGGAACCTTAAGTGCAGCAGAATTTTTTTTTGTAACCTTGGCCATATCTGTGCCTTGCCACAATTCTGTCTCTAAGCTCTTCAGGCAGTTCCTTTGACCTCATGATTTTCATTTGCTCTGACATGCACTGTGAGGTGCAAGGTCTTATGGTGTGTGGCTTTCGTAATCAAGTCCAATCAGTATAATCAAACACAGCTGGACTCAAATGAAGGTGTAGAACCATCTCAAGGATGATCAGAAGAAATGGAAAGCACCTGAATTAAATATATGAGTGTCACAGCAAAGGGTCTGAATACTTAGGACCATGTGATATTTCAATTTTTCTTTTTAAATAAATCTGCAAAAATGTCAACAATTCTGTGTTTTTCTGTCAATATATGGAGTGCTGTGTGTACATTAATGAGGAAAAAAAAAAGAACTTAAACGATTTTAGCAAATGGCTGCAATATAACAAAGAGTGAAAAAATTAAGGGGGTCTGAATACTTTCCGTTCTCACACTTGATCCCCGTGTAATAGCAATTGGTTGTTTTTTCATGATGTCAAGCAAGTCACAAATGCTGCAAAGTTTTTTTTTTCCCCAACATCACATTGTGTGATATATTGAGCTTTTAGTAATATAGCGGGTATAAGTATGCATATAAAGGGTCACAAGCAAGATATATTGGCCTCTAGGATCCACAGAACTTTTATGCATTCTGTATCTCCAGCACAATGTAGATAACATGATACATACATCTAACCTATACCATATCTTTATAAATAAGGCCGCAGAAGGCATGAAGAAAAACATTTATTTTTAAAGATAGAAGAAAATAAATGCTTTGAAAGCAGTTAATAGCAACATGTGAGTATTACTATAACTGTAGACATTACACTGTAGGCTATAATGACATTAATTAGGCAAAATAGAACTGAAATATAGCAGGTCGAGCTTTCAGGGAGGCATTTTTCTTAAAGGGTGAAGTTCCTCAGAGGATACTCTCCAACGAGAAATCTACAAAAACAAACAGAATAATGGGTAAGAAACACTTCTGTGTTATTGAGTTTTCTATACTTTTTCATATGTGTGTGCGACACCATAAATAGCATACACATCACATCACAGAAAACAGAAACAAAACACCAAAATTAATATGGAAATTACAGTACAATAAAAAGGATTAAAATTGCTATGTTAGAAGTTCTAGGTTGTTATCCCTCAAGCCCAACTACAACTTAAACATATAGTAGTAAGCACAATTGCTATCCAAAATTGTGATTTAGAAACAATTTAAATTATCTATGCATTTATGCACTATTTGCATATAAACTGACAACATAAATACAATACAGTTTAGCACCCTTTCTGTGAAATCCACTATTAATATCAACTGGTTATGGGCTCCTTATCCCTCTAAAGTCACATGGACAAATAGTAAAAAGAAAATTAGAATCTATTTTTTGCCACTCCTCATCTTCAGCATGTATGTGCACAACAGATATGAATCTCTAATTCAGTTTGCTCCCATAAACCAGTTATACTTAGTGCAGACATATTGGCTCAGGATTTTCAGTGCTAGATTATTTGTGTATTTTGTGTTGGCTCTAAAGTATACTGTATATGTACATATAGTAGAGATTAGGCTCAGGGTTATGGATTAGTTTCATGATTAGGGGTTTAGGTTAGCGTAAATTACTTAATTAGTCAATGGGTATGATTAATGTTGCGCTAAATGTTATAAGCATCAGTGCCAAAACCATAACCATGACAAATTGTACTCATATACAAATCATTGGTACTGAAACTTCACGTGCCTAATCCTTTTGTGCTTGGCGTGTCAATCATCATGTAATAGTGGATATGGACATAACATAGCTGCTACTGGCTCCTCCCAATGATCCTAAAACAGGACAGACAACAAATTATTCTGTTTTAGGGAACAAATTAATTGCAGACCTCCCAGATATAGAAACCACTGATCTGTATTCTTTTTTCCTTTGAATGGCCAAAGTTTGGCTCCCAGAAGGGCAATGACCTTTTCAAACAAGTTTGAGGAACCTTGTTCTAACCCTTCTCTACTATTGAACGTTACATAAAAAGTCTTGGTTGGAGTTATACTTTAGGTTCTCTACCTGGCCACAACTGCAATGAACATTTTTGTCACTACAAATTAAAAGTCATGGGTGTAAATCAGCTCACTCATTGCAGGTCAACAGCAATAAAAAAAAATTACTTTATGAGAAAGTTGTGTAAACAAGAGAGAGATTGCAAACTGCCCCTTACTCTTACTCTTAAACTCTATGCCTATAACTAATAATGCTTTAGAATGCTGACTCTAAGTAATTAATGCTGCAGGAGAACCCATAAAACATTATTATTGCTATTTTATACATTTAGGGCAACCGCAAAAATGTACTTAGCTGGTAGAGTGGTTAGCGGTGAATGCACTGGATAGCTTTATGCAATCCTTTGTGGGCCATGACTTTCACCTATTACTATTCTTCTACGTATTACATTTTTAGTTTAGATATTTAGTATACTGGTTTCAACATCATTTCAAATAAAAACAATAATGACTGAAAAATCCAAAATGGCTGATCTTCTTTCACTGGGTACAGTCACCCAGGTCTGTCTGCTGGCCCTGCTATATAGATATCAGGGTTATCACCCAAGAATCCTTTTATGTGTATAGGTACTATATGTTTAACAATAATGCTAAATACTGTTGCAGAATGGAAATAGATGTTCCTAGATATTTGTCAAACTAAACCAGTATAGGGAACTGATTTTTGGTGGTGAAAGTAAATTGTAAAAGTTGTAAAAACATTACAAGTATTGTTAAATTATATTTTGGTTACATCATAGTTAGCACTCACCTCCACTACTTGATTCTTTCTTCTGAAAGCCAGCATCAGCTAAAAGGAAAAAGGAATGCAGTTCAATGCACAAATATACCATATATATGTATGTACGACATTATGCATATATATTTTATATATATATATATATATATATATATATATATATATATATATATATATATATATATACGGTATATATATATATATATATATATATAATGACATTTTTAGTCACTATTATCATAATGTTTAATAATAGAACATTTCAAAGCATGCACTTTTTTTATTGGAATTGTTGCTGAAAAAATCTTTTTCCTATAGTTTTGTTTACTCTTTAAATATATGCTCCCGAGTTTACTAATAATGCACACAAAATCGAAATATAAAGTTATTCAAATACAGTACTTACATGAGTAGGTGTATGTTCCTCCAGATAAAACTTCCAGCTCAGGGAATCTAATATGAAATAAAATATCCATAATTTTGTATATGACGATATATCTATTTTTTTTTAACACTCTAGGGTCACCTGTTTAAGTGCCAGCCACTAGAGTCCACCTCCATGGAGTTTGCATGTTCTTTTTGTGCTTGTGTGGGCATAGATAGGTCAGCAATATTAATTCTCCATACCTCCTCCCACAATTTATATAGGTCATGCACTTTGAACTACAAGCATGCATTATCATTAATATAGTTGTATCTTTGCAATATATATATATATATATATATATATATATAAAAATTATAGGGATCATCATCTTTCCCCTCCCAATGGCAAAATGCTGTAAAGAATAAAAAAACTGTAGGGAACAAAACTATTAAATTTCTCTCGACTCTTGTACTGCAGGGTGTGGCATCACACTTCTTATAAGATCACAGGGAATGCTTAGTTGCCATATTCTCATGAGATGATGCTCAAACAGTGCAGTTGCATATTTTCATGAGCATTTAACTATTCAATGAAATGTGTGTGTTGTGAATATGTTGTCCTTAGCTAGTTTTACTGTGAATAGAAAGATCCATTAGCCATTTTAATACCATTAACAACAGCTTTCAAAGAACAGTGTTAAGCAAGTTTGTATTCATTAAGGATCTGCAGACTTAATATTTATACTTGTAAGCCAGAGACTTTTGATTCGTGTTTGCAAGTCCTTATTGAGTTCAGAACAATAAATGCTAACACCACTGTGTCCACTAGTTCTTCACGTTTAGGGTGTTAATTCTAAGTACATTATAACAGAAAATGATTAACAGAGAGAATAAAAGTTAAATCTGGGATATACATTATATACTGTATATATTATCTACTCACTTGATATCTTCACCCTCCAGTAGCTTCTTGTAGGTGGAGATTTCTACATCCAAGGCTTGTTTTATGTCCAGCAGTTCCTGATAATTCACAATGATTTTGTGAAGCTCTACCTTAGCTGACTCAATTGCGGCTTCATAGCTGGTCACCTGTGCCTGAAATTCAGCTCCCCCCACGCTAGATCTTGCAACAACTTCTGCCAGGTTGCTTTCGAGTGTATAATTCTAGTAAGGAGAACAATATTTTTTAAACAATAAAAAAGGAATATAAACAAGTTTAAATAAGTATTATCCAGAAAGACTTTGCTGCAAAGCCATATCACCAACATTCGTCAAGTACAATGCCGTTCTGAAGAATCTATGATGACATGTTTATTACATATGTTTTGCATTGTAAATATTCTTGAATAAATGTTAACATGCGTAAGCCAAGAAAACATAAAACTGAATAGTTTCAGCTGCAGAAAAACAATTCAACAAAATACATTGACAGAAGCCGGCAAAGGCAGGATTTAAAGGAGCAGAACCTGGAGTCCAAAAGTCCTTTGTACAACTAGAATGAAGACATTGGGAAACTGATGCTTGGAGTACAAGGGTGTGGAAATGGCACTTTATTACTATTTTGGACTCATCATCTGATAACAATCAGCAGTTCTCCCACAGTGTGTCTTTATAACATCAAAGCCATGTGTGGATCTGCTTGTTTACCACACCTCACATGCCTATGATGTAATAATAATAATAATAATAATGATCAGTGGTGGGGGAGTCTTGTTATCACCACAAACCCTAGAACTGGTACATGGATTGTGCAACCAAGTATGTTTCTACATTTAAAGTGTATGTCTGAGCAAATAAAAAAATAAAAAAACAATATATATTTATATACATTCTTGTTTCCTCATGTTTTATCCCTTTAAAAGTGCTGCAAGTACAGAAAAATATCTGTGTTCCAAACTTCCCATTCGAGCTGACAAAACAGTGCTTCTATCATATTGAAATCTGTTGTTAGCCCTACCTAAATCATTCATTTGGACTACTGAACACCTCCCCCTCTTCTCATTCCCATAACATGAACTGGAGGTGTTCTGTGGTCCATAAGGGAGGGCTAACTACACTGCTCAAGATGTCAGTTCAAACAGGAATTTAAGAGCTCAATGGATTTCTGACAGGGTCATCAGGTATTTTCAGTATTTTTGAAGGTATTTTTATTAGGCTTTTAAAAAAAAATTTTAAAGTACAAAACAGAGCCTTTTGGGCATACACTGGCTCAAAACGCCATACAATAAAACAATAAAATAGAACAAACAAAACAAATTACTTGAGTACTCTTTGCTTGGTACTTGCAGTAAAACTCGTGGGTTGAACAGAATGGACTTGAATATATATTTTTTTGACAGTCTACCTTGTTTAAGCTACAGATACACGTTTATACTGCTCTTAAATTCTAACCAAGTACTGAGCTAATTAGAAGCCACGATACGGTTAGCTGCTATGTAGAGACCAGCTTGAGTAGCAGTGTAGGAGTTAAGTCACCAAAGAAAAAAAAATTATACTGTGTTTCCCCGAATATAAGACCGGCTCTTATATTAATTTTGGCTACAAAAAACACACAAGGGCTTATTTTCAGGGAATGTCTTATTTATTTACGGAATGTACAAAAAAGTTCCTTTGTCCCCTGTCTTCTTCCCCTTACCCCCTGTCAGCTCAGGAGTCAGCATTATGAAATTCTATAATCCCCAAAAAAACCTTAGTTAAAGTCCTTGTAAAATCATGTAATCCGTCCGAAAAATATCTTATTTACAGCGCCGCTGGGGCTCCATGACTCGCCAAGTTCTTCTTCCCCACTCTAAATACGGCAGAGTGAGGGTCCAAGATCCCCGCTGACGTCAGCCCCACTCTGAGCACTGCAGAGGGAAGGGCTGTTGACGTCAGCCAGGAGAAGGAAAGAGGAGCTCTGACAGGTCACATGAGTGCCCAGCGGTGCTGTAAATAAGGTTTTTTCCACAATCAAGTTACACAAGGAGACACACTGCACATTATATAATCTATTTACAGAACAAATTACATGATTTTACAAGGACTTTAACTAAAGCTTATTTTCAGGGTAGGGCTTATATTGCAGGCATCCCAGAAACCCTAGGTCTTTTTTTCGCGGTAGGGCTTATATTGCAGCAATCTCAGAAACACTAGGGCTTATTTTTGGGGTAGGGCTTATATTGCATCCATCCCAGAAACTCATGCTAGGTCCTATTTTCAGGGTAGAGGTTATGTTTGGGGAAAAACGGCAGTGGTGTAAAAAGAACCTTGATTAAAGTTAACAAGGAAAAAATGTCATGACAAAAATGATTAGACATTTTTTAGGAAAGTTAAAGGAAAGTTGTCCAACCTCCTAGGACACTAGCAAAAAATACTAAGGCATGCTGGGTAGAGGAGGGGTAATATGGGGCTGGCTTACAACTTTTTTTGTGAATTTCTGTGTCCCTTAATGGACTATAGAGAAGACACATTTTAGCAGAAAAGGGAGGTGTGAGAACATCTGAAAGTGTTTTAATTTATGTCCGTACTTTCCTGTGCCCATTACAACTGCACCTCTCCTTTCTTCTGTATGACTTTCACCTTGATAAAAAGTGAAGGAAAATTTCAACAATAGAGTCAAAGATAAAAAACCTCAGTAAATTGTCAACTCTTCCACATCTAAAACCATTAAAAAAAAAACTTTGTCTGCAGTTGGGCTTTAAAAATTACTCAAAAACTATTTCATTGATACCTTGGACAAACCGACTAAAAGAGAAGTAATGCACAAATATAAATACTGACTGAATTCCTTCAGATACGTACCACTGTTAAAGCCGACTGTAGTTCAGTGTTTAATGTTTGGAGTTCTTTCTTTGTGCTGGAAATTTCTGTTTTAACTGTGGCAACCACTTCTGTTGTTTTAGCTGTTTCACTGTTAATTTCTTCAATCTTCAAAATAAAAGAAAATGCAGCTTACATAATATTCTTTTTATTTGATATATGAAATCTATGTAATATTATTAGGATTTATTTATTTTTTATTTTACAGGGAGAGAATGAGAAAAAAATGAACAGTCAATTGTAAAAACAATTACCTTAGCTCTGAAATAGGTTTCTGCATCTTCTTTGTGTTGAAGGACAGATTTTTCGTATTCGCCTCTGAGTTTGTTCAGGGCAGAAGTGAGGTCAAATGACTTAACTGCATCCACTTCGATCAGTGAAACTGAAGTATCTGCTGCGGCTCCCAATTTACTTTGTAGTGCACCTAGTTCCTGTGCAGAGAATACAAGTTATAGAAGGTTATCCAGCGACATAGTTATTGAGGAGAACACAAGCTGACCAACATAACATAAAAGCAATCAAGCAGATTGGAAAAAGTGTATCTCACAGAAGTTAATTTTTATATTTTCCTTTAAAAAAACTGTGATACAAATGATGGTCTGTATTTATTACCACAATTATCACATATGGGATAAAGGCCACAGATAGTTTACTGAACGCAACTGGTTTACCTATGCCTATACACGTTTGTGCACAGGAATGCACAATCATGGCATCACTGCTCTGCTTCTCCACCTTATCCAGTCAGAGATTGCCTTGTGAGAAAATTGCAAGTCATTCTGTGAATGGTGCCCATGCCAAGCAAACAACCCCCTATGTATGCTATGCAGCAGGGCAGCCCTAATTCCTGGGAGACAGCGGCAATCACTGTAGTAGCGGCTACTACTACAGTGATTCTCTGCTTTCACAGCGGTTCCACAGGCATGGGATATGCATATTTAAATATGCAAAAAAAAATCCATACCTAAAGTTCAGCTTTAAAGCTGTGTTATGGAACAACATAGTTCTGAGGGACAGGCTCAGTGACAAAAAATTTTGACAGTGCATATTAGGCAGTTGAAGATCTAGCTGGCCTAAATGCAGAATGGGAAGCCATGGGAAGGTGTCTTTAAAAACAAGAGTATTTGTTTTTACAAAAAAAATTGAGTTAAAGCCTTCAGGCATTGGTGGGTAAAAATTGGCACCACAGTTTGAGGGCACAGTTTGTGAGCTTTTTTTTTTGTACTACCGCATTGTTTAGAGAGTGAAAAAACCCTTACATTCCCTGCACTCCCCTATTTCCCTATATCCAAAGTTAAAAGAAAACTTGAGCAAAAGCCCTCAGGCTGGGTTGGGTAAATAACTGGTAAGTGGCAGCACAGTTTGGCAATAGTGAGAACAGGCCTAAATGCAGAGATAGTTTCTTGGGTAGTGTTGGACTACCATGTAAAGGCAAGGCCTCAGGCACCAAGTTTATTCCATTATCATACACAATCTTGCCTGGCTGCAAGTAGCAACTGGTCAGCCACCTCTCAGTCTGGACTTGAAGAGCAACTCTGTCAGCATGTGACAGGAAAAGTGCCATAGACCATTAGGACACTTGGAAGAGTCTGGTGATGATGATATAGAAAAGATGTCCCCAGAGAAGGACTCACAGGTTAAGGACAACAAAGGGCAGAGGTAGAGTCTCAGAATGAGCACTAAACGAGGAGTTGCCACAAACTCCAATGGCGCCCCCTTTCTGGCACCAAAAGGTTCACCCAGTATACCATCCCTGTCTATGTTTGCTTGACCAAGGGCAGGTGGTCATTTGACTGCTTGGTTCAACAAAGAAGTACCTTTTGCTCCATATGATTTTGGAGGGAAGAGATTGCTTTCTGAGAGAAATAGTGTCAGTTGGGTTTTTGCCTCTGTGCTAAAACACAGCACATGAACTAACAGAAACGGTCTGTTTCCACTAGCTGGCTTAGTAGAAGTTGTAGTGCCAGGAGCTTGGGGAAAAAAAACTGTCATTCAGTAGCTGTGCGTGGTTAAGAATGAGCATGATCATCTGCTCACCTGCTCCAGTTTTCATTTTCAATGAAAGACTCATTGAGAAAAAGCAGCTTTTTTAGGGATGGGTCAGCATGAAAAAAAGTGACTAAAATTATAGAAAAAATAGGAATGACATAAAAAGTAGTCTTAAAAAGGACTTTTGCACTTAAGTAAATATCTGATAACATAAGAGGACTACTGACTAGGATAAAAAGCAGCGCAGGGTAAGTTCAGCTAAAGTTCTTCATTTGAGAGAATGTGAATGTCATAAATTCACCACAAATTCATATTTGGGCCAAATGCAATATCCTCACTTTTGCTGCATTGCATACATTTTTTTCATAAGGGACTGAAGAATTATAGATACCCCTAATTACATTAATCCAATTTAAAAGAAATACTGTACACCTGGAATATATTAAAACAAACAAGTTTTTGGGTGTGTGTTTTTCTGTGTGCTGTGTCATTTCTTACTTCTTCGTGAGTCTTCTTCAGGAATTCAAGGTCATCAAGTGCAGCGGAGAATCTTTGTTCAAGAGTTGTGCGCAGTTCATTGGCAGACTCAATATCCTATAAGTTTTAAAGCAATACAATATGTTAATGAATTTAGGGGCATCAGGCCTAGCAACCCTAAGAAGAAACACTCACACAGCATTCTGAAAAGAGATCAGAAATGGCTCACTGGCACATAACAGTTTTTAATAGTTTTGGTGGGTTTTCAACACTCATGTATAGAATATAAATATGTTCTTCATTTAAGGTATATTTTACTCACATACACATTTAAATAGAAACTACAGTATGATTTTGGGCCTCAAACACATATTTTAATTTAATGCAATGTTAGCCTAAAATAATGTTAACATTTTATAGGCTTGCTCCATATGGTTGTTACTGTAAAAAATATAAATGTTGTAGATTAGATACTAGAAGGATATCTTTGTTTCACTGCAGTCACTTAGCCTCTCTGCTCCACAGGTGTTGAGATAACATAGTCACCCTTGTTTTCAATAGGTCTGCAGACCCATGTCTTTATGAGATAAGCGCTATAGCACTATAAAGCAGTAAACAGAGCCTGCATGTAGGCTGTCTCTATGTATGTATTTCATTATAAACTATGCATAGAAACGAGGTTAAAACATTAATTCCAATTGATAAGATTATTTATACAAGCTGACAACATTCATGTGCTTATTAGAAACAATAAAATAACATGGATTCCCCTTAAAGGTAAACTCAAATGCAAACTTAAATTGCATACAGAGAAAAGCCTATGTGTTAAAGCAGGCCACCTACAGGCTGAATGAAAAAAAAATCTACCAGTTTATCCATCAACTCTATACTGTGCGGATGGACAAATCTCCCTCTGTGACTATTGTATTTTGACAGCCATCCCCTCTTGCTGTGAAAATACCCAAACAGCAGCTGCATCTGATTGGAAGCAGTTGCTGTTTGGCTGACAACTTTCTGCCAGGCTTCTTTGATTTCTTAGTTGAGTGACGTGGGCAGGAGGCAGCCAAGAGGGTCACGCAGTGGATTAATTTTTGGCTAGTTGTTCCTGAACAGGCTAATATTCCAACAGCATATGGTAAAGCTAAAGAGTTTTTGTTTTTCATCTAGGTTTTGCTAGAGTGTTCACTTCCACCCCATCCCTTTTTTTTTTTTAGTAATTTGATGATCTGGATATGCCTTTGCGTGCTTTTTTATTATTAAAGGAAAGAAATTCCCAAACACACATCCTATCAGCTATTTTCCTTCTCCCAGTAGAGGTAAAGCAGTTTGAAGACTGATGCCGCGTACACACGGGCGGACTTTTCGACTGGACTGGTCCGACGGACTTTCAAACGAACAGACTTGCCTATACGATCACACCGACGGATTCGTACGTGATGACGTACAACCGGATTAAAATAAGAAAGTTGATAGCCAATAGCTGCCCTAACGTGGGTTTTCGTCCATTGGACTAGCATACAGACGAGCGGATTTTTCGACCGGACTCGAGTCCGTCGGAAAGATTTGAAACATGTTCCAAATCTAAAGTCCGTCAGATTTTCGACTGAAAAAGTCAGCTGCAGGTCTGATGGAGCCCACACACTATCGGATTGTCCGCCGGATTCTGTCCGTTGGACCAGTCTGGTCGAAAAGTCCACCCGTATGTACACGGCATCAGAAGTTTATCAGGTACACTAGTCAGATATGAAGTTTGAATCTGAATTGTCATTCTGCATATATGAGGGCTTTTGAAAAATCTTGCTTCAGTATGGTACATAGACCTTCAATTAAGGTAAATTCATTGAAATTTCTGTGTTTAGTACATTTACAATGTTTTGCTGGCCAGCAAAAGTACTAATAGATTTCACTGGAATTAGTATTAATGACTTAAAATTGTAAACATGCAGCTTGCTTGTTACCAAGGCTATGGTTTAATGATGACCAAGCAGTGTACAAATTAGGATGGCTAAAAAGGGATTATGAAAAGCAATGATTTCTAAAAAAGAAACACAAAAAAAATCACAGTAGTAAGATATCAAATGAAAAGGTTACCCGTTTCATTGCTGCAATGTCAGTTTCCAGCTGATATTTTACCCCTAATTCTAATTCATATCTAAAACAAATAAAAACAATATTAGTCAAAATGAAATGGCATTTATGAGCAACAATTATTGCATAAAGTTAGTAAGCCTTTTAGGCTGGGTTCACATATGAGCACGCAGCGGCTTAAAGCAGGAGTCCGGTACATCCTCGTTCATCGTTACAGGTCCGATTTCAGCCCAAATTTTAGGCTGAAATTGGACCTTGAAACGAACCAAAAGACGCAAAGCGTTCCTGTGCAAAACACACCTGAGCCGCTGCGGAGATATGTGAACCGGCTCCATAGAGAGCTGGTCACAATCTCCCACTATTGCGAATTGGATGCAGGGAATCCTCATTCAATTCGCACTAGCGTGAACCCAGCCTTAAGGTCTTCCTTTTTCCGCGTTTTTGTGTTTCTGTAATGTAATGTATTTCTGTAATGTAAATCTCTGCAGATCTTCTCTATGTGATTTGCGTAGTGCAGCACAACCTCATTCGGAAATTCTTCCCAATGTTGCAATGCACCATCAAGCATTTGCAGCCCTGAGTGTGTAACCTTCATTGGAAAGCTGTTCAATAGGCCTTCAACCTATTGACAGACTTTCCATTGTAATCTATAGAGTGTGAAGCATACATGCATTTGGGGCATAGGCATGATTGGTAATATTTTTAAAGAGAGGCTATGTGGCATTAGGTATGCTGTACGGTGAAGATTTCCAATGAAAACTAAGTATAATACATTACAGAAACACTCAGAACAAGGTAGACATAGTTCCCAACTATCCCTCATTTGGAAGGAGTGTCCCTCTTTTGAGACCAAATCCTTCTGTTCCTCTGCAGCCTCAGTTGTCCCTGTTTTCAGTCTGATGTTTACATCTCTATACAAAATGTACTATTTTATTACCAAAAATGTTATATGTTTTTCTAACCTCTCTATTTAACTGTGTTTATTATTTTGACAAGCCAATGTAAAGCTAAAATAGAGGTCAAAAAGCACTTTTTTGTTCAGTCAATCATTTTCTGCATATTAGATATTTGTGGTCCCTGTAAGCGGGGTCGAGGAAGGTCGTGACTACATACTGTGTGATAAAAGAGGTCCCTTTTTATAATTTCAGAAAGTTTGGAGGTATGGTGTAGAGGCAATCAGCATATACATATAAAAAGTTAATAGCATTTATATCTTCTTTGACTGAATTGCATATATAGTATGCAGAACAAATAGGTATTTAGTCATTGTGGGTTATAGCACTTTGCATGTAATGTTTTTGCCATAAAAAATGTCTGTAATATTACATCACCTTCATAAGAACACGCAACAACAAAACAAATTCATATTACCCCAAATACAGAGTGTAAACCTAATACAAGTGATTAGTACTTTTATTTATAATGAATTGTAACACTTACTTTGTCCTGAGCTCTTCTGCTGCTCCTCTGACATTGTCAAGTTCAATTTCATATCGGACATTTTCTAAAGTGAATGTTTCAACTGTGTTTCTCAGATCTGTAAGCTGTAGTTCAAAATTTACTGGGGCAGAGGAGGGATCCGAGGACCCGAAGGATGTGCCACCAGTCAACAGGTTCAGTTGAGTCTGCAATGTTGTGTTTTCAAGTTGCAAATGTTTAACTTTCTCCATGTAAGCATAAAAACGGTCATTCAAGCCTGCTAAGGTCTGCTTCTCTGTAGCCCTAGACAATAACTGGGGCATAACACGAGGTGCTCCTACATTCAAAGTTGAACTGAGGCCACCAGCAGTCAGAGAGCGCCCCAAGGAAAATGCTGCACTTGGCAGTAGTCCTCCACCTCCACCCCCAAAACCACCATATCCTGTACCAGCACCAAAGCCAAGTGAAGGTGCTACACTAAAGCCAAGACCACCTCCTCCACCTAAGCCATAACCACCTGCTCCACCTAAGCCAAGACCACCTGCTCCACCGAAGCCAAGACCACCTGCTCCACCAAAGCCAAGACCACTTGCTCCACCGAAGCCAAGACCACCTGCTCCTCCAAGTCCAGCTCCAAAAGCAGATCCTCCTACTCCCAAACCTCCACCACCCAAACTCAGACGGGATAGACCTGCAGCAGCCCCAGATGCTGACCCATGGGCAAGAGAATACCCTGATTTCTGGGAGGAAGAACCCGCCCAACCAAAAGAGCTTCCACCTGAGACTGACATAATGGCAGAAAAAGGGACAGTAACTAAGTATAGGAGTTGGTGGCTTGAACAGGTTCTAAACTCCTTCTGTGCAAGCTGAAACCTTTAACCAACACATACTTGGTTTTTATATGTTTGCCTGTCACGTGATACACCTACTCTGCCTTAGGACAGCGTCCTCATTTTTTGCTGGACAGGGAATTTTAGGCGTCTGCCTTGCAGCTGAGCTGACTGAACTGTGATAATCACAAAGCTTTCTATCCATCAAATCAGAATGCATAGATCTACATCAGTAGCCACAGGGTGATTCCTGTCATGGCACAAAATAGTGTGATTGATATTCATGCTGAATATATGAAGAATTATATTCACTAGTTAAATGTAGTTCGTGTTTCTAAACCTATTGGTGACTACAATCTAAGCAAAATTTTGGATTTTGCCTTCTGTATTTCATAGAAAACAATATATTAATAAAAAGGAATGAGCCAAAAACATGCACTTTTAAATTAAGAAAAATAATGTGTGTTAAAATGCAGCAGGAGCAGTAAAAAATGCATGTATGCTTGGTTTTGCCTTCATAAATTGCCCCACCCTCTTTCTGATATTGAAAACAGAAAGCGGTTGTAAAGGCTCAAGGTTTTTTACCTTCATGCCCCCCAGCCCCCCTAATACTTACCCAAGTATATGGCCATGTGTGTTTTTACCATGGCTGTGTCTTTTTAGAGTTTTGTAATAAAAAGTGGTTTTACATATAAATGGTTATGCATTTTTCTTTTTTAGTTGCTGTCAAAATCCCACAAGAGTGTCCTTTTCCCATTTCAAATACTTACCCAAGGGCCATCTCGATCCAGCAATATACACAACAGCAGCGTCTCTGCCAGGTCTCTTCCTCCTCATTGGCTGAGACAGCAGCGGGAGCCATTGGCACCTGCTACTGTCAATCACAGCCAGTGACGGAATGTTGACAGAACGGGGGTAGGGCTATAGGGACATTCAGTAGAATGGAGGGGCCAAGAGCGCCGGCAGGGGACCCAAGTAGAGGAGGTTTGGGGCTGCTCTGTGCCAGACTACAGCACAGAACAGATAAGTATGATATGTTTGTTATTTAAAAAAAACAAAAAAACAAATCTGCCTTTAATATCATTTGAACTCAAGATATATATACTGTATATTACACGTTACACACATTTTTTCAGCTATGACTTAATTGATACATCTTTAAAACATATATACACCCCAAAACAAAAATGTAATATATTGCATCTTATCGGTCCTTTAGATGTGGTGGCTGCATTAGTTTTCTTTTTTCAGGATAAGAACATTCTCAACAGTACAGAAATTAACTGTTGATTCTGTCAGATATACAGTGTTCTTCACACTTCCTGTGAGGTAAGATGAAAACACAAACATCCTTGTTTTTGCAAACTAGTACTCCTATCAGTCCAGCATGGGGATGAACAAAGGCAGACATGTTTGAAATCCAGCCAGTGCAACAACCATGGCTCCATCCATAGATATGGTGGAGAAATTAGTGTAGCTATCAAGTGAAAGGAATTATGTTATTTTGCAGGGTTACCAGGTGAAGAGAATTTGAATAGGCTTGCAAAAAAAAAATTCAGCCACCACATCTAAGCCCTAGTGTGCTTTAATCACTTGTCTACTGAGAGACACTGGAGAATAAAATGGTGGTAGTTGCAATGTCGAACAATATTTGTGCAGCTAATTATCAAAGGCATGTTTTCAGGAAAAGTACACTACAATTAACCTCTTGATGCTGAAGGCTCCTGGCTCTTAAAAGGTTTAGGATGCCGGGAGGCGGGGCTTAAGATCATGTGATCCGAAAACTGCTGTTTGCAATTGGGAGCTTTCAGTTAGGCAGCTGTAACTGTCTCTCAGCACAGCTGCATTGACCACAATTCACGCAAATATTCAGCCTCTCTGCGCCAGGGACCAGGTGCAAAGAGGTTGCATATTTGCGTGCGGCCGGCATCAAGGGGTTAATTTTAGTGCAAACAAACATAATATTATACCCAATTTTGGGGGGTTTGTGTCAGGTTAATAAATATCAAATATGGCAAACCAGAAGCGGCTCTTTATTTAGGCAAATTAGGAGGTCGCCTAAGGCCTCCGCTCACAGGGGCCTCATCCCAGCACTGCCTGCACTGAATAGGGAGTGGGATCAGTGCACCGCGGGTAGCCCAATTCTCTGTCAAAGTCTCCTGTCAGGTGGAGTCATCTCTGCCCGACACATCACATCGAGTGCTGGTACAGGAGAACAGGACATGCAGGCGGGTGTAGCTGAAATCGGGTGTAGCCCTGGAAGAAATACATGCTGTGTGAGTGGAGGGCTGTGTGTGATAAGGGTGAAGGCTGGGTGGGATTGCCATGTGCCCCATTGTAGAGGGGAGCCTGTAGGACTACAGTGTCCAGCATGTCTATGGAGGAGAACACTTAGTTTGAGGCTGGGGGTGGTAACATGGTGTATCAGTCCCACTTGCAGTGCAGATGAGATAACATGTCTGGATGGCTTTGTAGTGTGGGGAGGAGGAGCTCTGAATACCCTGATATAGATCTGCAACTGTACAGAGGTACAACACCGCCCACATATCCTAATTATCACATGGTCCGCCCCTCCCCCTCTCCTCCTTCTACCTCCCCTCCTACCCTCCCCTCTCCCTCTCCCTCTCCCTCTCTGCCCCCTCTACTCCCACCCCCTGTGCCCTCTAACCCTCCTATCTACCCCCGTTCCCCCCATTATTTCCATCACCCCTTCCTTTCTCTACTCTCCTCCCTCCCCCATCCTCTCTCCCCCTCCCTCTTTCTATCCTTCCCCCCATGTTCTTTCTCCCTCTCCCCTGTCCTCTTCCCCCCATTCCTCTCTCCCCCTCCTCTCTCTGTCCTCCCTCCCCCATCTTTTCTCTCCCCCCTCTGTCTTTCCTCCTTCCCTTTCTCTATCCTCAACCCCCCCTCCTCTCTCTCTCCTCTGTCCACTCCCTCTGTCCACTCTCTCCCCCCTCTCTCTATCCTCTCCCCCCCTCTGTCCACACTCTCCTCTCCCCTCTTCTTTATTCTCTCTCCTCCTCCATCTGTCCACTTTCTCCTCCCCCCCCTTTAGCCCCCCTCCCTCTGTCCACTCTCTCCTCCCACCCCTCTCTCTATCCTCTCTCCCTCCTCCCTCTGTCCACTCTCTCCTCTTCCCCCTCTCTCTAGCCTCTCTCCCGACTCCCTCTCTCTGTCCTCTCTCCCCCTTCCCTTCTCAGTCCTCTCTCTCCTTCCCCTACCTCTCTCTGTCCCCCCATTCTCTCTCCCCCTCTCTCCCTCCTCTCTGTCCTTTCTCCCTCTTTTTTTCTCCCCTTTTATTGTCCACTCTCCCTCCCTTCCCTCTCTCTGTCCCCCCAATCTCTCCCCCCACTCTCTCTCCCTCCCCTCCCTCCCTTCCTCTGTCCTTCCCCCTGTCCTTTCTCCCCTCTCCTCTCTATCCTCTCCCCCTCCCTCTGTCCACTCTCTCCTCCCTCCTCTATCCTCTCCCCCTTCCTCTCTCTGTCCTCTTCCCCCTCCATTTCTCTGTCCTCTCTCACTCCCCTCCCTCTCTCTGTTTCCCTGTCCTCTCTCCCCCTTTCTGCCCTTTCTCCCCCTCCCTTTCTCGGTACTCTCTCCTTCCCCTCCCTCTCTCTGTCCTACCCCCCTGTTCTCTCCCCCTCCCTCTTTTTGTTCTCTCTTCCCCCCGCTCTGTCCTCTCACCCCCCTGTCCTCTTTTCCCTTCCCCTATCCCCTCTACTCCCCTTCCTCTGTCCTCCCCCCTCCTCCTCCAGAATCATGTATTGTGTAAAGACCACAGATCTCTACACCAGATGCATGGGGCCTCATGGGCACTATGAACAGCGAGGTCCAGAGGGGTGGCCAGGATACTTGGAGTTAGTTCAGCTTTTCATTTTTGAAAGGGTGAACTTACCCTCTAAGCCTTCCAAACTATCTCAGAGCATTAAAAGAGGTCCTATAGGTATTGCATTCCTCTTACCTACCTGGTGGAAAATTCAGGAGACCTGAGTCACCAAGAACTCTATCATATACATATCTAGACCAGTCAGAGGAAGTGGTAAAGCTCCAATGGTTGTTATTGGCTTATAACTTTGATGGATGGCCTCCAGTACCAGTAGGGTGGGGAGGGCGGGCCCAATCGTTCTAGAATAGTGGCTGGTCAAGATTTACATAATGGAGCACCCAAGGTTTAGGGGTTCTGAGGTATGTGGCCATACAACCGCCAACAGCAGATGGGACATGGGAACCTGTGGGTGATGTCACCGCTCCAGGCTTTACCAACCATTGTTATGTGCTCTCTCCTCTTCCCTGCAGCCACTGCTGACTGACACAGGGGATCATGTGACCAGACTATAACTAAAAGTCCATAGTTTAGGGGGCGCAAATTACTTGCCTTGCCCCAGGCGCTGACAACCCATGCTACGCCACTGTAACGGAGAGCCCAGCATCGGGAAGAAGGATGGCACTGCCATCTCGAGCTGTCAATGTTATCTCAACGTGCCACTCACAAATGGTAGTCTGCTGACAAGACAAACCCAGAGGAGAGCAGAGCACAGCCCGGGAAAGGAAGGGACGGTCTGGGGGAGCTCTCTGGTGTGATATTATCCAATAACATGCTGGAATCCTTGAGGACTGGCCATGGTCGGATTGCCATCAGTTCATTGTACACTGTACATTGCAATGTAGTAATAATTTTTATGTAGCTTTAATTATTTTTCCCATAATGGACGTGAGAGGGCCTCATGTCTAACTTTTGCCTAAGGCCTCACAAAGCCTAGAGCCGCCTCTGTGTCAAGCCTTAAAATTGCAAATGCTCATGAAATCACAAGAAACTAAAATTGTCCACCGTCCATTATATGGATTTGAAACTGTTCACAAAAATATTAGCATTAAAACTTCTTCCCTATTTGGAAAGAGTTATTCATTTGGATCAGTCAGGTTTTGTGCCTGGCAGAGAGGCGAGGGACAATAACACCAGAGCTCTTAATATCATCCATCTTTGTAATTCCACTGCACTCCCAGCAATTCTTCTCTCCGCAGATACTGAGAAAGCAAGCATTTGATAGGGTAATTTGGAGATTTAGGAGGGGTACTTTTCAATATATTGGGATAGGGACAAATGTAATGAAATGAATAGATGCCCTGTATGATCATCCGACGCTAAAGCTAACAGTGCATAATCTATTAATCTAATCTATCTTTACATTAGCAAATGGTACCCCTCAGGGTTGTCCCCTTTCACCACTTCTTTTCATACTCACGTTGGAGCCATTTCTGCAACAAATTAGATTTAATCCAGATATACCAGGAGTACAGGTTGGGAAGACATCTCACAAAGTAGTTGCATTTGCAGACGATCTACTCTATTTTATTACCAGTCCAGAAATATCTATACCCAATTTAATCAGAGAATTGGACTCTTACAATTGTCAAATTATAAAATCAACCTTGCAAAATCTGAGACACGGAATCTTGCAATTCCAGAAGCTAGAGATCCTGTCTTGGAATTAAGCTTTCCGTTTAAATGGGTGACAGAGAGATTTACGTATTTAGGAGTATATCTCACACGCTCCTCTTTCAAACCCTTTCTGGTAACAGTTCCAATCAACTTTTTATGACAAATTAGACATGAGTTTATGTAATTTCTATGGGCAGATTGTCCACCTAGGATTAAGGCAGACATACTTGTCTTGCCCAAAGACTGTGGGGGTATGGGATTTCCAGACCCATTTGGTATTATCAAACTGTACTTCTATCTCAAAATTTTCACTGGTGTAACCATATAAAGGTAAAGAGCTCCTTAGGGCCCTCCCGTGGCTCTGTAGTAAATGTCCTACCCAGGTGAAGGAACACCCTATTCTGGGCACTACATGTAAAATTGCCCGCCTGTTTAAACCAAGGGTAATAAACTCTTCAACACTATCAGTCATGATGCCAGTGATTGGAAACCCAGACTTTTCACCAGGCATATCTGACCCAAAATTCCATCAATTTATTGAAATTAACAAGTTTAGACTGCAAGATTTTAGTAATTTTAGAGGTTGGAAATCTACAACCAATATTCAATCAATGCTCTCACCACCCCTTCCGGTGTGGCAGGCATTCCAACTGTGGCATTATTCTCTGTCGCTATCATTTAGCTCAGTGCCACTTGATATGCCTACTGTCTTTGAGCGACTATGTGCATCTGGTCAAATTGTTAATCGGGGTCTCTCTGGGGCATATGCAGAACTGATTGCACCTATATTGCTGCATGGGAAAGAGATTTGAATACAACAATATCTATTGAGATTTTATTTTTCATTTTATACATAAATCATCCAGGAATCAGGATATAGGTTGACTGCAGGAATCAGGATATAAGTTGTTGACCCGGTGGTACAGATCCCCAGAGAAATGATACCGTTTTTCCCGGATGCAGATTTTACCCCTTGGCGTTGCAGAGAGAAAAAGGGAATGTTTTTTTCATATATTCTGGACATGTTCCCAAATACATCCTTATTGGTAAAATGTTTTGTATTTTGATTAAGGACCTTACTGGTTTTTCCCTTGTCCAGAATCCAGCAGCTTGTCTACTACACCTTAGTCCTTTCTCTCACCAATCAGTACTGAGGCATCTCCTTAATGTGGCTAGTGCGTGTGTGCCAGCACACTGGAAATCTTCATTCCCTCCTACTGTAGGTCATTGGATCAGAGCAGTAAATGAAATAAATCAAATGGAGGAACTTACAGCATCACTGATTAGACAGGAAGCTTGTTTTTGTAAAACATGGTCACATTGGATTAATTTTACTTTATCAACGAAATACCAGGTACTTACTGGTTACTGATTGATGTTTGTATAGGCAACAACACTTTTTTTTTCATTTGGTTTTCTCTGAGGGGGATAAGGAAAATTAGTGAGGCCCTGCAGTGCATCCCCTCAAGCAACATATATTAATAGCTATATAAAGTCTCTTAAACTGGTAACTGATATTTATTTCAAAAAAGTACTGAGCCGAGCAGACTCATTAGTTAGATATACTATTTTTCTTTACAAGATACAGTGGGGATGGAAAGTATTCAGACCCCCTTAAATTTTTCACTCTTTGTTACATTGCAGCCATTTGCTAAAATCATTTAAAGAGGGAGTACCGCAATTTATTTATTTTTTTTTTAAAGTCAGCAGCTACAAATACAGCAGCTGCTGACTTTTAAAATAAGGACACTTACCTGTCCCCGAATCCAGCAGTGTCGGCACCCGAGGCCGAACCATCCCTCGGTCCGCGGCAGCTGCCGCCGCCATTCTCTGTGAGGGAATCAGGAAGTGAAGCGTTGCGGCTTCACTTCCCGATTCCCTACTGTGCATGCACGAGTCGCTCTGCGCGTCCTAACTGGTCCCCGCTATTTCCTGGGACCCGTGTGTGTCCCAGCAGACAGCGCGGGGGGACAGGAAGAGGCATAGACTCCCGTGGGAGTCTATGCCGGAAGTGGGTGCAAATACCTGTCTTAGACAGGTATCTGCACCCCCCTCCCCCCTGAAAGGTGCCAAATGTGACACCGGAGGGGAGGAGGGTCCGAAAAGCGGAAGTTCAATTTTTGTGTGAACCTCTGCTTTCAGTTCATTTTTTTCCTCATTAATGTACACACAGCACCCCATATTGACAGAAAAACACAGAATTGTTGCCATTTTTGCAGATTTATTAAAAAAGAAAAACTGAAATATCACATGGTCCTAAGTATACAAACCCTTTGCTGTGACACTCATATATTTAACTCAGGTGCTGTCCATTTCTTCTGATCATCCTTGAGATGGTTCTACACCTTCATTTGAGTCCAGCTGTGTTTGATTATACTGTTTGGACTTGATTAGGAAAGCCACACACCTGTCTATATAAGACCTTACAGCTCACAGTGCATGTCAGAGCAAATGAGAATCATGAGGTCAAAGGAACTGCCTGAAGAGCTCAGAGACAGAATTGTGGCAAGGCACAGATCTGGCCAAGGTTACAAAAAATTTCTGCTGCACTTAAGATTCCTAAGAGCACAGTGGCCTCCTTAATCCTTAAATGGAAGATGTTTGGGACGACCAGATCCTTTCCTAGAGCTGGCCAAACTGAGCTATCAGGGGAGAAGAGCCTTGGTGAGAGAGATAAAGAAGAACTCAAAGATCACTGTGGCTGAGCTCCAGAGATGCAGTCGGGAGATGGGAGAAAGTTGTAGAAAGTCAACCATTACTGCAGCCCTCCACCAGTCGGGGCTTTATGGCTGAGTGGCCTGACAAGCCTCTCCTCAGTGCAAGACACATGAAGGCCCGCATGGAGTTTGCTAAAAAACACCTGAAGGACTCCAAGATGGTGATAAATAAGATTTCCTTGGTCTGATGAGACCAAGATAGAACTTTTTGGCCTTAATTCTAAACGGTATGTGTGGAGAAAACCAGGCACTGCTCATCACCTGTCCAATACAGTCCCAACAGTAAAGCATGATGGTGGCAGCATCATGCTGTGAGGGTGTTTTTCAGCTGCAGGGACAGGATGACTGGTTGCAATCGAGGGAAAGATGAATGCGGCCAAGTACAGGGATATCCTGGACGAAAACCTTCTCCAGAGTGCTCAGGATCTCAGACTGGGCCGAAGGTTTACCTTCCAACAAGACAATGACCCTAAGAACACAGCTAAAATAACGAATTAGTGGCTTCACAACAACTCCGTGACTGTTCTTGAATGGTCCAGCCAGAGCTCTGACTTAAACCCAATTGAGCATCTCTGGAGAGACCTAAAAATGGCTGTCCACCAATCCAACCTGACAGAACTGGAGAGGATCTGCAAGGAGGAATGGCAGAGGATCCCCAAATCCAGGTGTGAAAAACTTGTTGCATCTTTCCCAAAAAGACTCATGGCTGTATTAGATCAAAAGGGTGCTTCTACTAAATACTGAGCAAAGGGTCTGAATACTTAGGACCATGTGCTATTTCAGTTTTTCTTTTTTTAATAAATCTGCAAAAATGTCAACAATTCTGTGTTTTTCTATCAATATGGGGTGCTGTGCGTACATTAATGAGGAAAAAAAATGAACTTAAATGATTTTTGCAAATGGCTGCAATATAACAAATAGTGAAAAATTTAAGGGGGTCTGAATACTTTCCGTTCCCACTGTACATTGGAAATCCCCTGTCTATTTTTTCCCCCTTGGTCGACTATTCTTTCCCATGGATCCAGACCACTAGCTGAGCGAAGAGGCTTTGGGAGAGATCCTACTAAATGTTGAAGTTGTTTATATCTCCATACATCCCAAGGTGCTTCACCATATTTTACTCGTAGTTCCGATAATGAACAGAGGACATTACCTTTCAGAACATCTTTTAACCTCAGATAGTCCAAAGAGGTCCATTTTAAATATAATTAATTTTCCTTACCTGGAGGGAAATAGTTGTTACCTGTGAGGGGCATCAGAGGGCTACTGTATTGCCAAGATCTACTTTTAAGGAGCCTATCCCATATTCTAAGTGTCTCTAAGGTAATTAGGGCCATTTCTCTGGGGATCCAGATAATCTGATTCAGAGCTGTTTTACTCAACTCTGCCTCAAGTGACACTCATTTTTTTTATACGGGGAGCCATGTACTCAGTCCATAACTCTCCGCAATACTGCTGCCGTATGATATTTTTCAAAATCTGGGAGAAATAGTCCCCCCCTCTCCTTTGATCTACTCAAAATTTTATAGGCAATGCGATTACCTCTCTTATTTCATATAAACTTTTGTAATATCAATCTAATGCCGCGTACACATGACCGGTCTTTCCGTCAGAATACACTCTGAAGGACTTTCCGACGGAGTTCTGATGAAACTGTCTTGCCTACACACAATCACACCAAAGTCCGATCATCTAGAATGCGGTGACGTACAACATGTACGACGGGACTAGAAAAAGGAAGTTCAATAGCGAGTAGCCAATAGTTGCCGTCTCGTACTTGCTTCAGAGCATGCGTCGTTTTTAGTCCGTCGGAACAGCATACAGACGAACGGTTTTCCCGATAGGAACTGATTCTGTCGGAAAGATTTGAAACATGTTCTATTTCTAGGTCCGTCAGAATTTTCGAAAGAAAAAGTCCGTAGAAGCCCACACACGATCGGAATGTCCGATGGAATGATTCCGTCGGACCTTTTCTGCCGGGAAGTCCGGTAGTGTGTACGCGGCATAAGAGTTTTAAAGTAAGCCACAGGAATATTTATCAGAAGACACTGAAAAATATACAAAGCTTTCGGGAGAGTCATCATTTTAATTCACGCTTATCCTGTCAAACCATGAAAGTCTATGAGCAGGGTAACCTTTCAAATCTTGTTTAATTTTATTCAATAGGGGAAGATAATTATCCTGATATAAATCCATTGTTAGTATTGACAGAAACACTCCTAGGTATTTCAATCCTCTCTTCCTCCACTTTAAAGAGTAAAGGATTCTGAGTTCTGAGGAAGATTCCTCTTCATCTGAGGAAACCGAGATATCTAATATCTCGGTTTTCTCCATATTTAACTTACGTTTTCCTATCAATTCCACCTTTACTTTATTATTGTTTAAATTTGTATGTAACTGCTCCAGATCCCGGATCTCTTGTAAAAGAGATTATTTTTGAGCTGTCCAAATTTTTTTCCTCTTAGCCCCTTCTGCTATTAATCTCCCTCTCATAATGGGTTTCCCACAGTACAGTTGGATCAATATTCTCTACATTATTCTCTTTAAAGAACAAATTCATATCCCTTTCCAATTCCTCCACTATACCATGATCATATAGGAGTGACTCATCCAACCTCCAGGTTCTTTGCCTATCCGGTATATTCTTTAAATCCAAGCTAACTATAACCGGGGCATGATCCGAGAGGGTGCATGATTTCACTTCTGCCTTTGATAGCCTCTCTAAAAACTGATGATACAAAAAAAGTAATACATTCTCGAATAGGAGGAGTGTACCCGAGAGTAATATGTAAAGTCCCTCCCCTAGGGTGCATAATTCTCCAGGCCTCCTCGAGCTGCTGCTGGTGTAGCTTTTATTTTACTACCTTAACGGGGTTGTAAAGGTAATTTAAAAAAAAAAAAAAAATAACAAACATGTTATACTTACCTTCACTGTGCAGCTCGTTCTGTACAGAGTGGCCCCGAACCTGGTCTTCTGGGGTCCCTCGGCGGCTGTTTCAGCTCCTCCCCGCAAGCATTAACCACCTTAATGCGAGCTCCCTCGCATAGTGGTGAGTGCTTGCGGGCACGCTCCCGTGATACAGCCGGCGGCTATAGCCGCTTGCTGTATCACTCGGCCCCGCCCCCCGGCGCGCCGCGTCATCGGATGTGATTGACAGCAGCGTGAGCCAATGGCTGCGCTGCTTTCAATCCATCTACTGCAGCCAATCAGCGACCAGGCTGAGCTGCAATGGAGATGACGAGAACGAGCAGCGAAGATTCGAGGCGTCAAGGTAAGTAAAACGGGGGGGGCTGGGGGCGGCAGTATTGTCAAAAGTTTTTTCACCTTAATGCATAGAATGCATTAAGGTGAAAAATTTTTTACCTTTACAACCCCTTTAAGATGTTTGCCCTCTGAACATAGAGAGAGGGGCTGGGTATTCAGGATTGGATTAAGCACAACATTAAAGTCCCCTGCCATAATTACTTTCCCTTCTTTAAAGTTATCTAGATAATTCATTACTTTTCTCAAAAAGGAACACGGATGTATATTAGGACAGTATATGTTCACCAATGTATATTCAATATTGAACATGGAACCCTTAATGAACAAGTACCTTCCTTTGGAATCAGATTCCATTGCTTTTAAATTAAATAGTGTATTTTTTCAAAACCTATTGCTGTTCCTTTAGATCTCTTATCAGAAGAATATCCGTAAAACCAGACCGGGAAATTTTTAGAGTTCAATTCTACCCTGGATGACCATTTAAGATGAGTCTCTTGTAAAAAAAAATATTAGATGACCAACTTTTTAATTACTGCAGTATTTGATGCTGTTTACTAGGGCTATTTAGGCCCCTAACATTATATGTCATTATTTTCAATGGTGCCATTTCTTACATAGGTGGAGGATGAATACCCATACATTTTTTTTTTCATTTAAAGTTTTTTTTATTGAGTACACCAGACAGGGCAAAACAAGACCAACACTGACATCTTGTACATTGAGAAAAGGCTGATACAAAAACCCAAGACAAAACATCAACATACAATATGGAGATAGCAAGTCAGCTGGTGTCAAAAATAGCACCAGCTCACCCAAATTAAACATAAAGTACTACAATGAAAAACAATATGCTTGCCCCTAGTCAGGTGCACACAAACAGGTTTTTCAAATAACGAAGAGGACATAACAGTTCGGAAATCAGAAGACAGGAAAGAAGACGTGAACATGGTAAGAACCAAGGCAGGTTTAAAAGAGAACAAGAGAGAAAGAAGGTAAGATCATTAAGGGGAGAGGGGGGGTAGGCAAAAAAAAAAAGGGGGGGGGGGTGATGGAGGCGGAGGCAGTTGGTAAGAATAACATGCACGGTTACTGTAGCTCTACTGAGGGGATCACCAAGGTGTTGTAATCTTGAGAGAATCGGAAATCGTGCCAGTGAAAACAGGTTTTGTTGAATTTTTCCTCCTTACGCTGTAATGCAGCCGTCAATTGTTCCATCAGGTTAATTTCGTTCACCACAGCTATCCACTGACCAACTGACGGGGGATCTGAGCATTTCCATTTTTGCGGAATGCATATTTTAGCGGCATTTAGAAGGTGGATCAAGAGGGATTTCTTATATCGACGTCGCAACATCGGGGTAAGGTGGAGCAGGCATTGCGCCGGGTCATCTGCAAGTGTAATGTCCGTAAGAACTATGCGCCTAATGGCTTCCCAAAAGGGACGAACACGGGAGCATGTCCAGAAAATGTGCAGTAACGAACCGTCAGGTTGCTGACAACGCCAGCAGGAGGAGGGAACTGAAGGGTAGATTTTATGGAAGAGCTTGGGTACTCTATACCAGCGAGTCAGTATCTTAAACCCAACCTCCTGGAACCTGCTCGCAATTGAGGAGCAGTGTGCAAAGTATAAAATTCGTTCTCTCTGATCTTTTGAGAAGGCCCGACTCAGGTCACTCTCCCATTTCCGTAGATAATGAGGTATAAAGCCGTCCTAGGGGTCAACTAGGAACCCGTGCATTAAGGACAGTAGATGACGGAGGGGAGTAGGATCCAGGTAGAGCCTCTCAAAAGCAGATGTGTATTGACTAGTGGATGGCACGAACTGCGAGGAGGTGAGGAAATGTCTAATCTGTGTTGCTCTCCATCTATCTAGAGGGGGCAATAGCATTGCTTGTATTTCCTCGATAGTGCTCCATCGACCCTTGTGAAGAAAGTCTTGAAACCTAAATCTGTTGATTATTAGAAATTCCTTAAACCTCCTCCCCGACAGACTAGAGGGGAACTCACAGGTGACAAAGGTGAGGGAGTGTGGGAGACCAACGTGACACAACCCGTTTTTACAATCACCGACACAGTAATCCCAATCAAAGGGTGGGATTTCAGGGGTACTGGCAGGGCAGAAGTCTGCCACATCAAAGTTGAGAGCGGAAGAGATGTCATTTCCTGTTCCACCCCCACCCACTCCTTCTCTGAGGCATGCTTGGCCCAGTCTAGGGCTCTAGTTAAGTGTTACCGCCTGGTAGTATTTAAATGGATCTGGGAACCCCATGCTGCCCTGGTCTTTTGGTAAGGTCAGGATATGATGAGACAATCTTTTTGCTTTGTAGCCCCATAGAAAATTCAAAAATTCCCCTCGGACAGAACGAAGGAAGTGGTTTGGGACTGTTATTGGCAGTGCTTGGAGGAGATATAGTAATTTTGTCAAAACCGCCATCTTTCTGAACCAGGAGAAAGTATTCTTGTGCCAGCGCTGGAGATCCAGACATAGAGAGGCAAGCCAGGGAACATAATTCTCTTGGAAGACTGCTGACAATGAGGGGGTTAGATAAACGCCCAGATATTTTATTTTGTGGCGAGCCCAAGAGAAGGGGAAATTCTGTTAAATCTGATAAATTGGGGATGGAAGTGACGGGGCTTGTCACAAAAAATAATAAATCATCGGCGTAAGCCGCAACTTTGTGCTGTGCGTTGCCGGTGCTGACGCCCTTTATATTTTGATCATTTCTAATGTGAGCCAGCAGGGGTTCTAGTACCAATATGAATATCAAAGGTGACAATGGGCAACCCTGTCTCGTCCCGTTGCTCAAGGGAAAGGGGGCTGAAATTGCTTCATTGGCTCGGACTGCTGCTGAGGCATGGGAGTAGATTGCCTCTATCCATTGACACATATGGGGCCCTAGGCCAAGGTGCTTCAACGTGTGTTTCATAAAGAGCCAGTTGACCCGTTCAAAGGCTTTCTCAGCTGAAATCAGCAACATTGGAGTTTTCCTGGACCGGGTCAAGTGAATAAGATTCAAGGCCCTAATCGTGTCATCCCTGGCTTCCCTGGTCAGGACAAAACCTACTTGATCGTAATGGATTAGTTTGGGGACAAAGGCGATCAGGCGGTTAGCTAGTATTTTGGTAAATATCTAGAGGTCCGTATTCAATATAGATATTGGGTGGTAGTTCGCACAGTCTGTCGCATCTCTACCCTCTTTAGGAATCAGAACTATGTGAGCAAATAAGGAGTCCCTAGGGAGTGGACTCCCGTCCAGGAGCGCACTGTAGGCCTGCACAAAACGAGGCACCAAGTGCGATGCGTACGTCTGGTAATAAAGCAGGGGAAAACCATCGGGTCCCGGTGTTTTCCTGCTTCCATACCTTGGATGGCTTTGAGCACTTCTTGTTCTGTAATATGTCCTTCCATTTCTTCCCTCTCCTGAGACGTCAACGCGGGAACACCTGAGGTGAGCAGGTATTCGTCTATTAACGAGGTGCGCGTCTGCGATGTAGACTCAGTAACCGTAGGGGCCAAATTGTAAAGTTTCTCATAATAGCTGCGAAAGCAGTTGGCTATCTCTTGTGATTTAAAGATTTTTTGACCCGAAGGAGACGTCAGAGAGGGGATATAGGAACGTACTGTGGTCTCACGTAATGCACGGGCTAGGGGTCTGCCAGGTTTACCACCAAATTCATAGAATAGTCTTCGTGAGTATATGAATTTGGTTTTTGCTTTAGCCATCAAGAGAGAATTAAGGGAGTCACGTAAGTTTTGTAGATCTATGGCTACGTCTCGGGCGAGAGAGCTTATGTTGCTTTTCCAGAACCCCAATGCGCTCCAAGAGAGAGTCCACCTCTCGTTGTCTGTCTTTCTTAACTTTAGCTCCCAATTTAATAAGTATTCCCCTGACTACAAATTTGTGTGCCTCCCATAGCAAGCAAGGTGAAGACACCGAAGCTGTATTGGTTGCAAAGTAGGCTTTAATCTCCTCTTCCACTATTTTTGCATACTGTGGCTGCTGGATTAAGCTCTCATTTAACCGCCAAGACCCTGGTTTGTGAGACTGCCCCCCACCCAACGTGAGTGTCAGTAAAATCGGTGCGTGATCTGAGAGGGATCTCACCCCTATACTACTGGAAGACACTAAAGGAAGGGCTGATTGGTATACCAGAAAGTAATCCAGTCTCGAGTAAGAGTTATGAGGGGACAAAAAAAAGGTATAGTCCCTAGTTTCACTGTGTGTAATCCTCCACGCGTCCACCAGATGAACAGCTGTCAAGGCTTTCTAAATCCGACGAAGGGCCGCGTACAACAGATGCGAGGAACCCGTGGAGGTGTCCAATAGAGGGTCCAAAGCCACATTTAGGTCTCCTCCCAAGATCACCTGCCCCTCTGCAAAGTCAGTCAGTTTGTCCAAGCAACCCTCATAAAGCCCACCTGGCCTATGTTGGGGGCGTAGATATTGACTAGGGTTACAACCTGCCCATAATTAGAACCCTTCACAAAGATGTACCGACCCAGATTGTCACTGAGGACAGCTGACAAAGACCAAGCCACATTTTTAGAGATGAGAACACTTACCCCCCGAGATTTAGAGTCTGGGGAGCAGCTGTGGTAAACAAAAGGGTACCTGAAGTTCCCGAATCTTGGGAGTTTTGAAGCCTTAAAATGAGTCTCCTGGAGAAAGGCTACGTGGGCATGATTTCTCCAAATTTCACTTAGCACCTGCGACCCCTTCTCTGGGATATTCAGCCCGTGGGCATTCAGGGAGAGCAAGGTAACTTCTGGCATGATGATGAATGAAGTATTCCCTGTAAAAAAAAAAAAAGGGGGGGGGGAGGGAGGAGAGAGAGAGAAAAAGGGGAAGGAAAGGGAGAAAGAGAAAGAAAGAGAGGGAGAGAGAAAGAAAGATAGATAAGAAGACCACCTGTTGGGAGAACTCCCTCAAGGGTGGTAGCACAAATTCACAACAATGAATGCACTTGTACAAGTAAGTTCTGGTAAACTCAAAACTAATATATGGCCTCCACCTAAAACACGGCTGGAGAGCGGGCCTATGTGGGGGAAGTGTTAACCGTGGCGAACCCGACAACACACATGGGCCACCCCGGACCAAGGTAAATTAACAATAATTCACATGACCTTGAACCTTAAACATAGCCATCTGACTGGAGCCTGAAGCTAGCAATTGAACCGCCCCCCGCAGAGGTAAAGGTAAGGAGTATAAAAGAAACTGACTGCTCAGTAATTTAGGGACAGGCAGGAGCGTTTGTCATATATGATGCAGGGAGCAGTGCAATGACTGCTGTAGCAGGATAACATAAAGGAAAACAGAGCTAAGAAATTGAACAGAAAACAGCTTAACGTATTTGTATCCTAAATATGTTATGATATGTCCCCAAAATATCCCTGATCAGGCCACACAACCATGGGGGTTGGGGTGAAGGGGGCAAGTCCTTATGTACCATCCTGCTGGCAGAGGAACCAGGAGGAGGATGAACCAGATACAGAATACAGAGCTGCCCCAGATGATTGAATGTCAGTTAGAACTTACTTGTCACTTTGTTTAAACATGTGACTCTGGTTCTTTGGGTATCCTGGCCTGTAAGGTTAAACTTAGCTAGGGTGCAATCAGCGGGAGCAGAGTGTCATGTCCGAGGGATACAGGCTGTTGGCGAAAACGTGAAAGGTCCTCCTGGGAAGTTCACAGGACACATAGAGGTTGTCACAGTTCCGGATCAGAAGGGTGGATGTGGGCCGGACCAGAGACCGCATTACTGGAGCTGGGACCTTCTGCGCCTTTGGGGCAAGAGATTGGATATCTGTGGGACCGGATCCTCAAGAAGGACATCCAGCCAATTGGGTACGGGGTTCGGGTCAGATCCCAAGAACGAATAGAGCTCAGGGAGCTGGTCTGGTAACCGCAGGGTGAATTGGCGATTTTCCTTTTTCACTTGCACATGAAAAGGGAAGCCCCAGGTATACGTATCTCCAGATTCGTGTATAACAGTTAGGAGGGGTCTAACTTCTCTGCGCATCCACGGGACAGATCTGGCAGTAGTTGAATAGAAGCGCCATCAAAGTCAATGGGACCCCTGTGCCAAGCCTTCCGAAGGATCAGTTCTTTCACTTTATAGTAATGGACGCAACACAAAACATCCCTAGGGCGTCCGCTAGCAGGGGCCATGCTCGGAGACACTCTGTGTATTCTGTCCAGCTCCATTTCTGTGGTCGGGGCTCTATCGAGGTAGGAGTTAAAAATGGACGTAATAGTTGCAGCAAGGTCCCCAAGAGCCGTAGCCTCCGGTAAACCCCGGATCCTAATGTTATTCCTCCTACTCCTGTTCTCGATGTCTTCTGACCTTAGCCGGACTTGGAGGGGTTGGGATCTATGGTGGGACACTGTGGGTTCCAAAGCAGTAATGCGGGCCTCCTGTGTAGCTTGATTGCAGACAACAGCAGTGACCCTGTTATCAGTGTGGATGACCTGAGCCCAGAGATCCTCCACCTCTCTCTTGAGGGAGGATTCAATACGTTCAGCCCAGCGATCCAGCTCCTGTCTAGTAGGGAGAGTGGCCAAGCTGTGCTGAATCTGCTTCAGGGCTTCTAATGGGAGTAAATCTTCAGCAGTGTCGTGCCTGTCTCCAGCGTCAGCAGGTGAGGGAGAAAGGCTTAGGCTTGGTGAGGGGATCGGAGAGCAATCTCTCACCTCATCTGCAGGAGCCGCGGGTGGAGCGGTGAGACCTGATCCTGGGGAATATCTGTTCTCCACTGCACGGCTGGTTGTCGGAAGCGCCGGCGCCATGTTGTCTGCGGCCATCTCCACGAGGACCGAAGTTTCTGGGTCCCGGGAACCAAAGTAGCGGGTGATTACCGCCGATGTTTGGAGCCGCGGGACACTCTGGGACCTCCTCCTTCTGGGCATCAGTCGGGTGACTGTAAAAGGTAATAAAACGGCCGCAGGATTAGCTCTGTGTGTCGGGAGCTCAGGAATCAGCGTCCGGACTCCGCCATGGCCAGCCACGCCCTACCCATACATTTTTAATATAAGATGGAGATAAAAAACTTCTAATTTTCCAGAGATGATCCATTTAACTAACACACAATTTAACAACACAAAACAAGACCATACAACATCCCTTAATCTATCCCCAATAGGGCTCCCCTCCAAATATTATGGCCTACCTGGCTATCGCTCAAGTTGTGAGCACCTAGCCAGGCAGGGCCTCCCTTGGGGGTTTTAGTATGCCTGCCCGGGCCCCCAGATCTCATCCCAAATTTAGGAATGGCTCTGGGGGAGCCCCAAGCAGTTTCCTCCCTTACTGAACCATTGTACCCCTAACCCCCCCTAAGCTGTTCTATTATATTATGCTTATTGTTTATTGGGCTCTAAACTCTTTTTCATTGCTGTTCTGTTAACTTCCCCCACTCAGGGTTTTTTCCCCAATTCTCTAGGTTAATGCATGGCAAATCTAATTTGCTACAAAAGTCTTTCAAGTAGTCTGGGAATCGCAATGTGGCTAATACCCCTTGATTTTTAGCCACCAGACATGCTGGGAAACCCCATCTGTACGAGATTTTTTTTGCCTATAGCTGATTTATAAGGGGTTTCAAAGCCCTCCTTCGGGACAAGGTCTCTTGTGACAAATCCGTAAAGATTAGTATCTCGATTCCATTATATTTGATCGGTGCAGCACTTCTCATGCCATATGAGACTTGTTGTTTTATTTCATAGTGAGTAAATCTCACTATTACATCTCTTACAATGTCCGTTGATGACGTAGTTGTTTTGTTGCATCCGGTGGACTCTATCAAAATATATAGGAGATTATATTTCTTTGTCCAGTATTTTATTAAACACCTCACGGACCATTTTTTCAAGATCACTGTTTTTCACTGACTCGGGTAAACCGCAGATCCTTAAATTATTCATAGTTACATAGTTACATAGTTAGTAAGGTTGAATAAAGACACCAGTCCATCCAGTTCAACCTGAGTGAGTGTGTGTCTACAACCCTGACCCTTGTCCCTAACCCTGTACATCGCACACTCACATCAGTCCCTACCCTCAATCCAAGGTCCCCATTCATATACTAGGGCCAATTTTGGACAGAAGCCAATTAACCTACCAGCATGTCTTTGGAGTGTGGGAGGAAACCGGAGTACCCGGAGGAAACCCACGCAGGCACAGGGAGAACATGCAAACTCCAGGCAGGTAGTGTCGTGGTTGGGATTCGAACCAGCGACCCTTTTTACTGCTAGGTGAGAGTGCTAACCACTGCACCACTGTGCCGCCCACTACAACGATTCTCCTGATCCTCTAAACTACATTGTATATTCCACATTTCCAGCCAGTCCAATTCTGCCTTCGCCCGCAAATTCAGAATTGCTTTTTTATTTTCATCTAAATGTGCTTCAGATTCTTCTACCCTTTGTAGTACATTTTGTATGTCCATTTTGGTAGCGTTCAGTTCTCCTTTAATCATAGGCTCTAAGTGAGACATCATCTCAGCCAAGTCCTGCTTTGTAGGAAGAGCTTTTGAGTTATCCACATCTTTTTCTCCTGCCATGTTCTGTTGTTGTTGATCCTTCTGCTGGCTTACTTCTTCCCCAGGCCCAGCACTTTTATTCATTTGATCTTCTGGGGAGGAGATTATTGCCTCTAAGACTTTCAGTTATATTTTCAACTATTTGTTCTGTTTTTTGATAAACTTTATCCTGTACCATATATGTTTTTATAGAATTGCAATTCTGGCTATCTACATGATTGTGTTTTACCCCCTTTCTCCCCATATTTTCATTTCCCAAATTATTATTCCTTCTGTTCATTCACTGTCTCAAAAATAGACTTATTATCAAATCGTGTATAAGGAATGGATATATGGGAAATCTAAGGGGATCTGCAAATAGCTATATTAATAGTGGAACAGGCAGTAATGGAGGTAGGGGTACTAATGAAGAATGATCTATATGTACTGTCCAAACTTATCTATCAAATTGCTCTTCAGAATACCTTCACCAAGCCCTTCAACTGCACAGTTCACATTACATGCAGTAAACTGATTGATACGTAACTGCAAAAAATAATCAACAGCTAGAAAAGCAGTTATTGAAATCTCATGTAAGGTCAGGCCTATATCAGTACATCCTATTCAATAAATATTGTAAAGATTTTGGAGAAAACATGTACAAACAGTTCACAGAGCGTCAGCAAAACATAACACAATAGAGCGAAATATAGCAAAGTAGAGCAATACTGCAATAGCTGTCAGATAAGAAGTAATGATATATAAAAAAAAGTCTGCTCATTAGTATTTAGGTAATTAATAGATGGTAAAAAAAATGGTATGTAGGTAACGATGCAGAGTAAAGGTGCAGGTTAATTTGCGTTTGCTATTAAAGGGGTGGTAAAGGTTCATTTTTTTATTTTTTAAAAATAACAAACATGTCTTACTTACCTCCACTGTGCAACTCGTTTTTCATAGAGTGGCCCCGATCCTCCTGTTCTGGGGTCCCAGGGCGACTCTCTCGGCTCCTCCCCGCAATAGCTAACCCCCTCGGGAAGCTCTCTTCCGAGGGGGTTACCTTGCGGGAGCGCTCCCGTCTCATATAGTCTGTGTCCATAGACAAAGAGAGATTGTATGTCTCGGTCCCGCCCCCCGGCGGCTGCGTCTTTTGGATTTGATTGGTAGTAGCACAAGCCAATGGCTGCACTGCTATCAATCTATCCAATGAAGAGCTGAGAAGACCGGGCCGAGAAGAGCCGAGAAACCAGCGTGTTCTCGAAGCAGGACTTTTGAGGGCTCAGGTAAGTAAACCGGGGGACTGGGGGGCCTGTAACTATCAGATGTTTTTTCACCTAAATGCATAGGATGCATTAAGGTGAAAAAAACAGACGGTTTACAACTCCTTTAAGCAATTATTCAAGCAATTATTCAAGCTGTTAATCAGATTATTCAGATTGTTTTTTAAGGTTTCCACCTCCTGCACGCATTCATATGCACAGTTCCCAATAAAACATAACAGTCTGTATCATGGATAAATGATGGATATAGTGAAAATTTGAGAGGGAAAAGTGAAGAAAGATAAGCGATAGCTGTCAGAGGAGCTTGGTCTGAAATGTAAGCATAGACTTATGCTTCTACCAAAATAAAATTTCCATGTATTATTTTAGATTTTTGAAAAACAGTCCAAAGCGCATTTTTTATAGGCAGTTTCTGCAAAAGAATGAAGCATAAGAATGAAGCAGGGAAAAGCAAATCAACGCACTAGCCTTGAACTAAATGTTCTTATTAATCCTCCCTCTGTTGGACCTTCATACAAGGTCCTCCAATTGTCCTAGGACACTTTTAGATAGTAATGCCGCGTACACACGAGCGGACTTTACGGCAGACTTTGCCCGGCGGACTTTTCGCCGGACTTTGTTGGCTCCTTGCGCCGGACTTAAAAACGGACGGACTTGGCCACACACGCTCACTGCAAAAGTCCGCTGGTTTGGAACGCGGTGACGTATAGCACGTACGACGGGACTATAAAAAGAAAGTTCTGGTCCGCTCGTTCCTGATTTTCAGGTCATTCTTCATAGGCCTTGCTGTTCTTCAGTGCGTTTGTTATAAGTTTGTTTGTTTGACCAGCCGACCGTTTTGAAGCCATGTCGCGTGGACGTTCTCGTTCTCGAGTTCGTGCTGCGTGGGGACTTGGTGTTGGGGTTAATACTTTGACCCGAGTCCAGTCCATGAACAGGGTGGGGAGGAGTTCATGGATGAAGAATTGGTTGCGCCAGCGTGACCAATTCTCGCACATGCCTTTGCTCCGTGAGATCCGTGAGAATAATCCTGAGGATTTCAGGAATTATCTCCGGATGACGGACCCCGTCTTTGAGCGTCTGCTGGCTATGCTGACCCCCTATATCAGCAGGCAGGATACCTGCATGAGGCAAGCCATCAGTGCGGAGCAGAGGCTAGTTGCCACGTTACGTTACTTGGCGACAGGGAGAAGTCTTCAGGACTTGAAGTTCTCGTCAGGCATCTCCCCCCAGGCTCTGGGGATCATAATCCCAGAGACCTGTTCTGCTATTATTCAGGTCCTGCAGAAGGACTATATGAAGGTAAGTTTTATCCTTTAACATTACCTGATATGTCTTAAATGTTTTTTGAGGTATTGTATAACTGTCCTCCTTACCTAATTGCCATGCTTTCAATATGCTGTGAATGTCCCCTTTATCTTCATGCATGCCTGTTTTTGGACATTAATCATTTATTGACCTACATGCATATTTTCCTTCATTAACCTCTCCACCATGCAATCCTGGGTCCTTTTATATCTCTAGCCTATAGTCCTTTGAACAATGTATATTGTCTGCTCCATTGTCTTGTTTGACCCTCCCCCACCCCACAAATGTTTGAACCAGTCAGGTGTGTTTGTTAACCTAATTAGAACCCCTCCCCCACCCCACAAATGTTTGAACCAGTCAGGTGTGTTTGTTAACCTAATTAGAACCCCTCCCCCACCCCACAAATGTTTGAACCAGTCAGGTGTGTTTGTTAACCTAATTATAACCCCTCCCCCACCCCACAAATGTTTGAACCAGTCAGGTGTATTTGTTAACCTAATTAGAACCCCTCCCCCCACATTCAAATGTATCAATGGGCCATCAGAGGGGGTGATTAATCTTATAAGTGTGCCTTATGTTTTTGAACATTTCAATTACAAACACACATCTTAATAATGTTTGACTGCTGTTGTTCACTAATGTTTTGGTTTAATCTGATATCCAATTTTGTTTTTAAAGTCCTTATCTTATTTTTTTTTCTTTTTTGCACTCCACAGTTTCCTTCAAGTACACAGGAATGGCAGACTGTGGCCTCCCAGTTCGCTGACCGTTGGGACTTTCCCAACTGTGTCGGTGCGATTGACGGGAAGCATGTCCGGATTGTGCCCCCACCGCATTCAGGGTCTTATTTCTATAACTACAAGGGGTTCCATAGTGTAGTTTTGATGGCGGTGGTCTCGGCACATTTGGACTTTCTGTTTGTGGATGTGGGGAAGAACAGCCAGGTGTCTGATGGAGGAGTCTTTGCACAGACCGAGCTGTGCCATCGTCTCCAGACCGGTGGCCTGGAATTGCCACCTGATGACGAGAATGTGGATGGACTCCCCTCTGTTTTTATTGCTGGTGAAGCTTTTGCTCTCGGTGAGCACTTGATGAGGAAAGGACACTCACCCCTGAGAGGAGGGTATTTAATTACCGGCTGGCCAGAGCAAGAAGAGTTGTGGAGAATGCTTTTGGGATTCTGGCCAGCCGGTTCCGTTTATTCCTTTCTTCAATTCATTTGGCGGATTATAAACTAAACTACGTCATCCTTGCTTGCTGCATCTTGCATAACTTTTTAAGGAGACATTCAGCAACATATATATCCTCTGTTGGGCCTGAGGCCGGACTGGAACAGGATACCACTTTGACAGGCCTAGAAATTGGCCGTATTGGCTTGGCCCCCGAACCGCACGTCAAGTGCGTGACCGTTATGTCAATTATTTTATAGGTCGGGGGGCCATTGCTATTCAGCAACAGCTGTAATTTTCTTACAAAAATTAAAAAAAAATATTTTTTAAAAATATCTTGTTTTTATTCTTGTTTGCATTTAGTTATGTCTGTCTCCTAGTGCACTTGTAGTAGTGTCAAGTGCATTTAGCTTTAGTTAATCAGGCCCACAAAAACAAACAAAAAAATTTGACTTCAATAATCAGCCACACACATTGTATTCTGAACAAAATTTTACTTTGTGCACATTGAAAGGTGCATTTTTTTTTTAATGTTTTTTTGTTTAAAATCTTTTACGTTGTGTAAAAAATTGTTTGTTTACAAAATTATTAAAGGCATATTTTAGCAAATATATAGACCTTTCTAAAAAGATTGACATACACAACAGTGTTTTTATAAACAAAAAAAAAGATTAAAGAACTTACAAAGTTCAACATTTAGAGAACGGTGCATGTGATGTCACCCTTGGAAATCGTTCATTTAGAATATGCTCAAAATTGAGCTTTACAAAAGGGTCAAGTCAACATGTGCTATCTCCTATCATGGGTGAGCAATGTACGTGTTTTGTGTGTGCAATCCCTTTTTTGGTTCCTATCACCACCAAAGAATTTTCAGGATGAAGGGGTTACAAACACAAAACAAGTACATTGATAACCCATGATGGAAGATAGCACATGATGACACACCGTGTGCATCACAATGTAAATTTGGGGATACCCCAAAAATTAAAAAAACATTTTGGGAAAAAAACAAACTTCCCAAGGAAATGAAGAACATGATTGATGTTTTTAGGCCAAACGTGATTATATTCGGCCCAAAACATCAATCATGTTCTTCATTTCCTGTTGCATGGAGTCCAGGCGAAGTTGCATGCTGTGAATTTGGTCACGCATTTTATCGATTAGGCCATTCCACAGCATTATCTGGCCAATCAGTCTTTGCGCACTGTCTGTGGTGAAGGGCTCTGCCGCTTGGCCTTCCACAATCAGAAACTCACCTAAAATGAGTGAATAAAAACAAGGTTTACAATATGCACGCCAAAATACATTAACTCAAGCTGGGGTGTCAGTCACTCACTTGGTGGGCTTGAAACCTCGCACACTTCCTCCACCTCTCCTTCCTCCAGGTCATAGGGTGGGCGTGGTCTTGGGCTGGGGCTTGGGGTATCTTATGCCTCAGGCTGGTGACTTGGGGGGGTCCTGGGATCCTTGGACTGTTGTCTGAGTCTTTTCTCCCCTATGAGAATTGAACAAAAGGTATAGTTAAAACACAGTGAGATTTTAGATTTTATCAAATAAACGTAAACGTTGGTTATGAGTTGTGGCCAATTGCCTTTTTTCATCGTAATAAATTTTGAAGACAGGATGAACATTCCCTCTGAACAACAATTATAAACAATGCACATTTTCTGGCAAGTTTCACAGATGCAGACACCTAAATACTCTCCTATGTGTATTACAACTCTAAAATGTCTTTATAGTCACATAGTACACTATAGTGCTCGTGAGTCCAGATGTGGAAACAGCTGCTGTGTCCTGTCCCTACATTACACTGAATCATTTTTGAAGAAGCATTATATTTTCAAACACATCTACACCACATCAACAAATTGTGGGAATTTGACAAATTATCAAGACATAAATGTATGTCCAACCCTGTCCCATCGTATTTGGCAAAAAAATAACGTCATTTTCTAAAGTATCATATATATTTTACAAAGAACGGTCTTTACGAACGATGCTGTATAAAGTCCAAAAATAAGGATCAGCATGCAAGTTAAGTATCTCAATAGTAAAACACAACAAGTACTTACTTTTTTTAAGCAGCTTCTTTATTCGCCAATATTGTTCTGGCTCCTGACTTTTGATGTCAGACCACCGCTTCCTCAATTGTTCTTTCGACCGTTTTGTGCCAACTGAGGACATTGTTTTGTCCTTCCGCATATTCGGTCGTGTGTACGGTCCTTTTTTGACATCGTAGTCCTCCCTTCTCAATATGGACACCATCTCCACCATCTCTTCAAAAGCCATGTTGGTGGCCTTATATCTCCTCCGGGATGTGGATGTTTGGAGCTCCGGGCTTTCCTCCGCGCTATTTCCACTGATTCTCTTCGCCATCTTTTGCTATCTACTCCCACTGCGCAACGAAGAGTGAAGGGGCGGGGCCAAATCGTACTTACGAACGTCAGGGGCGGGCGACGCAGGCGGAGCATGACACATGCGCAGTGTATATAAAGCTATTACGATGGCCTACGTATGTCCGTGCGGAAGTAGCGAGCGTCAGAAACGAAGGTAAGATTAAAGTGTGTGTGTGTATGTATGTATGTATGTATGTGTCCCCTAGATTACAACCAAAACTAATCCTGTGATTTGTGACTGACATTAGTTTGGATCTTCTGTCTTGTCTTGCAGAAAAAATGAATTCCTTTAAAGAGGAAGAATTTTTGTGCCAATTTATTGAGCTCTATCAGGACAAGAAAAACCTGTGGGAGGTCAAACACCCCCTATATTATAATAGGGATGTTAGGAAGGCAACACTGAGCACACTTTTAGAGTTTGTGAAGACTCGATTCCCCCAGGCAGACCTCAAGTTTGTGGACAAGAAAATTGGTATCTTGCGAAACATGTATAAGCGGGAACACAATAAAATCCAGGAGTCGCTCAGATCCGGTGCAGCAGCTGACCAAGTATATGTACCCAAGTTGTGGTACTACAACAAACTGCGATTCCTGGATGACCAGACAGAAGCCAGGCAATCACTTTCCACCCTTCCCCCCACCCTTCCCCCCAGACTTCGCTCCACTCTTCCCTCCAGCCTTCCATCCACCTCCACCCCAGCTGAGGAGTCCCAGGATGAACTGGGCCTTTTCAGCATTGATGAAGTTGATGCGCCCAGCTTCAGCCAGGTATCCTTTTTTTGAAAATTTGTGATTGTGTAAATGGTATTAATAATGTTAACGTGTTAGTTTTGAAAGTTCATAAAAAATGACTTCTGCACAAAGATTAATATGTAGACATATCACTAGACAGTAGTGGCCAAAAATATACTTTAACTTCAGATCTTGTTGATCAGCTGAAATAATGGTGGTGTCAAATAGATAGCCTTTACTATTTTGTGTAATTATATTTGAAAGTCATGAGCTGAAAATTGTGTGTGATTGCATAATACAAAATTACAACTATGTCCCTTTTTTTTACACAGGATGACCTCAGCCAGGAGGAGGCCTTGCCCAGTGGGAGAGAGGAGGAGGCCTTGCCCAGTGGGAGAGAGGAGGAGGCTGTGGCTGGGCCAAGTCGAAGCCGCACAGAGTGTCAGATGCCTCCCCTCCGCATTCTCCACAAAAGGCCCAGGAGAATGACACCAACTGAGCAGGAATCCCTAGCCCTCATACGGGAAGCAAGCCTCATCCTCAGCAAACCACCCAATGCCGAGGAGGCGTATGGCACCTATATAGCCAGCAGATTGCTGGAGTTGGAAAAGGGCCAACACCTCCTCTGTGAGGGTCTGATTTTTGAGGCTTACCAGAAGGGCTTGAGAGGGGAGCTTACTGCTACCACATATCTGGCAGATGAAGCCACTCCTCCTCCTCCTCCTGCCCCAAGTACACCACCAGAGGCACAACCTCCAAGGAAGGCTGCAGAGAAGCGTGGTGGGAAGGCTGCAGAGAAGCGTGGAGGGAAGGCTCCACGGAAGAGTCGAAAGTGATTGCGTGGCTTCTGTCTGGTCTGACTGTGCTCCCTGTGCTCCCTATAGTCGCAAGATACCAATTTTCTTGTCCTCAAACTTGATGTGTGTCCTGGGGGATGAAAGGCTTCCCAGATTCTAAAAGTGTCTCCAGTGTTGCCTTCCTAATTTTTGGTAGAAAAAAAAAAAAAATGTTTGGTTACCTTACATTATTGCCTATGTGTTTTGATTAAAAAACGCCATTTTCTTTGGGAGTAGGCAGGTACAGGTCAAAAAGACTATGGGGTTGACCCAAAACACCCAAAAAATGTGGTTATCATTTAACACACATTGTAAAATAGATAAGTGTTGAAATTAAAAAAAAAAAAAAAAATGAGTCCAAAATCGAATTTAATTTTTAGAATTAATGGAGATCTGGCTTTTTCAAAATATTATATTAGTCATGGCAGGAGGATAAATCATGAAGAAAGTAGTTTGTGAGAACTCTGTGTGAATATAAAGCAGAAAAACAACTTCATTCCTCTCGCATTATCAATCCTAAAAAAAGGATGTATTAAAAGACCACAGAAGAGGAATGTGTTAGCTTCAAGACGAAGGCTAGTTTTACCAGACCGAGCGCTTCCGTCTTGTAATTGCTTCAGAGCATGCGTCAGTTTGAGTTAGTCGGACACAGACGATCGGTTTGTCCGCTAGAAAGAAGAGTCCGATAAATTTAAAACATGTTTCAAATCTAAGTCCGTCCAACTTTTGAGCAAACAAAGTCCGCTGGAGCCCACACACGATCGAATTGTCTGACGAAATCCAGTACGCCGGACCAAGTCTGCCGTAAACTCCGCTCGTGTGTACGCGGCATTAGGATCTATAACAAATAATTTTCTCTAGAGTTTTTTCATTTTTAGCCAGTTTTTTTAACCATTCCTACCCGATCTTCAGACCTCCTCAGACCTGCTCCTGTCAGTGTCTCTGACGGGTCCCCGATGTAGGATTCTCTCCCTCCTCGGACACCTCCGGGCGTCCACAATAAATGTTTCAATCCTCTAGGGCTTCTTATAGGACTGGCTATCCCTCTACACCGTACTGACAAGCACCGCCGCTTCCTTAACCACGAGACACCCCCCCGCTGGCAGGTTAGGTCGCCTCCCTGGCTTCTCTCACAAGCAAGATAGGGGGCTGCATCCACCGATTCCCTTGGGCGCCCTGATGGCTTCCTTCCAAGCACTGGCTCAGACCTCCGACCGACAGTCTGCCCACGCTCAGGCGTGCCCACCCCCCTAGCTTCTCTCACAGGAAGGGAGCCGGGTCTGTTGCAGCTACAGCTGCTACAGTTACAGCTACCTGAGCGCCCCGGTTCTCTCTGGCTTTCTCTCTCTCCTTCCGCTGCCAGACTAGCGCGTGCCCCACAGCGCATAGCATGGCTGTCTCGTCCAGAGCTGGGGGGGGGGCAATCCAGCCAGAGATTTTAAAAAAAGGCAGGTAGCAAGTCTCAGTCTCTCAATATCAACTGGCAAGTATCAGATCAGTGCAGCTTCGCTTTCTCTGAGCCCAAAACTGCATACACAGCAGCATAGGGTTTTAACAAAACAGCCACATAAGCAGGCCTTAATAGGGTACGATGGAGCTTACGAACATCCCCGCTCGAGGTAATGCTTGGAGCCTCACAGCAAGTTCATAGTTGGCGCCATCTTGTGGCCCCTCCAAAATCTGCAGCTTCCAATAAAATAATCCCTGGTGATCCTGCCATGGATGGTATCAATCTTATGCCTCTTTTTCCATATAATCAATAGTTTCGTGCACCTTCACCCATTTCTAGGGCTAGAGGAGTTACAATAGCTATACACAAAGAATGTCCCCTAGTACCTACAGAAGTACAAGTAGATCCTAAGGGCCGCTTTCTTTTTGTTAAAGGAAAGTTCCATGGCCAGTGTTATACCCTATATTATTGTTATTATTGTTATACCCTAGCTATTGCATATATGCTATATGCACCCAATAGCCATACCGTTAAATTTCTATCTAAAACTTTGGATATCCTGGGGAAGTTCTATTGGTTATGGGAGGGGATTTTAACATTACCTTGGACCCTAGTCTAGACACCTCTTCAGGGAAAACCTTTGTGTCTCATAAGGTGTTAAGTTATGTTAAACAGCGCCTTCGCTCTCAGCATATGGTGGACCGTTGGAGGGTACTGCATGAGTGAGACAGGGATTTCAGTTATTACTCCAAAATACACAATGTATATTCAAGGATTGATATGTTGTTGATCGATCAATATTATCTGAATTATGTAAATTCATCAACTATTGAGTCAATCACCATGTCAGACTATGCTCCAATAAGTTTAACGATATGTCCGGCATCGATGGGGCACCTGGAAAGAACATGGCGATTGAATGAATCTATTTTGGATGATAAACAGAATGTGGAATCCTTGTCCCGTACATTAGCATTTTATTTTGAGACCAATATATCAGAGGGGGTGTCTGACCAAGTGATATGGGAAGCCCACAAGGCAATCACCAGAGGGGAGTTAATTTCAATGGGTTCGCGTATTAAAAAAGAGAGACAGAAGGAAATTGTCGGGCTCTTAGAGGAAATACATAAACTTGAAATTAAACATAAGGCCCATTTAAAACCTGGGGACACACAGAGACTGGAGAAACTGCGGGCAGACTTAAAACAGCTTCTTGAGCGAAAAGTTCAAAATAAACATAGATACTTTGCTCACCGATTCTATGAACAGGGAAATAAGGGTGGAAGACTTAACTAGACAACTAAAGAAACAACAGGATTCACACCATGTTCACACTATAAAGACAGGTGATAAGCAGATAGTGGGCTCCCAAGCAATATCAGCTTAGTTTCATCGCTTTTATGCGTCTCTATATAACATAGACTCAGTTCCCGTGGGGGCGGAGGAGAGTGGACATTTGGATAGAATTCAGGAATATCTTGAGACCTCAGGGCTACAGGCTATTCCATCTGTGGCCTTGGATGAAATGGAAAAAGCAATCTCCATTGAAGAACTGGACAGAGCAATTGCGGCTTTGCCATTAGATAAACCTGATGGTTTCACAAATATGTATTATAAAAATTTTTCCTCAATCCTGTTGGTTCCTCTTTGTAGATACCTGAACTCTATCTCGGTCTCTAACCCATTGCCTCCAGAGGCACTGTTGGCTTATATGATGGTTCTCCCGAAGGTAGGGAAAGACCTTCAGTGCTGTGCCAGCTACAGACCCATCTCTCTCCTTAACTCTGACACTAAGCTCCTGGCTAAAATTCTGGCCTTAAGGTTACAAGAACATAAAGTTACATTTATTCACTCAGATCAAACAGGGTTTATAAAGGGCCGAGAGGCTAGAGATAATACTATTCGAGCCCTGCATGTATTGCATTGGATGCATAATGGATCGAACCAGACCCCAAGTATAGTAATTTCAATGAATGCTGAAAAAACATTCAATAGGGGAGTATATGGTTGGAGTTTTGAGGGAGATAGGTCTGAGAGAGCGGATGATGGGATGGGTGATGGCACTGTATGCAGATCCTAGAGCAAGGGTTAATGTTAATGGTAGACTATCAGATTATTTTGAGATACAGAATGGGACTAGGCAAGGATGCCCACTGTCCCCATTGTTATTTGCTATGGTGCTGGGGGCCTTTCTGCACACAATTAGGGGAAATAGGAAGATCAGGGGGATTTGTATTGGATCAACGGAACATAAGATCTCAGCTTACGCAGATGATCTACTGTTGTACCTCTCCTCGAGTCTTTGAAGGAACTGTTGATGGAAATAGACAGGTTTGGCCTTATATCTAATTTTAAATAAATATTGAGAAATCAGTGTTGATGCCGAGCCATGTGCCTTTGAGGATGAAGACCACCTTGCAACAATCTTTTCCTTTTTGTTTGGCGTCTTGATTTTATATTCTATGTAGGGATCCATATCTCTTCAGATATAAAGCGCCTAAATGATCTAAACTATGGACCCTTGATGGTCCAATCCAAATCGGCGAATGTTAACTGCTGGAGGTGATGTAACTAAAGGGGTTAATTTCTGCATTTATGGTGGCATTGCCCAAAGATGAATGTTTTCTGGGAGGAAATAGCCCCTTGGATTAAGAAAATGACACTTAGACCTATAGAATTCTCTCCATTACATTTTCTTTTTCATGGGATGCCATCATCTGCTAGGTTTTATAGGTGAAGTGTTACTCCCCATTTGCTAAATGCAGCCAAAATATTGATACCTAGATTTTAGAAACAGTCTGGATGTTCCACTATAATGGATTGGAAAAGGGAGGTAGAAAAAGTAATGGAAGTAGAGAGATGGATACATATGGTTAAAGACCAACAGAATCAATTTAAAGATACATGGGCAGGATGGCTGTATTACTCCTCAGAAATAGGGGTGGATTAAACCCTTTTGGGGGCAATGCTGTGTTGTGAATCGGATAGTCTGTGAGATGCATCTGGTGGGGGAAAATTGGGAGGAGGTGGGGGTTTTTTTCTTCTTTTTTTGTGTTGTTTCTTTTTTTCCTCCTCTGGGAGGCACAGTGGAGAGATGACTGATGTCATTAAAGGAAGAGGATAATTTATTATAGTAAATTAGACACGGGATGGGCAACACGTAATGGAATTACATAAAGAAGTGTAGATTGAAATGAAAGGTGGAGAGGTAAAAAAATGAAATAGTAGAGTGAGATTATATTGAAGTAAAACCCAAACATAATAGGACATGAAAATAGTAATTTGAAATTATACACTTTTTTTATTATTTATATATATATTTTTTATTGCTTACCGGTATTTTTTTTTTGTATTGTTGTTTATTTGACACATAATAAAAATTGGGCGCTGAAGAGCCCCCTTTATTATTATACTTTGAATAATGTTTTGCACAAATTGAGTTTTGGTTATGGGTAGGCAAGTGGGTGGGCTTTTTCCTTTTTATTTTTTATTTTTAATTTTTTCTCTCTTTTTTTCTTTCTCTCTTTTGAAGAGGACATGACCAAGGATCTGGTGTGTTTTCTTGGGGTGGGGGGTTAGTGTGGTGTATGTTAATGTTAAAGATTTATATAGATATATTGTGCAATGTGTATTTCAATGTTGTATGTTGAAATTTGTCTTAATAAAGAAAAAGTGATTATAAAAAAAAAACAAGATATATCTACAATCTGTCAATCAGCATGAATCGTGAATAATATGAAATAACATGGAATAATTGTATCTGTAGAAATGTTGTTTATCAAAGCTCAAATATGTGTGAACTTTTTCCCTCTGGCTTGTTGATTTTAAAAATTTAAATACCTTTACAGGTTATCAGTTTAGAATTAACCATAAATTGTGGCCCTAGAATTGTTGCCCTCACTCCAATGTTCTGGCCAATACCTTATGTAGCACTACCCCCGCAGGGGCTGCTGGTAACTGACTCCCCTATTCCTGCACAGCCAGGCAACAATAATTTTTCACTCGCATCCGGACACAGTCTCTAAGCTTGGTTTGGTTGTTTTATTAGGGATAATAACTTGGATGGGGTAGAGGGGTTATGGGAGGCCCAACTTCACTGAAACAATGAAAGGGGACAACTTCATTCCTATGTACAAAGAAAATATCCTGGACTGTTCTTCCTGGACACCATCAGTCTTTAAGGATCACCAGCAAAGGTCCCTTGAGGACTAGGAGCTCTCAGTCCCCTTAGAAAAAAAGCACAGTATGTTGTGGACTACATGCAGGAGTGTTTCCTCTCCTTTGTAGAACTGCTCCCAGCTCCACTGCCTGCAGGAACTACCAGTCCTTCTGGCTGCTTGTCTACCAGCCCACCTGGCTGTTCTAAAGATCTCCTATAGCAGGTCTCCAAACCCCAGCCTGCGGGCCACATAAGGCCCGCTTGTATGTTCTATCCGGCCTGCAGCTACTTTAGATACTGCAGAAACTACAGACACAGAACTGCCAGTCTGCTTGCATCCCCTCCCCACGCTGTTCTCAGCAGGAATTCCCGACAAACATCAGAAATAGCCGCTCCCCCGCACTGCCTGAGGCTTTGCCACTCGTGCTGTGGATTATTTTCCAGGACTGCTGGCGAGAGCAGAAGGCAGGTGGGGCGATGTGTGTGTACCGCTGTCAGAGCGGATACAACAAGACAGAGGATGAAGGAGCCCCACTGTCAGGCAGCTCAGAGGTGTTGGCTGGCTGTGTGTGCTGGAGTCAGACTGGGTGTTGTGGAGGCCACCACCACCAGAGATTTGGATGGAGGTCTTGTCATGCCTGCCCCAGTGACAGCTAACCCGCCGTGGTGTGCTGCAGATTCCTCCACTGACATCATCTGGAGTGTTGGTGAGATCTGAGGGATTAGTAAACCCAAGGTGTGTGTTTCGGTGGAGGGGGGTATCTGGGGTGTGTGTTAGGGGAGTGGTATGAGGCGCAGTGTGATCAGAGTGGAGAGATATGGGGGTGTGATAAGACTGGGGGTATCTGGAGGGGTGGTGATCAGGCTGGGGGGAATGGTGTGATCAGATTGGGGGGTATCTGGGGGTTTATTCAGAGTGGGGGAATCTGGGGGTGTGTGTTAGGGGAGAGGTATGTTTGTGTGTGTGGGGGGGTGCGATCAGAGTGGAAAGATATGGGGGGAGTGATCAGAGTGGAGCGATATGGGGGGGATGATCAGAGTGGAGTGATATGGGGAGGTGAATCCAGGGGTGTGATCGGAGTTGGGGGTACCTGGGGGTGTAATCAGGGTGGGGGAATCTGGGGGGGTGTGTTGGGGGAGATGTATGTTTGTGTGGGGGGTGATCATAGTGGAGAGATATGGTGGGGGGGGTGATCAGAGTGGAGCGATATGGGGGGTGACTCTAGGGGTGTGATCAGAGTGGGGTATCTTAGGGTATAATCAGGGTGGTGGAATCTGGGGGGTGTGTTAGGGGAGAGGTATGTTTGAGTGGCGGGGTGCAATCAGAGTGGAGAGATATGGGTGGTATGATCAGACTGGACCAATATGGGGAGGGGTGATCAGAGTGGAGCGATATGGGGGAAGTGATCAAAGTGGAGAGATATGGGGGGGTGAATCTAGGGGTGTGATCGGAGTGGGAGTATCTGGGGGTGTAATAAGGGTGGGGAAATCTGGGGGTGTGTGTTAGGGGAGGGGTATGTTGTGTGGGGGGTGATCAGAGTGGAGAGATATGGGGTGTGATCAGAGTGGAGCGATATGGGAGGGTTATCAGAGCGGAGCAATATGGGGGGGAGTAATCAGAGCGGAGACATATGGGGGGTGAATCTAGGGGTGTGATTACAGTGGGGGGTATCTGGGGGTGTAATCAGGGTCGGGGTATCTGGGGGGAATGTGTTAGGGGAGAGGTATGTTTGTGTGTGGGGGGGGGTGCGATCAGAATGGAGAGATATGGGGGGGATGATCAGAGTGGAGCGATATGGGGAGGGGTGATCAGAGTGAAGCGATATGGCGGGGGAGTGATCAGAGTGAAGAGATATGGGGGGGTGAATCTAGGGGTGTGATCGGAGTGGGGGGTATCTGGGGGTGTAATCAGGGTGGGGAAATCTGGGGGTGTGTGTTAGGGGAGAGGTATGTTTGTGTGGGGGGTGGTCAGAGTGAAGAGATATGGGGGGTGTTCAGAGTGGAGCAATATGGGGGGGGCTATCAGAGTGGAGCATTATGGAGGGGGAAGTGATCAGAGCGGAGACATATGGGCGGGTGAATCTAGGCACAGATATGATGGGGTCACAGACATTTTGGAGACTCTGATAAAGACACAGACATGTAGGAGACTCTGATGGGGACACAGACGTGTAGGAGACTCTGATGGGGACAGAGATGTGTAGGAGACTCTGATGGGGGACACAGACGTGTAGGTGACTGTAATGGGGGACACAGACGTGTGGGAGACTCTGAAGGGGGACACAGACATGTAGAAAGACTCTGATGGGGACACAGATGTGTAGAAAGGCTCTGATGGGGACACAGATGTGATTATTTAAATTATATTCATTAATTTATAAATAATGAATTTTTTCGGCCCGCAAATATTTGTAAAATCTACAATGTGGCCCTTGGGCTAAAAAGTTTGTTGACCCCTGTCCTAGGGTAAGGGATAAAAAGGATTAAGTCAGGTGCTGTCCTGAAAGCGTGCTACATATGGCAGTCTCTCCTCTTGTGAATCCCTGGGTGTGCTGATGTACCGTATTTATCGGCGTATAACACGTATAAAATCAGGGGAAAATTGCGGGTGCGTGTTATACGCCGATCCCCTGCGATCCGGAGCAGCCAGATCTTCAAAATCGCCGGCCGCGATTTGAAAATGGCGCCGCCGGCGCCGAAATACACAGAGCCGGTCCTCGGCTCTTCTCGGCCACTTTCGTCTTCACTCGAGCGCCGCTCGGCTAGGTTCGGATAGCTCCGCTCATAGTCACGCCCATCCCGGGCGGGACTACGAGTGGAGCCGAAAGTGAACGAGAGCCGCCGAGAAGAGCCGAGGACCGGCTCTGTGTCTTTCGGCGCCGGCGGCACCATTTTTTAAATCGCGGTCGGCGATTTTGAAGGACAGGATGGCAGGGGTCTGGGATCACAGGATGCAAGGCTGCACTGGGGAAGGCTGCACTGACAAGGCTGCACTGGGGAAGGCTGCACTGACAAGGCTGCACTGGGGAAGGCTGCACTGACAAGGCTGCACTGGGGAGGGCTGCACTGGGGAAGGTTGCACTGACAAGGCTGCACTGGGGAAGGCTGCACTGACAGGGCTGCACTGGGGAAGGCTGCACTGACAAGGCTGCACTGACAAGGCTGCACTGGGGAAGGCTGCACTGACATGGCAGCACTGACATGGCTGCACTGACATGACTGCACTAGGGAAGGCTGCACTAACAAGGCTGCATTGACATGGCTGCACTGACATGGCTGCACTGGGGCAAGGCTGCACTGAGAAGGCTGCAATGATGGACATTTAAATGTAAGTTTTTTTTCCTTCAACTTCCCTCCTAAAAGTTTTTTTTCCCTTAAAATTCCCTCCTATATTGGGGTGCGTGTTATACGCCGGTGCGTGTTATACGACGATAAATACGGTACTTACTTTGTCCTCTTTGCTCCCTGCTGCTCCTTAGGCAAGATTCCTCTTTAAACCGTAATGCTGATAGAATCTTGCCAAAGCAGCCCAATCCCAGCCTGGAAGCAGAGCCCAGGGCTGACCTAACCACCCTGCCAGGACATTCTGATTGGGGATTGGCCAAGTTCCCTTATGTATGCACATCAGAACCTTCTGGCCTCTGCCCACTAACTTCTAGAAGCTTCTGCAAACTTCTAAATCCAGGGGGAGGTACCAGAGACCTGTCTCTGTGGAGCCATCCCGCCTGATCTGCAGTAACCCAACCCAATTTCTGACTCACATAACTTACCATGAGTCATAACTTAAATTTGCCTACACTAACACTAGTAGCACACTAGAGGGTGCTACACTTACATGTAAAAACTAGAAAGAATGTGCAACACTCAAAAACAATAATGTCAAAACTGTATAACAAAATCTAATATAATAATTGTCGCACTCTTCAAAAATACGCAGAATAAAATGTGAAATAAAACCCAAAATAAAGCATGGGACTTTAACAGTGCTATATCATCTCAAAAATGGACAGACATAAATTGCAGTTTAAAAAGTTAAACCATTTCAATATATAGTGTGCCTTTTAAAAAGAATCTACCAAACACTCCCATGTATTTGTCCACTTTATCCATTAATACATAATAAAACATTGACACACAGTTGGACAAGTTCGGCTGGAGCAGTTTCTACGTAGCGGTATTCTCATTTTGATGCCTTCTGAATTTTTCTTTTGAGTTATTTTACTTGATTTGTTTGCAATAAATCTCTGTGGCTACAATTTAGATCAGATCTATTCTCTTTTCATTTAGCCTGGTTTTGAGGGAAGCTATTCATTATTTTCTACATCTGCTGAGACAGTCCGAGGATGGTTTACATAGTTACATAGTTAGTCAGGTTGAAAAAAAGACACAAGTCCATCTAGCTCAACCATAAAAATAAATAAATAAATAAAAAATAATATCAAACAATCCCATATACCAAATCCTATACCCACAGTTGATCCAGATGAAGGAGAAAACCCCCAGCAAAGCATGATCTAATTTGCTACAGCAGGAGGAAAAATTCCTTCCTGACCCCCAAGAGACAATTGGATTTTACCTGGATCAACTTTATCTATAAATGTCAGTACCCAGTTATAATATGTACATTTAGGAAAGAATCCAGACCTTTCTGAAAGCAATCTACTGAGCTTGCTAGCTCCCCCCTTAATCTCCTCTTCTCAAGAGAGAATAAATTCAGTTCCTCTAATCTTTCCTCAGTTTGGTTGCCCTTCTCTGCACTTTCTCCAGTTCCCGATATCCTTTTTGAGAACTGGTGCCCAAAACTGAACTGCATATTCCAGATGATGTCTTACTAATGATTTGTACAGGGTCAAAATTATATTGCTCTCTCTGGAGTCCATACCTCTCTTAATACAAGAAAGGACTTTGCTCACTTTGGAAATCGCAGCTTGGCATTGCATGTTATTATTGAGCTTACTGTATGATCTATCAAAACCCACAGATCCTTCTCCACTATGGATCCCCCCAGTTAAACTCCCCCTAGTATGTATGATGCATGCATATTCTTAGCCCCCAAGTGCATAACTTTACATTTATCAACATTAAACCTCATCTGCCACAGTTGCCCAATTAGACAGTGCATTGAGGTCGACTTGTAAATTGGAGACATCCTGTAAGGACATTATTCCACTGCATAGTTTGGTGTCATCTGCAAAGACTGAAATGGTCTTTTTAATCCCAGACACTATATAATTTATAAAGTTATTAAAAAGTAAGGGTCCCAAAACTGAACCTTGGGGTACACCCCTAATAACATTAGACCATTCAGAGTAAGAATCATTAACCACTACCACTGAATTCGGTCTTTTAGCCGTTTTCTATCCATTTACAAACTGATATTTCCAAGCCCGTAGACTTTACCTTACACTTTCTCCGTGTGTGGGGAACTATGTCAAACGCTTTTGCAAAATCCAAGTATACCATGTCCACAGCCACCCCTCTGTCCAAGGTTTTACTTACCTCCTCATAAAAAGAAATCAGGTTTGTTTGACAACTTCTGTCTTTCGTGAACCCATGCTGTCTGTTGCTTAAAATATTTTTTTCCAGCAAGAACTCATCTATGTTTAAACTCTCAAGTATCTTCTAGACATGTGCGCCGTCAATAAATTTGTTTAGTGTCATTCCGTTCCATTTCGTATTAGAATTCATTTGTATTTTGTGTCCAAAATTTCGTTCGAAATACAAATTTTCGTTAGGTTCATTAAGTTTTCGTAACAATTACGAATGTTCGTTATGATGAATGTATCATTATGAGGGGCTCCCACCATCCCTGTGCTGTGCTGACTTCCTGGGTTTTTAACTTTTAGGTTCGTTAACTTTTCGTAACAATTACAAATGTTTGTTATGATGAATTTATCATTATGAGGGGCTTCCACCATCCCTGTGTTGTGCTGACTTCCTGGGTTTTTAACTTTTAGGTTAGTTAACTTTTCGTAACAATTACGAATGTTCGTTATGATGAATTTATCATTATGAGGGGCTCCCACCATCCCTGTGCTGACTTTCTGGGTTTTTAACTTTTAGGTTAGTTAACTTTTCGTAACAATTACGAATGTTCGTTATGATGAATTTATCATTATGAGGGGCTCCCACCATCCCCGTGCTGTGCTGACTTCCTGGGTTTTTAACTTTTAGGTTTGTTAACTTTTCGTATTTTGCGTAATTAACTAATTCGTATTTCTGATCCTCCCAATTGTACGAATTTACGGAAATTTGTACGAATTTTCGATTTGTACGAAACTAATCGCACATGTCTAGTATCTTCCCGCCTATAGAAGTTAAACTAACATGTCTATAGTTACTTGGTAAAGACTTCGTTCCCTTTTTAAAGATAGGCACCACATTGGCCCTGTGCCAATCCAGTGGTACTAGTCCCGTCATTAATTAGTCCCTAAAAATTTGAAACAATGGCTTTAAAATGACAGAGCTCAATTCTTTTAGGATCCGCGGGTGGATGCCATCTGGTCCAGGTGCTTTATCAACCTTTATTCTGTCTAAATATTTCAGGACCTAATACCATCCCCATTATGGAGTGGAGCTCCCCCATGCTCCTTTGTATACACAGAACTGAAGAATGTATTTAATAAATTTACCTTTTCTTTGTCCACAGTCACCCACTCTAGATTATTTTGTAAAGGGCTTACATGAGAGGGATCCTTGCAGATTGGCCAGCGTATGATTTACCCTAAGTGCCTATGACCTCTAATAATTTAGAGGTCCCATCTTTTGGTGAGCATATCTGTTGCAAGCAAGTGATGGGGTGAAGGTGGAGACTTCCTTTTTTACACCCTCTGCAGAATAGAGATTTGAATGAGGATTACTTTTTGTGTGTCTGTAAATGGACCTTCATGCATTTTATCATTGTTTTGCTAGGACTATTTTTTATTTTTATAATATTTTATGCCACGTGTTTTTGAGGAGTACAGCAATTATTGTATTATATTTTATACTGTTTTCACATTATTGTATTTGAGCAATGCTCATCCATACTTACCAACTGTCCCGGATTTCCCGGGACATTCCCAGGATTTGGACTCTTTTCCCGATGTTGTTGTTTCCCGGGAAATGTCCCGAGAAATCCGGCTTTTCACGATTATTCGCCGCTTGCCGCCGCTAGAGGTCTGCGGCACCGCCGTCCGCCATTTTTAAGAAGACCAGGAACACGGCTGGGTGGCTAGACGGAGCTCCTGCGTCGCCGCCCACCCTCCACCCCGCCCCGCCTACCCCCGCCCCGCTGCCGGTCTGTTATGGAAAGGGGTGGGGGTTCTATTGTAACCACGCGGCCGGCGGAGGGAGACACTATTTTGTATACCCCCTCTGTTCTGCAATGGCGGCGGAGACCTACTAGGACACCTGAGGTATGGGGGGTGCACTGCTGGGGATATCTGATGTAAGGGGGGGCTCCACTGGGGACACCTGATGTAAGTGGGGGCTCCGCTTGTGACACCTGATATAAGGAGGCTCCGCTGGGGACATCTGATGTAAGGGGGGGCTCCGCTGGTGACACCTGATGTAAGGGGGGGCTCCGCTGGTGACACCTGATGTAAGGGGGGCTCCGCTGGGGCCATCTGATGTAAGGGGGGCTCCGCTGGTGACACCTGATGTAAGGGGGGGCCCCGCTGGGGACATCTGATGTAAGGGGGGCTCCGCTGGTAACACCTGCTGTAAGAGGAGGCTCCGCTCGGGACATCTGATGTAAGGGGGGCTCCGCTGGGGACACCTGATGTAAGGGGGGCACCGCTGGGGACATCTGATGTAAGGGCGGACTCTGCTGGGACACCGGATGCAAGGATGGACTCTGCTGGGGGGCACCTGATGCAAGGACGGACGGCTGGTGGCAGGCGACCTGGCAGGTGACACGCTCAGGGATCCCACTGATTCAGCATTATGGTGAGTTGAATGATTTTAATTTTATATTACAATGTAATAATAGAAATAATGCACTTCAATCATCCTGACACCATAACAACCATGGTGCCTGGATGATTGAAGTGCTAACACCAGGTGTTTGGAGTATCTTTATCTGCTGATTGTTAAACTTTCTAGAATACACATATTTCCATTGTTGTGTAGGATCTGAGGCTGCTGTCCCTCCATCCCTCTCCCCCTCTTCTCTCTCCATCCCTCATTCATCTCAGACTCTAACCACACCCCCTTTGAGCCACGCCCATTTAAGGCACGCCCACCACATTTTTACTTTTCACATGACACACCTACTTGTTTTTAGTTTTAGTATGTGTGAGTGAAACAGATTATTGCGCTAGCTGCTTTGTGTAAATAAAAAGGAAGCTGCGCTGAGACATTAATTGATATTTTTTTGCACAATACCTTACATGTGTAGCGCAATTTATGTTTAGATACATGTGCCAGCCTATGAATTGGTGTGAGTACAGCTGTAACCAGGGTGGTTCAAAAACATTTAAAATAATTTAATTTATTTTAAACTATTTAAAAAAAAATCTTTATTTAACTTTATTGATATCACTAAGGGGCTAACAAGCCTCCTATGTGATAGCATGGGCAGGTGACAAGTAGTCTTTATGGAAACACCAGTGGTCTATTAGATCTTAGTGTTTCCCCTGCCCTCAACTGAAGCTAGTCAAGCACAAATTGTGAATGATTAGCTGCATCCTTGGCTATAGTAGCCAAGGAATGACAGTGTGAACCTGGAGGTGACATAATACATATTGCTTCTGGGTTCATGCATCGCAAAAGGATTGTGATGTTCCTTAATCGCCTTCTGCTCTCACTATAGGAACAATATACAGTATCTCACAAAAGTTAGTACACCCCTCACATTTTTGTAAATATTTTATTATATCTTTTCATGTGACAACACTGAAGAAATTACACTTTGCTACAATGTAAAGTAGTAAGTTTACAGATTGTATAACAGTGTAAATTTGCTGTCCCCTCAAAATAACTCAACACATAGCCATTAATGTCTAAACCACTGGCAAAAAAAGTGAGTACACCCCTAAGTGAAAATGTCCAAATTGGGCCCAAAGTGTCAATATTTTGTGTGGCCACCATTATTTTCCAGCACTGCCTTAACCCACTTGGGCATGGAGTTCACCAGAGCTTCAGAGGTTGCCACTGGAGTCCTCTTCCACTGCTCCATGATGACATCACAGAGCTGGTGGATGTTAGAGACCTTACGTTCCTTCACCTTCCATTTGAGGATGTCCCACAGATGCTCCATAGGGTTTAGGTCTGAAGACCTGCTTGGCCAGTCCATCATATTTACCCTCAGCTTCTATAGCAAGGCAGTGTTCATCTTGGAGGTGTGTTTGGGGTTGTTATCATGTTGGAATACTGCCCTGCAGGCCAGTCTTCGAAGGGAGGGGATCATGATCTGCTTCAGTATGTCACAGTACATATTGGTTCCCTCAACGAACTGTTGCTCCCCAGTGCCGGCAGCACTCATGCAGCCCCAGACCATGACACTCCCGACACCATGCTTGACTGTAGGCAAGACACACTTATCTTTGTACTCCTCACCTGGTTGTCACCACACACACTTGACACCATCTGAACCAAATAAGTTTATCTTGGTCTCATACAGTACATGGTTCCAGTAATCCATGTCCTTAGTCTGCTTGTCTTCAGCAAACTGTTTTCAGGCTTTCTTGTGCATAATCTTTAGAAGAAGCTTCCTTTCTGTGATGACAGTCATGTAGACCAATTTGATGCAGTGTGCGGTGTATGGTCTGAGCACTGACAGGCTGACCTTTCCACCCCTTCAACCTTTGCAGCAGGGGTGGCAGCACATATATGTCTATTTCCCAAAGACAACCTCTGGATATGACTCTGAGCAATGCTGGCAGCACTCATACATCTATTTCCCAAAGTGTCATTTCTTCAGTGTTGTCACATGAAAAGATATAATAAAATATTTACATGTATATATACATGTATATACAGTATCTCACAAAAGTGAGTACACCCCTCACATTTTTGGTAATATTTTATAATATCTTTTTATGTGACAACACTGAAGAAATGACACTTTGCTACAATGTAAAGTAATGAGTGTACAGCTTGCATAGCAGAGTAAATTTGCTGTCCCCTCAAAATAACTCAACACACAGCCATTAATGTTTAAACCGCTGGCAACAAACCCGTTTCCCTCTGTAAGTAAAAATGTCCAAATTGGGCCCAAAGTGTCAATATTTTGTGTGGCCACCATTATTTTCCAGCACTGCCTTAACCCTCTTGGGCATGGAGTTCACCAGAGCTTCATAGGTTGCCACTGGAGTTCTCTTCCACTCCTCCATGGCGACATCACAGAGCTGGTGGATGTTAGAGACCTTGTGCTCCACCTTCCGTCTGAGGATGCCCCACAGATGCTCAATAGGGTTTAGGTCTGGAGACATGCTTGGCCAGTCCATCACCTTTAATCTCAGCTTCTTTAGCAAGGCAGTAGTCATCTTGGAGGTGTGTTCGGGGTTTTTATCATGTTGGAATACTGCCCTGCGGCCCAGTCTCCAAAGGGAGGTGATCATGCTCTGCTTCAATATGTCACATTACATGTTGGCATTCATGGTTCCCTTAAAGAACGGTAGCTCCCAAGTACCGGCAGCACTCATGCAGGCCCAGACTATGACACTCCCACCACAATGCTTGACTGTAGGCAAGACACACTTGTCTTTTTACTCCTCATCTGGTTGCCGCCACACACGCTTCACACCATCTGAACAAAATAAGTTTATCTTGATCTCATCAGACCACAGGATATGGTTCCAGTAATCTATGTCCTTAGTCTGCTTGTCTTCAGCAAACTGTTTCTTGGGCTTTCTTGTGCATCATCCTTAGAAGAGGCTTCCTTCTGGGACAACAGCCATGCAGACCGATTTGATGCAGTGTGCGGCGCATGGTCTGAGCACTGACATGCTGACCCCCCACCCCTTCAACCTCTGCAGCAATGCTGGCAGCACTCATACATCTATTTCCCAAAGACAACCTCTGGATATGACGCTGAGCATGTGCACTCAACTTCTTTGATCAACCATGGTAAGGCCTGTTCTGAGTGGAACCTATCTTGTTAAACTGCTGTATGGTCTTGGCCACCGTGCTGCAGCTCAGTTTCAGGGTCTTGGCAATCTTCTTATAGCCTAGGTCATCTTTTTGTAGAGCAACAATTTTTTTTTCTTCAGATCCTCAGAGAAGTTCTGCCATGAGGTGCCATGTTGAACTTCCAGTGACCAGTATGTAAGAGCGATAACACCAAATTTAACACACCTGCTCCCCATTCACACCTGAGACCTTGTAATACTACCAAGTCACATGACACGGGGAAGGGAAAATGGCTAATTGGGCCCAATTTGGACATTTTCACTTAGGGGTGTACTCACTTTTTTTGCCAGCGGTTTAGACATTAATGGCTGTGTGTTGAATTATTTTGAGGGGACAGCAAATGTACACTCAGTACTTTACATTGTAGCAAAGTGTAATTTCTTCAGTGTTGTCACATGAAAGATATAATAAAATATTTTTAAAAATGTGAGGGGTGTATACTGTGTATATATATATATATATATATAAGTATTTGATACTCTGCCGATTTTGCAGGTTTTCCTACTTACAAAGCTTGTAGAGGTCTGTAATTTTAATCATAGCTACTCTTCAACTGTGAGAGACGGGATCTAAAACAAAAATGTAGTTGTAGTGTAATGTAGTTCTTGACCAGGTTTGCACACACTGCAGCAGGGATTTGGGCCCACTCCTCCATACAGACCTTCTCCAGATACTTCAGGTTTTGGGGCTGTCACTGGGCAATACGGACTTTCAGCTCCCTCCAAAGATTTTCTATTGGTTTCAGGTCAGGAGACTGGCTAGTCCACTCAAGGATCTTGAGATGCTTCTTACAGAGCCACTCCTTTGTTGCCCTGGCTGTGTGTTTCAAGTCATTGTCATTCTGGAAGACCCAGCCATGACCCATCTTCAATGCTCTTACTGAGAAAAGGAGGTTGTTGGCCAAGATCTCGCGATACATGGCCCCATCCATCCTCCCCTTAATACGGTGCAGTCGTCCTGTCCCCTTTGCAGAAAAGCAGCCCCAAAGAATGATGTTTCCACCTCCATGCTTCACGGTTAGGATGGTGTACTTGGTGTTCTTGGTGTTGTACTCATCCTTCTTCTTCCTCCAAACATGACGAGTGTAGTTTAGACCAAAAAGCTCTATTTTTGTCTCCTCAGACCACAAGACCTTCTCCCATTCCTCCTCTGGATCATTCAGATGGTCATTAGCAAACTTCAAAGGGGCATGGACATGCGCTGGCTTGAGCAGGGGGACGTTGCGTGCGCTGCAGGATTTTAATCCATGGCGGCGTAGTGTGTTACTAATGGTTTTCTTTGAGAATGTTGTCCCAGTTCTCTTCAGGTCATTGACCAGGTCCTGCCGTGTAGTTCTGGGCTGATCCCTCACCTTCCCCATGATCATTGATGCCCCACGAGGTGAGATCTTGAATGGAGCCCCAGACTGAGGGAGATTGACCGTCATCTTGAACTTCTTCCATTTTCTAATAATTGCGCCAACAGATGTTGCCTTCTCACCAAGCTTGCCTATTGTCCTGTAGCCCATTCCAGCCTTGTGCAGGTCTACAATTTTATCCCTGATGTCCCTACACAGCTCTCTGGTCTTGGCCATTGTGGAGAGGTTGGAGTCTGTTTGAATGAGTGTGTGGACAGGTGTCTTTTATACAGGTAACGAGTTCAAACAGGGGCAGTTAATACAGGTAATGGGTGGAGAACAGGAGGGCTTCTTAAAGAAAAAATAACAGGTCTGTGAGAGCCGGGATTCTTACTGGTTGGTAGATGATCAAATACTTATGTCATGCAATAAAATGCAAATTAATTATTTAAAAATCATACAATGTGATTTCCTGGATTTTTGTTTTAGATTCTGTCTCTCACAGTTGAAGAGTACCTATAATAAAAATTAGACTTCTACATGCTTTGTAAGTAGCAAAACCTGCAAAATCGGCAGTGTATCAAATACTTGTTCTCCCCACTGTATGTATATATATATATATATATATATATACGTGCAGCGGTACCCCCGTAGGGGCTGCTAAGTGTTGTGGCCCACTTGTCACTCTGCCCAGCCCGGCATTCAATCCTCAGTCATTCCAAGGCAATGAACAGTCCATGTGCTTGCTTTTGTTTGTTTTATTGAGGGAATTTAATTTGGATGGGGTAAGGGAAACATGGGATGCCCCAGTGAATTGTAGAACGTTCAATTGATGGATTGTAGAACAAACAACTGGGACAAACTACGTTCACTCCCTGTACATGTTACTACTTCAGTCTCCTCCAACACTTTCCTTGCTTGCAGACTTTTTCTCTTCCTTCCTCCTGCACATCTCTTAACTCCCAGGAGCAGCTAGCACATGTTTAAGCCTGACACTGGCTCAGCCAGGCCTCAGCACTTGCCCTTTGCAGGCAGGGACTGCGGGCCCCTATAGTGTAGCAGAAAATAGAAGATCTTTTGTGCTAGCCATCCCACTGATGGACTACTGCTCCCAGTCAGCTGTCTTAAGGCCCTGCCAGCCCTCATGGCTGCAGCTGCCCAACTCCACTGCCCAAGACAACACAGATCACACTATTGGCTCTGCACCCATCCCAGACTGCATGCTCCCAGTCCTCTCAGGCGTGCCTCCCTGTCCTCCTGACCATGCTGGTCACTCACCAGCTCCTGGCTGTGACCAGTTGTTCCTCTCCTTGAAGACTTGCCTGGCAATGCTAGCTTCTGCTGTCCTCTTTACTCCTCCTGTGCCTACTGTCCAGAGCCTTCATGCTTTATTGAAGGGCTCCATCCGGCACCCGAGCCCCGGGGCCAAGGTAACCCCCCCCGCTCCCTCAAAGGCCCCGACAGCCTTGAACTCTATCTTCAAGCTCTGAACAACACCAACTCTGTCAGGGTACTCACCAATGCCGAGATGGTGAGAGCAGCTCCCCTTGCGGCTAAGCACACTCTACCCCTGAAGGTGGTACAGAGGGTATAGGGCATAGAGAGGCACGGGTCGCCAGCAGGTAGATGATTCTTGAAAGTAGAACTCCTGCAGAGTAGAGGTGTGGAGCAGAGATGAACTGGACACCTGGATTGAAGTAGAAGACCTGGCTGGGGCTCTAACCCAACAGTCCCAATAGTGGTTGGGACCGAGCACAGGAGGGTGCCGGGAGTAAGGCACGGAGTACTCAGTGAAGATAAGTCCTTAATGCAGGCCGGGGTTATACACAGGAAGCAAGTAGGTAAGGAAGTCCTTAAGCAAGCCAGGGGTCAAACACAGGAGTAATGCAGCAGAGAAGTCTTGAAGGCAGGCCGAGGGTCATGCACTGTGAGCTGGTAGTAGAGAAGTCCGTTAGACAAGTCGGGGTCATACACAGGAAGACAGATGGCAGAGGAATCCTTGAAGCAAGCCGGGGTCAAACACAGGAGGCAGGTAACAGAGAAGTCCTTTAGACAAGCCGGGGTGAAAGTACTGGAGAGAGGAAGAGCAGGTCAGGGACAATCTGGGTCACAGCAGGTAAAACACAGGTAACAGAACTCAGGAACGGAACACTGGAAGCTGAAAGACAAACCAGCATTTAGACATTGAACAGATCAGCCTTTTATAGGCCAGCATGGGGGTGTAACGTTAACGCGTGCACGCTCCCGCGCTATTGCACCATGTCATGAACCCGTGTGCGCCGTCCCGCTGTATCGCGCACCCGCATGCGCCGTAGCGCAACTCTGCTGCGCAGGCGCACGGGAATGTTCCGATACTGGCAAGTCCTGCTTCTATTGTTTCTCTGACAAACTCCTCTCCAGCTGGACTGATCTAGGGTATTTAAGGAGGCCTTCCCCCTACCAATTCAAGTAGGGGATTGGTCAGGGCCCCTTAAAACACCACAGGCAGCTCCACCTCTCCTCTCCTTCTCTCCTTCTTGAATTTTCTAGACGAAAGAGGGAGGTCTCAGTGACACTTCCTACATTCACCAAAAATCCTAATCTAGCACCTACCTATGTAGAGGGTGCTACACTCACCCCCCACCAAAAATCCAGCTGGTCCCTCAGCTGGGAAAATTGAAAAAAATGGCTCCTGGGTCCAGGAGCAAGGGCATCCCATAAGATAAATTGGAAGGGGAAAAGGGAGATAACTTGGACAGGGGATATGTACAAATAAATATATCTGTGATTTTGCTTGATGTCCTTGGAGCCATACAGTGTTTCCGTATACGCATTCCTTGATCCTCTGTAATGGGGGATCATGGAACTCTGGTAAGAGTTCATTTCTGCTGATTTGGTGGTGGATTCAACTCAGTTTCTCATCCAACACTTTTGAGGAAAGCTTGCCTGTATCATATGGACTTTTTATTTTTGCACGGGTGGTTTTTTGCTTTTTAATTTTTACTTTTGTTTTATTTTTATTCATTCGCTCACTATATTGCTTTTTTCACAGTTATTATTTGGATTTATTATGGACATAATTTATATATTTTTTCACATCGATGTGCAATCACTTTTTTCAATTTATTAATCACGGACTTATCAATGCTTGGTTTTTACTATTAATGTGTATATGCACATTTAGTTTTTGGGTAATTGTTTGATTTCAATGAACTTTTATGATTTTTCACTATCATTAGATGCACTTATGAGATTAGTTTTGATCTTTGGTTAACAAATTATGGTTGGCGCGATTCTAATTTCCCTGTTTTTCCTTCTTGCATTAATGTTTACATGAGAGTTGCAGCTTCAGAGGGGTCATATTTTGGTTATAACTCCTCTCATTATTTGTCTTTTGTGCAGTTTTTGACACTTTACATATATATATATATATATATATATATATATATATATATATATATATATATACATTTCTGGTAGGTATTTACATCTGTACAAATAATTACAGGTCCCTGTAGCTAACAATAAATCACACACAATGTACACATCTGAGTCAGAGCATCTCTCTCTCTCTCTCTCTCTCTCTCTCTCTCTCTCTCTCTCTCTCTCTCTCTCTCTCTCTCTCTCTCTCTCTCTCTCTCTCTCTCTCGAGAGAGAGAGAGAGAGAGAGAGAGAGAGAGAGAGAGAGAGATAGAGAGATACCCTGCCCGCAGGAAACCTTGACTCCAACCGGAGGGGATGGACAGCCATCACATTCCAGTAGATCCTAAGAGAAAACAAAAACACCACAACATCCTAGACTAACACCTATCTATACACTTTGTACAGATTCTGTCGGGAGGGGGTTAGCATCCTGCCGACAAAAATATTTAAAAAAATCCACTTTAGTACATTTTCTTCCATTGTTCTGTCAGGAGGGGGTCAAGGCCTGCTGACAGAAACAATGGGGAAAGAAACACACAGTAATTAAAGTGTGTGCCGACAGTACAACTGAGCCCCAATGCTAGCCGACTGAAGAGTTAGGACTAAAGACTGTCCCTGCAGCTGTTAAACAGTGACCTTCACCTATTGCTTATGCTAAAAGGTACCTCTCAGGAGACATTGCACCATATCCTATTCATTCTCCTAGTGTGCACTCTAGACTAGTTATAGTATTATAATTCATGTTGCTTTTCTGCACTGTGTATTGTTCACTTTGCTGATTCATGAGTAAATGCCAGTCTAGTAATACAGAACTCTATTCTAAGTTACCTTAGAGTTAGCCATTTTCCCTCCCCAATGTCATGTGACTCGTTAGTGTTACTAGATCTCAGGTGTGAATGGAGAGCAGGTGTGTTAAATTTGGTGTTATCACTCTCACCTTCTCATACTGGTCACTGGAAGTTCAACATGGCACCTCATGGCAAAGAACTCTCTGAGGATCCGAAAAAAGAATTGTTGCTCTACATAAAGATGGCCTAGGCTATAAGAAGATTGCCAAGACCCTGAAACTGAGCTGCAGCACATACGCCAAGACCATACAGCAGTTTAACAGGACAGGTTCCACTCAGAACAGGCCTTGCCATGGTCAACCAAAGAAGTTGGGTGCACAGCATCATATCTAGAGGTTGTCTTTGGGAAATAGACATATGAGTGCTGCCAGCATTGCTGCAGAGGTTGAAGGGGTGGGGGGTCAGCATGTCAGTGCTCAGGCCAGAACTTGCCCAGTATACTATTGAGTTGTTGGGCTGCCCTGCATTCAGCGAGCTTTCAGAACGAGCATTCGGTGCTGCATGAGGTTTTGTTACTGATCATAGAATGCGTCTGTCCACAGACTCCGTGGACCGTTTGACTTTTCTTTTCAAATATTTTATTGGTAAATTCACATACAACTGTTACATTAAGTTCAATACATAGTATCATATGAATAGTTGACAGTGTATATAAAAGTAATGTAAAAGAATATGAGCATAATGAAAACTGAATAATATAACAGCGGGTACATTCTTAATCAAGCAACATGTTGGATCAGAATAATTAGATACATGAAAGGTTAAAGGGAGCTACGTTCCCAGTTTTACTACAATAAGGTGTTGGCCATTCCCCAAAAACAGTGGTGGGGAGGCCACCGAAACTATCACATGTAACAGAGTACATTACCAATATTTAAGTTTGGAGGGTAGGATAGGGTAGAAGAGTGAAAGAAGGAAAAGTAGTAGTAAAGAGGGGGTCTAAGAGAAGGAGATGTGGGTAGGAGAAGCAGAGAGGAAAGAGGTACCGGTCAGCCCACGCGGGCACAAGAACCATTTCAGAGTTAAGACCCACCTAAAGTAACAAGAGGCTTTCGTCAATATCTGCTGGCAAAAAATGTTCAACCCAGGGTTGCCAGGTTCTGGAGTGTTGAGGGACTTTATCAAGAATTCTTGCTTCAATTTTGCTATGTATCATTGCTTGGGTAATCCTATTCTTCATTTCGACTATGTTAAGAGTGGGTGTTTTCCAAGCTTTAGCAATCGTTTGGCTGCGGTAAATAAGTGAAGGAGGAGGCGGAGTTGTGATCTGGTGTAATCTTGCGGAAAAAGGTTAAGGGGGGCCATTGTAGGGCTAGGAGATAAGGTAACTTGGTGGAGGGTGGATGCCATCCAGAATACCGTTGCCCAGAAGCACTGCACCAGGGGGCATGTCCACCAAATATGTAGATGCGTGCCCCTGTCTCCACACCCTCTGAAACAGCTTGTAGAGGACTCTATGGGACAAGATACCAGCGCATTAACACTTTATAGTTCGCTTTCGAGTTTTTTGTATTAGACCATATGATCGTCCAGTCATCCAGTTCAAGGATAATATCTAAGTCCCTTAACCATCGCTGTGCATAGGTGGGGAGACCTGGGGGCAGTAATGTAAGGTGGGAGTATAGACGGGAGATAATACCTGGGGCATGCGGGTCCGAGTTGCACATATGCTCAAACTCAGTTAGAGCATCTAGCCCAGAATTAGATGTTATGATTGTTTGCACAAAATGTTTAATTTGGAGGTAGCGGAAACATTCTCTGTAGGGGAGCTGTGCTTGTTCCTGGATATTTGGGAATGATTTTACAGAGTCTCCACTAACTAGATCGCAAATGCGAGTGAGACCCGCCTGGGCCCAGGCATGGAATGAAGCTGGCTCTGTGCAAGCTGGGTAGAATTGGGGGTGGCCTAGATAAGACAGAAGTGGGGAGTGTGGAGAGATTAGTTTAAAGGGGGTTTTCAGTATGTCCCATAATTTAAGCGTGTGTTGTGTTAATGGATTAGTTATGGGTCCTTGTGCTGATGTAGGGAGCCATAGTAAGTTAGCTACATTAATCGGGTGTAAAGTCTATGGCCTCGAGGGCAACCCAAAGCGGTGTCTCCGTTTTAGCGTGATATAATATTGACTGGGCTAGACGGGCTGTATGATAATAATGTGAAAAGTTGGGAATGCCACAGAGCTTGTTACGGAGGAGAACCGGTCTCGCCACTCTGGGTCTAATAGGGCCCCAAATGTATTTGAAAACTTTGTTTTGTATAATCCTATGGTAATAGGGTGGGACTGTAGTAGGGAGCACTCTGTACAAGTACAGAAGCTTTGGCAATAGGGACATTTTCACAGCTGCGATACGCCCCAACCAGGAGACGCATAGTGGTAGCCAAGAATTAAGTAGAGAAGATAATTGGGAGAGCATTGGGAGGTAGTTATATTGGAACAGATTGGATGGGTCTTTAGTTAGCTTGATCCCTAAATAGGGAATAGATGAGGAGGACCAGTGAAAGGGAAAATTTTTACGTAATGTTTCAAGATCAGCTTGTGGCAGAGACACATCGAGGGCCTTAGATTTGGATTGGTTGACTTCAAGTCCAGATATGCGAGAGAATGTATCTAAGGTGCTCATAAGGTTTGGTAATGTAGTGTGGGGTGATATAATAAACATTAGTGCGTCGTCAACAAAGAGACACAATTTATGGGAAACTGACGCTACTTCCAGGACCGTTTGACTTTTATTAAAATGGATCAGTCCTGTATTACCATCTATGAAGCCCCTGATGCCGATGTCACTGATTAGGTCTTTTTGGGACGTGGAATCTCTGCAGGACTTTGAGGCTGCCTAGCTTTGAGGGTGTTCAATCATTTCATCTGGAAGAATGTTTTTGGTATAGGTTTTATGGGCACAATTAACACCCAAAGACCAATTTTCTGCACCTGTTTGACAGGTTCATATCATTGCAAATTTTTTTGCCTTTATCAAGAGCACCTCTATAGGATTTTGGTGGGAAGGAGCCCTCGACACCCAAAGAGTAATTTTTCTGCACCTGATTGACACGTGCAAATCATCGCAATTTTTTACAGCAAGGCTTATTCTTGCTTTCATCAAGATTACCTCTATAGGGTTACGGTAGGAAGGCGCCACGACACCCAAAGACCAAGTTTTAAGCACCCGTTACTTCTATCCAAAGTCAAAGCGACATGAGCATGTATCCAAAAAATCTCTAATTGCACTACACTGTGGCCTCATCATACACACTGGGTCCCCAGCTGTTACTGAGCAAAATAAAGGCAGCTTGCAGGGAAAATGTCATTTTTTGGGGGCTTTATAAATGCTGCAGCAGATTCTAGACATGGTACAGATCTGCCACTTTACAGGTAGACTAAGGGGACCCCCCCAGGCACTATATTGTAAGGAATTTTTCATTTTTATGCTTCCACTTTAAAAATAAAAAAATCACTGCTCATTTAAAACATGTCCCCCATGGCAGGACCCACAACCTATAACCATTGTATGCCCAATTACTTACATATAAGTCTTCAAAATGGGCACTTTTGATTTTTGACGTTTGGGTCCCATTGACTTTATTGGGGTTTGATATTCAGGTCCAAACTGTTTTGAAAGTTCTGGTGTGAAACAAACAGGGGTCCGTTCAGCCCATTCCTAGTTAGCAGCAGCTTGGCATTGCATGCCATTGCTGAGCCTATTATCTACATGTTTTTTTATTTAAAAAAATCCCAATGTGTTTTACTGTTTCGTTGGAGTAAAAGTTGTAGCGCCTACAAACTATATGTATATATATGTATATATACTGGAATTTAAATTTTTTTTTTATACTACTAATGGTGGCGATCAGCGACTTATAACAGGACTGTGATACTGCAGTGGTCAATTTGACACCGACGCTGGGTTGAACAGACTAACTGCCACCGATATTAATAAAGTGATCACTGATAATACTATACACTGTCACTGTACTAATAATGACTCTGGCTGGGAAGGGTTAACATCCAGGAGGTTAAAAGTGTGCCTAACTATGTGCAATGTGTGTACAGTGTGCTGCTTTTTACTAAGGAACTCTCAGTTTCTGAAACATCGCTCTCTTCATTCAGAGCTCTGTGTTGCTGTGTTGTTTACCAACACAAGAGCTCTGGGCTGTGATTGCATAGCTCCGAACTGTCCCTGATTTCGAGGGACTGTCCCTGATTTGGAGCAATGTCCCTCTGTCCCTCATTCCTCATTCCTCCTCATTATAGTTGTATATAAAGTACACTTTTTATCTATCAAAAAGTGTTTCCCAGGGCAAAAACTTTCATTTGATTTCTAAATTGCTGCATTTGTGAATTCCAAAAGCCAATATAAAGGTATAGTAGTGATAAAAAAAGCACTTGTGGGTTTAACCAATCTTGTTTTTTTGTACAATTCTCCTTTAAGGGTCTGTGGCCAGGGGTGTGTCCTATGCCTGCATACTTTTGCTGATAGGTGTCCCTCATTCCCATCTCAAAAAGTTGGGAGGTATGTGATTGCACACAGCCGATCAGCAGGTCCCAGACATGAGCCATTGCTGACAGGCTCCCACTGTGTACAATCACAGTGGGAGTTGGGCAGGGGGCACGCATGCGCGCACCCTAAACCCGGAAGTAGGCAGCGATGCATGGGTAAGTCACTTTGCCTACAGCCACCACTTGCCTGCAGCACATTGTGGGTGGGCGAAAAGGGATTAATTCATTTTATAATATTCAAAGCAAACTCACCCATCCATGTCTCAATGCTTTACTTTGTTGAGAAAATTCCTTGAAAAACAACCCCCAGCATTTCTAGCTGCAGCCATCTTGAGTAAGAACAGATGATTCACATGATCACAATGTCAACAAAGCTGTTATGAATAAAATTCATTCGTAACAGCTGTGATTCCATTAGTGATGCTGTGATTGGTACCTGGGCCAATCACAGCACCCTGTACCATGTGATAGCTGTGGGCCAATCACACCACATAATAGTAAACACAGCTGTTATGAATGTAACCCATTCATGACAGTTCAAAACATAGCTGTTACAGTGATCACCAGGGTAACAGCTATCAAAGTGTAAAAAAAAAAAAAATCCTGATCACCCCCCCAGAGTAGTACAGTGTCACTAAACTACTCTATAAGAGTGGTTAGGATGTGGATTTCTCTTCAAGAGGCAGTGGTTTCAGTGGGGAGCATCAATAATTTCAAAAAACTATTAGATAGGCATCTGGATGACCACAATATGCAGGGATATATAATGTAATACTGACATACAATCACACACATAGGTTGGACTTGATGAACTTGTGTCTTTTTTCAACCTCTGTAACTATGTAACTACTCTGATGAAAGTATGAAAAAAAAGTAACATAAATGATACTTTAACATAAATGAAATTTTTAAAAAATTGTTAAAAAATGAATACAAAATGATTATTATTTTTTTTAACATACTGTCACCAGTCAGTATTCCTGGTCAAAGCCACATCAGTTATATAATGACGCTGTAGTACTGCACTGTTGACAATATGTAAAAAAAAAAAAAAATTCTTTGTTTTCAAAAAAACTGTGACAAAAAAATGACAGTGCCTTGAAAAAGTATTCACACCCCTTGACATTTTCCACATTTTGTCTTGTTACAACCAAAAATGTAAATATATTTTATTGGGATTTATGTCATAGACCAACACAAAGTGGCACCTAATTGTGGAAGGAAAATGATGAATGGTTTTCCAATTTCATTTAAAAAAAAATAAATATCTAAAAAGTGTGGCATGCATTTGTATTCAGTCTCCTTTACTCTGATACCCCTAATTAAAATCTAGTGGAACCAATTGCCTTCAGAAGTCACCTAATTAGTAACTAGAGTCCACCTGTGTGTAAGCCTCAGAGGTTTGTTAGAGAACCTTAGTGAGTAAACAGCATCATGAAGGCCAAGGAACACACCAGACAGGTCAGGGATAAAGTTTTGGAGAAGTTTAAAGCAGGGTTTGTTAAAAAAAAATCTCCCAAGCTTTGAACATCTCACGGAGCACTGTACAATCCATCAAATGGAAAGCGTATGGCACAACTGCAAACCTACCAAGACATGGCCGTCCACCTAAGTTGACAGGCTGGGCAAGGAGAGCGTTAATCAGAGAAGCAGCCAAGAGGCCCATGGTAACACTGGAGAAGCTGCAGAGACCCACAGCTCAGGTGGAAGAATCTGAATCTGAGCACAGGACAACTATTAGTCGTGCACGCCACAAATCTGGCCTTTATGGAAGAGTGCCAAGAAGACAGCCATTGTTGAAAAAAAGCCATAAGAAGTCTCGTTTGGAGTTTGCAAGAAGCCATGTGAGGGACACAACAAACATGTGGAAGAAGGTGCTCTGGACCAAAATTGAACTTTTTGGCCTATGGCCTAAAAGCAAAACTCTCTTGTGGTGGAAAATTAACAGCGCACATCACCCTGAACACATATCCCCATCGTGAAACATGGTGGTGGCAGCATCATGTTGTGGGGAAGTTTTTCTTCAGCGGGGACAGGGAAGCTGGTCAGAGTTGATGAGAAGATGGATGGAGCCATATACAGGGCAATATTGGAGGAAAACCTGTTAGAGTCTGCAAAAGACTTGAGAAGGGAGGGGGGGGCAGAGGTTCACCTTCCAGCAGGACAATGACCCTAAACATACAGCCAAAGCAACAATGGAATGGTTTAGATCAATACATAGTCATGTGTTAGAATGGCCCAGTCAAAGTCCAGGGCTAAATCCAATTGCGAATCTGTGGCAAGACTTGAAAATTGCTGTTCACAGACACTCTCCATTCAATCTAACAGAGGTTGAGCTATTTTGCAAAGAAGAATAGGCTAAAATTTCACTCTCTGGATGTGCAAAGCTGGTAGAGACATAGCCAAAAAGACTTGCAGCTGTAATTGCAGCAAAAGGTGGTTCTACAAAGTATTGACTCAGGGGGGCTGAATACAAATGCACGCCACACTTTTCACATTTATTTTTTGTAAAAAATGTTGAAAACCATTTATCATTTTTCTTTCACTTCACAATTATGGGCCACTTTGTGTTGGTCTATCACATAAAATCCCAATAAACTACATTTTTGTTTTTGGTTGTAACATGACAAAATGTGGAAAGTTTCAAGGGGTATGAATACTTTTTCAAGGCACTATACATCTTCAAAAAACTTGTCATGCCTCTTACTTATACAACAACTTTGTGCAAGTGTACCTAGAGGAATTGAAGAACTGATGCTGTTTGATGCTGTTTTGAAGTCACACCAAATACTAATTTGATTTGGATTTCTCTTCTGTTCATTTACTTTTCATTTTGTTGATTGAAAAAAATAAACTATGAACACTTCTATTTCTGAAAGCATTCTTAATTTATAGCATTTTTTTACACCGGCCTAAAACTTTTGCATAGTACTGTATATAGTAACTAGCAGCTCATTTTGGAATCGTCCTTGTGTTTTCTGAATCATCCTCATTTACTATACTGTACATTGTATTAATTAAACCATTCCTTTGCCCATGCAAGCAAAGTAACAGGCTCATTTACTGTAGCTCCTTGCTTTCCTCAGCAGTATACAGTATACTTGCCTTTCCTTCACTCCCACAGTGCTCAGTTTATCTGCAAGGAACAAATATAAATATCTGCAACTTCTAGATATAAATGAGCATGTAACTCCATGCCCCCTGTCTCATGTGAACATTTTAGGTTAAATAAAAGTATTTGAACTCAGACAAGTCAGTTTGGAGCCTACACAGGGCTTTCTTTTTCTGTTTTTGGTGGCTGGTGAAAGAAAAAAGGTGATGCTGGGGTTAATATACTCTTGCTACATGAACCTTTTACTGCATGGGCAAAGGAATGGTTTGCTTTACTGTAACTAGTCCTTTAGGAATTTCCCATCAGAGGTCATTGTTCAAATAGTGCAACGGCTGCTTGTTTAGACACATATACCTGTGGTTACATTCTTAAAGAAAAAATGTAAGTCTGAACAAGACTGATGTTGCTTCCAGCAATAGATACGCTTCATCACTGAGCTTGGTATAATATTTTACAGCCCCAAGGTATGATAAATATAGGTTTTAAACTGAAGTAGTTTGTAACCTTGTAGCAGTCAAGTAACAGCTGTCTACCTTATATTTATTTGCTGCTGGCTATGTTGTTAAAAATGCTGATACTAAAATTACACTGGACAGAGACTCTGAATGGAATAAATTGTGGGACTGAATATTGTGCATTAAAGGTGTCCTGTTCTAAAGCCTAAATATTGAAGTGGAGAAGAATTTAAAGGTAAGTTCTACAATTGCAAGGATGGGCAAACCTTAAAAATGTGTCTGCTTGTGACTTGCCCAGTTTACCTCCCTGTAAACTGCAGTCCTTCCAAAATACTGCTAGATTGAAAAGTTAAAACTTTTTGAATGAATGTGCCTCTAATTTAAATCGTTATAAAAATATTAATTCTAAAATCTGCTTGGCTGTAACTACCTTTTTAAAAATTCAATACAAACAAAAAACATAAAATATGCAGCAGTCAACACCCAACCATCTAAGGCTGTAAATAAGGGTAACTAACTCTACATATTATGCAGTAGTGATCTCTTCCAAGCCATTAAGGACTTGTTTAGATTTGCAGTTGGGAGCATTAAAAATGGATGGTTAAGTCTTGTTTTTAGCACCACCCCCCTTAAGCTGCAAAGGCAGCAGATGGGGATGCTCACATGCCACAATCACGATGCCCATGGTAAAAACTATTTCTCCTGTGGCATTTGGCGGGCAGTACTACTGCTGAATGTAACATATTCAAGTGAATGGGGAAGTGCCCCAAAAGCCCCAAGAAGCGACCCTGTGTTCCAAAGTTATTGTACCACATGCTCAAGATTAAAAGCACATAATACTCATCTGTAAAAAAAAGGCCTCCAAGGAAGCAGTCCAACGTATCATCCACAAATAAAAATAAAATGTGAATATCTCTTCCTTTTCTCATTACTTCTACCATGTTTCCATCTACCACTGACATAAGATCTTTTCTTATTGATAAAAGTTAGATGTTTCTTATCAGAGGGATCTGGACATCTTTTGCAAAGTGATCCTTCAGAATTGGTGTTCTTCTACAATGTAAATAGCTTTGGCTTTTGGTGAAGATGAGAAGACAATATTTTGTCATTCTCGATAATTGGACAATATTTCTGCAGGGTTCCGGGGGTTATTTCAATGTCCTTATATTGTAATCAGTAATAAATTCCACATCCCATTGCATGTTCCTAGTCTCCTTAAAGTTGAAATCTGGCCAAACGATTTACACACTAGTTTGCAGTACAACATACATGTGTGCTCCTACCTGAATGTGTATACCTGGGAACTTGCCGGATCTCTCCTGGAAAACTTTTAGGTGAAGTTACCGGCTCATCACTGGCTCTGGGAGGCAATGTTTATAAACATTGTGTGCCATGATGTCATGTGACAGGACTGTCTGCCTTCTTCATTACCCTCCTCACCCCCGTTGGTCCTTCTCCCGCTGATGTTACCGCTTCCTGCACCCCTGAGTCCTGCAGACTCATGGCCTGTATTAGTTAAGTACATATTGTCTGTAATTAAGGTGGCCTTTTCTATTATTCACTACTTTTTTGCTACTACGTGGACAATCTACAGTATAGCTGCTGAAAACGACATCATCCAGCTAGTCCTAGCAAGGGATACTTAGTATTACTGCAAACATCGTAAGAAGGGTTGCAAAGAACATTTACTTGTGCCCAAGATGCCAAGTGAGCCAGGAATCTATTTACTTGGACAGCCTCAGTGGGCTCACTTGGCCACTCCATGGCAAAAGTGGAGTCAGTGGCGATATCACTGGGGCCCTGGTCCATGGCGGCAGGAACAAACGACTCCAGCTGGCAGGCAGGGAATCAAAAGGAGGAGTAAGAAGGGAAAGTGATGGGTATAACCAGGGTGAGGGGTAAGAGGAGACACAAGGTTCCATGAAAAAGATGAAATGACCATACAGTACAGAATGTGCCGTGCACTCCATGCTCCTAGCACAGACCTTGGAAAAAAACATACTTCTTTCTCAAACCTTTTTACATCTTAGCTGGTATGTTGGCACAATGAATAAATTAGTCCAATTCAACTAAGGTGCAAAAAAAATGTAATTTAAGGATGCAGATCTCATTTTAAAACCTAATTGAACTATTAATTGGAATCAAATGAATACATTCCGGGAACATTAAAACAAAAACGTGTCTTACTTTTTTTTTTATTATTATTATCGAAAATAGGCACATTCTGAGTAGCCTGTCCCTGCCAACATGCTGTAGAGAAGGGACACTTAAAGGAGAAGTATGGCCAAAGTTCATAGTGAGTTACAGCAAAGCTTACACTCCCTCATACCTATAGCTCTCCAATAAGCAAAGCTCATGCTGATTTAGGGGAATTTTATGAAATCAGTGGGCCTATATGCAAAATCATAAGCTGGACCACATTGCTTGATAAAAAAAAAAAAATCATGGCATGCTTAGTGCACTGTGTCAAGAGTGGTCATGGCTTTGATTGTGGCTGGGTTGCTGCTAGGGTTGTAAAAGACCTTGGGTGTGTTTGGAAACCTTAACTGGAGTAGTAATGCGGTGTGTGTAGCGAATGGTGAGTGTGGACAAATTGCCCCAGTGGGAAGGGATTAAAGGGGCATAGTTAACTAAAACAAAAGCCTTCTTGTTCCCATAAAATATGCTTACATTGCTGTGTCACATGCAAGAGTCTCACAGACAGATAACCTCATAACAATCATTAAAAAAATTAAATAAAACTCTTCTACTACATACAGTATGATTTGCTTGCACCAAAAAAGAGTTAACACTTTATCTGAGCTTACCTTACAGAAGAACTTCACTACAACAGTCAGAAACTGCTCAACGACCAGCAACTGTTGAGACAATGTAATGTACAATAAAGTGTATACAGTGCCTTGAAAAAGTATTCACACCCCTTGAAACTTTCCACATTTTGTGATGTTACAACCAAAAACAGAAATGTAGTTTATTGGGATTTTATGTGATAGACCAACACAAAGTGGCCCATAATTGTGAAGTGGAAGGAAAATGATAAATGGTTTTCAACATTTTTTACAAAAAAATATGTGAAAAGTGTGGTGTGTATTTGTATTCAGCCCTCTGAGTCAATACTTTGTAGAACCACCTTTCGCTGTAATTAAAGCTGCAAGTCTTTTTGGGGATGCCTCTACCAGCTTTGCACACATAGAGAGTGACATTTTTGATCATTTTTCCTTGCAAAAAAGCTCAAGCTCTGTCAGATTGGATGGACAGTGTCTGTGAACAGAAATTTTCAAGTCTTGCCACAGATTCTCAATTGGAATTAGATCTGGACTTTGACTGGGCCATTCTAACAGAAGAATATGCTTTGATCTAAACCATTCCATTGTTGCTCTGGCTGTATGTTTAGGGTCGTTGTCTTGCTGGAAGGTGAACCTCTGCCCCCCCCCCCCTGTCTTAAGTCTTTTGCAGACTCTAACAGGTTTTCCTCCAATATTGCCCTGTATATGGCTCCATCCATCTTCTCATCAACTCTGACCAGCTTCCTTGTCCCTGCTGAAGGAAAAACTTCCCCACAACATGATGCTTCCACCACCATGTTTCACGGTGGGGATGGTGTGTTCAGGGTGATGTGCACTGTTAGTTTTCCACCACATATAGAGTTTTGCTTTTAGACCAAAAAGTTTAATTTTGGTCTCATATGACCATAGCACCTTCTTCCACATGTTTGCTGTGTCCCCCACATGGCTTCTTGCAAACTCCAAACGGGACTTCTTATGGCTTGTTTTCAATAATGGCTTTCTTCTTGGCACTCTTCCATAAAGGCCAGATTTGTGGAGTACATGACTAATAGTTGTCCTGTGGTCAGATTCTCCCACCTGAGCTGTGGATCTCTGCAGCTCCTCTAGAGTTACCATGGGCCTCTTGGCTGCTTCTCTGATTAATGCTTTCCTTGACCGGCCTGTCAACTTAGGTGGACGGCCATGTCTTGGTAGGTTTGCAGTTGTGCCATACTCTTTCCATTTTCGGATGATGGATTGAACAGTGCTCCTTGAGATGTTCAAACTTGGGAATTTTTTTTTTATAACAAACCCTGCTTTAAACTGCTCCAAAACTTTATCCCTGACCTGTCAGGTATGTTCCTTGGCCTTCATGATGCTGTTTGTTCATTAAGGTTCACTAACAAACCTCTGAGGGCTTCACAGAACAGCTGTATTTATACTGAGATTAAATTACACACAGGTGGACTCTAGTTACTAATTAGGTGACTTCTGAAGGCAATTGGTTCCACTAGATTTTAGTTAGGGGCATCAGAGTAAAGGGGGCTGAATACAAATGCATGCCACACTTTTCAGATATTTATTTGTAAAATATTTGGAAAACCATTCATTATTTTCCTTCTACTTCACAATTATGTGCCACTTTGTGTTGGTCTATGACATAAAATCTCAATAACATACATTTACGTTTTTGGTTGTAACATGACAAAATGTGGAAAATTTCAAGGGGTATGAATACTTCTTCAAGGCACTGTATAGTGCAGGTGTGAGAATGTCTTCACAGCCCCCGTCATCCTCGGTCTGCATAGCCCCCCTCCACAGTTACATAGTTAGTAAGGTTGAATAAAGACACCAGTCCATCCAGTTCAACCTGAGTGAGTGTGGTTGCGTGCCTACAATTAACCCTATTTATTTAAGGTACCCATATAGCGCCATCAATTTACGCAGCGATCCACACATACATCGCACCCTATCCTCAAGGAGCCCACAATCCAAGGTCCCAAACTCATATTCATATACTAGGGCCAATTTTGGACAGAAGCCAATTAACCTACCAGCATGTCTTTGGAGTGTGGGAGGAAACTGGAGTACCCGGAGGAAATGCAGGCACAGGCAAACTCCAGGCAGGTAGTGTCGTGGTTGGGATTCGAACCAGTGACCCTTTTTACTGCTAGGCAAGAGTGCTACACCACTGCGCACCCCGAAACAGGCTTCACAGTCTCCCTAATCCTTAGGCTTCTCAGCCCCCCCCCCATTCTCCGTCTTCTCAGCCCCTCATCCTCAGTCTTCTCAATTCCCCCCCCCCCCGCACTTTGCACCCATGGAAAATACGCCACTGATGCTGATGTTTTCTTTCCTTTTGTGAGTATACATTGTTTTAATTGTTAAAAGTAAATTAAAAAATGGTATTCCAGTATGTGCTCTGTCTCTTTCCATCCGATGGCCCATATATTATACTCCTGTGGATGTTGTTATTGTTTACAGTATGGACATTTTTGACTGGATGCATATGCGCTCATGGCCTCAATTTATGGAGGTCCTGTGCTTCTGTTAAGAGGCTTGGACTTAATACTGGTGGTGGATCACTGAAGTTGGCACGTTTATACATATACATAGTTACATAGTGTCATAGTTAAATAAACATATATACAGTATGTTACATAGTTACAACTATGTTACATAGTCCAACCTATGTGTGTGTGATTATATGTCAGTATTACATTGTATATCCCTGTATGTTGTGGTCGTTCAGATGCTTATATAATAGTTTTTTGAAACTATCGATGCTCCCCGCTAAGACCACCGCCTGTGGAAGGGAATTCCACATTATTGCCGCTCTTACAGTAAAGAACCCTCTACGTAGTTTAAGGTTAAACCTCTTTTCTTCTAATTTTAATGAGTGGCCACGTGTCTTGTTAAACTCCTTTCTGCAAAAAAGTTTTATCCCTATTGTGGGGTCACCAGTACAGTATTTATAAATTGAAATCATATCTTCTCTCAAGCGTCTCTTCTCCAGAGAGAATAAGTTCAGTGCTCGCAACCTTTCCTCATAACTAATATCCTCCAGACCCTTTATTAGCTTAGTTGCCCTTTTTTTACTCACTCCATTTCCAGTACATCCTTCCTGAGGACTGGTGCCCAGAACTGGACAGCATACTCCAGGGGCGGCCAGACCAGAGTCTTGTAGAGCAGGAGAATTATCGTTTTATCTCTGGAGTTGATCCCCTTTTGAATGCATGCCAATATTCTGTTTGCTTTGCTAGCAGCAGCTTGGATGCCATTGCTGAGCCTATCATCTACTAGGACACCCAGGTCCTTTTCAATCCTAGATTCACCCAGAGGTTCTCCCTCCAGTGTATAGATTGCATTCATATTTTTGCCATCTAAATGCATTATTTTACATTTTTCTACATTAAACCTCATTTGCCATGTAGTTGCCCACCCCATTAATTTGTTCAGATCTTTTTGTAAGATTTCCACATCCTGCGGAGAAGTTATTGTTCTGCTTAGCTTAGTATCGTCTGCAAATATAAGATTGAACTATTTACCCCATCCTCCAGGTTGTTTATGAACAAAATAAATAGGATCGGTCCCAGCACAGAACGCTAGGGGACCCCACTACCCACCTCTGACCGTTCAGAGTACTCCCCATTTATCACCACCCTCTGAACTCACCCCTGTAGCCAGTTCTCAATCCATGTACTCAACCTATGGTCCATGCCAACGGACCTTATTTTGTTCAGTAAAGGTTTATGGGGAACTGTGTCAAATGCTTTTGCAAAATCCAGATACACCACGTCTATGGTCCTTCCTTTATCTAGACGGCAACTCAACTCCTCATAGATGGTTAATAAATTGGTTTGGCAAGAACGATTCTTCATGAATCCATGCTGTTTACTGCTAATGATACCATTCCCGTTACTAAAATCTTGTATATAGTCCTATATCATCCCCTCTAAGAGCTTGTATACTATTGATGTTAGGCTAACTGGTCTGTAATTCCCAGGGATGTGTTTTGGGCCCTTTTTAAATATTGGTGCCACATTGGCTTTTCTCCAATCACCTGGTACCATTCCAGTCAGTAGACTGTCAGTAGAAATTAGGAACAATGGTCTGGCAATTACTTAAATGAGTTCCCTAATTACCATCGGATGCAAGCAATCTGGTCCCAGTGATTTATTAATCTTAAGTTTCCCAAGTATAATTTTAATTCTGTCCTCTGTTAACCATGGAGGTGCTTCCTGTGATGTGTCATAAGGATAAACACTGCAGTTTTGGTTACTGAAGCCCCCTTATTCCCTAAATAATTAAAGAATTTCTTGGGATTTTTTTCGCTCTCCTCTGCTATGTGTCTTTCGTGTTCTATTTTAGCCTCCCTAATTGCACCCTTACATTTCTTGTTGCATTCTTTATAAAGTCTGAATGCTGATGATGATCCCTCAACCTTGTATTTTTTTGAAGGCCTTCTCCTCTGCTTTTATATGCATTTTTACATTGGAGTTAAGCCATCCAGGACTTTTGTTCACTCTTTTTAATTTATTACCCAATGGGATGCATTGGCTAATGCCCTTATTTAATATGCTCTTAAAGCAAACCCATCTCTCCGTCGTGTTTTTTGTTCCTAAAATTTTATCCCAATTCATGCCTTCTAACAAAGTTAATAGTTTAGGGAAGTTGGCTCTTTTGAAATTCAGTGTCTTTGAAGTCCCTTTATGTTTCCTATTTGTGTGATTTATACTGAAGCCAATTGACCTGTGATCACTGTTTCCTAAATTGACCCGTATTTCCACATCCGTGATCAGGTCTCTATTGTTGGTAATCAGTAGATCCAGTAACGCTTTATTTCTAGTTGGTGTGTCTACCATCTGAATCATGAAATTGTCCTGCAAGACATTTAGGAACTGGCGAGCCTTAGACAAATGCGTGATTCCCTCCGCCCAGTCTATGTCTGGATAATTAAAATCCTCTATTATTATAACACTTCCCATCCTTGCTACTAATCCAACTTGTGATAGGAGATCCATCTCCCCCTCCTCCCTCAGGTAGGGGGCCTATAGCATACTCCCAGTAATATTTTCTCCTTAGCTTCATCCCTTTGGAGCTCTACCCATAAGGATTCCACCTCCTCCCTAGTCCCTTTAGTGATGTCATCTCTCACATTCCATTCACTTGTACAATTTTCTTCATATATATAGGCATACCCCTCCCCCTTTTTTAACCTCTCTATCCCTGCGATAAAGAGTATACCTTTGAATGGTTGCCAGCCAATCATGATAGCTGTTGAACCAGGTCTCTGAAATTCCCACAAAATACAAATCCTTCTTATACAACAGTATCTCTAGTTCACCCATCTTGTCCTCCAGGCCCCTGGCATTGGTAAACATGCCACGTAGTTCAGACCGGTCGCATACTATCCTCTCATTGGGTGTTTTCCAAGATTGCAACTAGGACTTGTTACTATACTTACCTTGGGTTTATGTGCTCTAGTCAACCTACCACTAATGCCCCCAATACTCCCCTCTGCAATATGTTCCACGCTGACTATCTCTACCTCTGTGCCCTACCCCCGTCGCCTAGTTTAAAAACCCCTCTAACTTCTTGGCCATCTTTACTCCCAGCTGATCTGCACCCTCCTCATTTAGGTGCAGTCATTCCCTTCTATAGTACTGGTGATCGACTGAGAAGTCGGCATAGTCCTCCAGGAACCCAAACCCATCCTTACTACACCAGCTTTTCAGCCACTTGTTTACTTGCCTAATCTCCCTCTGCCTTTCTGGTGTGGTTTGATGTACTGGTAGTATTCCTGAGAATACTACCTTGGAGGTCCTTTTCCTCAATTTAGCTCCCAAGTCCCTAAAATTGTTCTTTAGGACACTCCACCTGCCAATGTGCACCATGAGAGCTGGGTCTTCGCCAGCCCCTCCCAGTAATCTGTCCACAAGATCCATGATGTGCCAAACACTGAGCGCCTGGTAGACAACATGCAGTTCGGCGCTTCAGGTCTTACAGATTGCCCTTTCTGTCCTTCTAAGAATTGAGACCCCTACCACCAGAATCTGTCTTTCCTTTCCCTTTGCTTCCCCCCACTATCACTGGAGGAGTTCTTCCCCTAGCAGCTAGGAGAGTCCCTCAGCTCCAGCAGTGCTGGTCCCTGACTGGTTTCACCAATGTCACTCAATGGAGCGTACTTATTGGGATGCTCCAGCCCTGGATCAGCCTCCCAGGCACTTCCCCCTCTACCCTTCCTGACTGTCACCCATCTACTCTTTCCTAGTGCCTGCACCTCTTAGTGCTGGCCCCTTCTGGCACCTGCTGTGTACATTCCTGGCTCTCCTTTAGTATGGAGGGACTTCTCAGTGCTGACAGTTGCTTCCCCAGATTCAGAACCTGGGCTTCCAGGGAAACAATGTGCTTACATTTTGCACAGCAGTATTCACCCTCGATCAGATAATCAAGGAACGCATACATGTTCATGTGCATCTCCACACCCACCAGGCATTGCAACCTACTAATTTAATGAGGATTGGGAATTATACTCTGTCCAAATTACCTAACAACTAGCTTCCTGACACTAATACTCAACAAGACAATACACAGGTACTCGCAGACCAACAGGTACTCGCAGACCAACATGCACTCGCTGACCCAACGTGAACCCGCTGAACCAACGTGCACCCGCTGAACCAACATGCACCCGCTGACCAACGTGCATTCGCTGACCAACGTGCACACACACAATACACAAGTACTAACGATCCACACACACTACTCAGAGAACACTCAGGTACTCACAATACACAGGAACTGCCTGACACTAACACTCAATACAGTCCACGTGCACTCGCAGCACTCATGTACTTACAATACACAGGTACACACTCACCCTACACAGGTACTTGACCCCTGTTACAACCTCTTGCTTTCCACTCTGGTTTTTTAACTCACCACGTAGTCCAGTTCCACTTGGTCCAAGTTCCCGCAAGCTCAAAGATGAGCAGGCTCAAAAATGAGTTCTCCAGAAGGTTACATAGGCCTCAAGCACCTGTGACCAATTAACCACTCCCCTTAATTAGTAGGCTGAAGGAAGCAAAGAAAAAAAAAAAGCTGTTTAAAAAGTGACAGAAAAAGGTGTTAAAAAGCTACAAGGAAAAGCCACAAAAAGAAAATAAAAATGCAACCCAGCAATCACCAGCAGTCAAAAAAGCAAAACTTGTTCACACTCTGCACTCAAGATCCCCACTGTTTAGCTTCCAAACAGCAGTCTGGTTCTTCAAGAACACTCACTGGAATTGGACATTTTTATGCTGTGATTGGCACTTTATCACTGAAGACAGTCATTTGCTTTTCACTATACTAAGATTGTCACTTTATCATTTTCATGTATAGTAATTTGTGTAGAACACTTTTAAAGGGGTAGCGCGACGTGTATTGTGTATGTTCAAATTTATATTCTGTATTCAGATAAATTTTTGAGTGTGACTCTCCTACTGTTATTGTTTTTCTTGCACTGTTCTATTCTATTTGTTTCTATTATTTAGTGTAATACTATTGCCTTTCAGATGTAGAATAACGTCAGTCATAAGAAACATTTTGCAAAGTTACTCTGAATGGTATCTTATGACGCCAAGAATGTAAATGTTAGAATCATGAACATCTGCCATTTTGATGTGACCTATTCTTTCTGAGATAAAAAAGAGTCAATCCATTTTATGATGGAGAGTGGCTACCACTCTTTGCAGGAGGTTGCAGTGCACTACACCTGCATTTTATGTTTAGCTACTTTTTACATTTTATATATTTTTTTAATGCAGTGGATTTGTCACAGTTAGGACATACTGCTGTTTATAAAACCAGTAAGCAATTTTAATGTCATGGAGGTAGTGGAACCTCTGGGGGAGATTTACTAAAACTGGTTCACACAGAATCTGGTGCAGCTGAGCATAGTAACCAATCAGCTTCTATGTTTTATTGTCAAAACTTAATTGAACAAGCTAAAGTTAGAAGCTGATTGGTTACTATGCACAGCTGCACCAAATTCTGTGTGCTCCAGTTTTAGTACATCTCCCCCTGTGTGTCACCTGGCAAATGTAGAGCCAAGGTGCAGAGTCTCAGGAACCCCCTTGTGTTCACCAGAGCACCCCACAAGGAATGATGGGCTTTGCTATAGATGGCTCCCAGGTTGTGGCCTTTGGCCTAATGTAGAAGAAAATTGGCAGGAAAGGTTAGGTTATGGTCAAACGGGCAAAAGGTGACGGCAGGCAGAAAACAAGAATCATCAGGAAACAGACAAAAGATCAAGTCAGGCTACTAACTAGTATAATCAAGAAACTGGCAAAAGGTGAGGGCAGGTGGATAAGGATTTTCAAGGCTACCAAACCAGCTGCTGACTGGAAGAAATACCATTATAGGTCCAGTTAGCTTCTAGTCTATTCACATTGTTGGTAATCAAGCCTTGATGAAAGGGTGATCTTGGACCCATGAAATGCATTGACTAGTTTGTGGATTGCCCCCACTTTTATTGGAATAAAGCTTTATCTGGACCTCTTAACAGTGGTGTGGCACTTCAATTTCCATTTTCGTTACAAGGATTGTCAAGGAACAGGCAAAAGGTCAGAACAGGCAGATAATAAAGATTGTCAAGAAACTGGCAATATGTCAGGGCAAGTGGATAACAAGAATCAATGAGAAACAGGCTGATGATGTAAACAATACTAGAAATGGAGCCAAGAGGTGAATCTTAAACCTTAAAAAAATGTCTACTGGACTAGGCGGGATACAGCTGGTCCACGCATGCCATTTTGGGTCTGGATGCTGTCTGTTTATGTTCTGCATATTGTATACTCATTTTTGGATGTATTACTGTTCTTTTGTATTCTTTTCCTTGGAACAAATCTGTGATGTTCGTGTTACGGTTTGTGCCTTCCGATGTCTAGTACTAAAAAAAAAAAAAAGAGAAAAGAAATGGAGCTGAGATCACAGGTGCCGAAACATATTCAGAGAGGTCTTTGCTTAGGCAAGTTCCATGTGTTATATAGCTTTCCATGATCTTAGAGGAAGTGTCCAGCAGCTTTTCTCACTAGGAACCAGCAAAGGGAGTGTGAGAATGTCTAACACGTGGACTGAAAGTGCCTAGGACAGGTTCCAGAGGATTTTTAAAGCTGTTGCATAGATAAACAGGAATAAGGTAAGGGTGTGAAATAGCAAACTAATCCTGCAACTGAACAGTTGTGGACAGTGACAAGGGTTGCTTTTGAAAACTGTGATGTTTGACAAATACTTTGTGCCCCTAGAGCAGGGGTCTCTAAACAATGGCCCTACAGTTTTTCAGGAACTACAACATGGTCTGTGAATGTCAGCGTTTTACAATGCCTCATGGAATGTGTTGTGCCGCAACAGCTGAAGGGCCGTAGTTTGGAGATCCCTGCCCTAGAGTAACTTGGAAGGAAAAGTATGAGGTGGAAAGTAGGCTTGTGATGTATGCAGCTAAAAGACATGGCGTAAAGGCCAACTGAAAAGGACTGATTATGGTTTCAGCCCTTAGGCTGGATTCACACTGGTGCAATCAGTAAAATGCTCACATCTCAATGCGTGATGTACAGTGCAAAGAAACTTGTCTGTCCTTCAGAACCTTAAAGAGCTTCAATGTACAGACAAAAGTACCCACATTTGCTTTGGTAAACTAACTGTATAGCAAAGTGCATTCACCTTTTACTTCTCCAAAATCGTGCAAGTAAATTTTGTTCATGCATTGAAACTAATTAGGTGCTTATTTAAAGTGGATAGTCAGTGTGCAACAACACATGATAAAACATGAGTATAGGTCTAATGTGTTTATTAGGAAGAATAGTAATATAGGCTTCGGTCTGAGCAATGGGTCTATTCATGGTAAAGTAATCAGGTTCAGTGGGAAAGTATATTTCTCCATTCATACCTGTAATTTATCCCAAAGTAATGCCAGTCAAGAGTTAGAAAGAATGTAACATGATTCATGATATAGCCTTGGTAGTAGGTTTGGTAATCTTACATCTCTGTTATGTTTGGGTCTAATTGAAGAAAATCCGTCACCATTGACCATTTGTAATAAGCTGGATCCTGAAGTCTAACCCTGGGCTCCGTGCCCCCTAAATGGCCCTTTCCCCTCCTTTTAGCCCCCCTTTGCTTTTTTTTTTTTTTTTGTACCTACCTTTTTCACGTCTTCTGGCCAGTCACCTGACATTGCCGGGTCTTCTTCACCTTTTTTCCAGTCCTCACTGGGCAGTCCTCACTGATGCTGAGTGGGTGAAATATACAGAGTACAGTACAGAGTGGGTGAAATGGTAAGGGGCAGGGCCATAACATGGCATTTACAGTATGTCTTCCATCTTCCAAGCTAAAGTGTTTGTAAAGTCAATTTTGTTTGGGTACAGCGTTGCACGACTGTGCAATTGTCAGTTAAAGCGACGCAGTGCTATATCGCAAAAAATGGCCTGGTCATTAAGGGGGCAAATCCTTCCGGGGCTGCAGTGGTTAATGCATGCATAGCATGCATTAGGATAAAAACCTTCTGCCTTTAAACAATGCTGGGCATCAATAAACCCATAGGACTGAGGACATCTTGTGGTAAAAAAGGGGTACTGCAGTTGGCAGCTCCAGATTGAAAGTGAGTATTGAAGTCATATCAGAATTTTTTATTTTATTTTTGTAAAACTGTTTAGGGAACTTAAAAAAAATAATAATACAAATGTACAAAAAATTGGAAAGAATTAATGTTTCCCATATAGAAGGGCTTTTAAGGATGTTATGCTGTCACTGAGTTGAGCACAAAAACACAGTCTATATGTTTAAAATATCATATTTATTGTACAATTTATACATAAAAACATTTGCATAAAAGAATGTATCTCAATATGTAAACAACATGAATCATATTTTTAGTATTGATACTTATTCCCAGTAATAGCTTGGAGGATACTTGAGCATAGAGTCATCCAACGTGTTTCACAGATGTATTTCTGCTTCTTTATGGAAACTCAAATATGCGTCAATAAAAAAAATCATTCAAAATATATGTAGCCACTAGTGAGTCAGGGAACCAAGCCAATACCCAATTTATGGTTAATGGTGTCAGATCCACTGACCAAGTCTGGCAGACATCGGATTGCACTTAAGGTGGAATGAGGCGGGTTTCATATGTAGATCTTAGCCATGACTTAATCGCTGGAAACGCATATTTGAATTTCCCTGAAGAAGCAGAAATACATCAGCGAAACACGTTGGATGACTCTATGCTCAAGTATCCTCCAAGCTATTGCTGGCAACAAGTATCAATACTGAAAATATGATTCACATTGCTTACATATTGAGATACATTCTTTTGTACAAACGTTTTTATGTATAATTTGTACAATAAATATGATATTTTAAACATATATTTTGTGTTTCTGTGCTTACCTCAGTGACAGCATCACATCCTTGAAAATCCTGGTTCTATATGGGACAGATTAATTCTTTCCAATTTTTTGTATTCAGTTTAATAGGATGTAGATGTGATCTGCTGTCCCTAGAACTGGTTTCAATACTTTAATTTCAAGAATACAAATGTATCCTAACTCTTGAACTGTTATACACAGCAGCTTTACCTCTCAGAGATTTTATTTTATATTCGACTTTTATTCTCTTCCTGTCATAGCAGAAATGTCAGGATGAGTGTCAAGCTGCTCATACACATATGGATTTTTTTTCAGCCTGATTCCTCCCATACACTCTAAACAGTGTGAATGGATGAATCTCCTGCTGCAGCTGAAGTATGAGCCAGCCCCGCCAGTCATTAAAAATACCCAAACAGTGCCTGCATCTGATTGGATGCAGGTGCTTTTTGGCTGAAATGTTCTGCCTGGCTCTTTTGATTTCAATTAAAGGACGTTGAGTCAACTAAGGCGCGTCATTTCTTGAATGTAATGCAGGACAATTTTAGTCAAATTGAGAAAGGCCCGACTAGGAATAGTGCTCTGCTGGACCTACTGATTACAAACAGCACATAGCTGATTAAAGGTTTGGAAGTAAGGGTTTATTTCGTTAACAGTGATCACAGAGAAATTATGTTTGCCAAAAACATTCTGGGATTTTATTTTACTTTCACTTTCAATGCTATTGGACCATTATCATGGTAAACAGGACAAATAGGCAGTGTGAGTCTCTCTAACAGGGACACAGACAGCAAAAGAAACGGACAGGTGATCTAATCCCTCTCCACTCTGGTGTCCGTTTATGAAGCAGTGATCAGCGGTGATCCCGAGGATCGCCGCTGATCACAGTCCATAAACAGTTTATGAAACAGTGATAATCGGGGGAGAACATGTTTGAACTTGTTCTCCCGCCGATTATCTCTACACACGGAGAATCCTCATTGAATGACACAGTAACGGCCAGTTTATGAAGCGGTGATCTCACCGCTTCACTGGCGATCCGAGTCAGAATTCACACTCCCAGGTTCACCAGCTCAGAGGTGGTGAATCGGGGAGTGAAGAGGAAATCTGGGGGGATCTGAGGGGGAAGGAGGAAGATTTTTAACTTCCTTATGCCTCGTTCAGACCCCCCAACACTGTAAGCATGTCCCCCTGTCATATTTATGTGTATACATATATATACATATAATGTGTATATGTATATATATATATATATATATATATATATATATATATATATGTGTGTGTGTGTGTATACATATGTATATAATGTAGGGGGACTCGTTATTTTATTAACATTAATCCACGCCGTTGAGCGGTGATAATTTATCACTGCTTGATAAACTGACATCTGGTACTGTAATCTCGTAAAGTCTCACGAGATTCCAGTATCAGGAGCCGTTCTCCACTGTTTGAAGAATTTGTAGATCGCTTCACTCCTTCAAAGGTGAAGCGATCTACAAAGCTTCATAAACTGGCACACAGAGGAGAAAGATCTTCACTGTGAATGCCGGAGAACGAAGCAGTGAATAGATTTCACTGCTTCATAAACGGACACCTCTGTCCAAACAAAAAAAAAAGTTTTGCTTTTAGTTGTACTTTAATCCTAGGTGGTTAAATACTAAAGTAAATAGGCATATTAAGGAGAAAAGGCTGTTCTTTAAGAAAGAAAAGGCCCAAAGGCTCAACATCAGCATTCCAAAACTGTAAAGAGCGCAATAAGAAATACAAGAGCACATTTAGGGCCGCAAAAATAGCTTATGAGCAACACATTGATGAGAAGAGTAAAAAAAATCACAATTTTTTTTCAAATATATTTACTACTTCCTGTACATCCTTGGGAACAAGTAGTGATACCAGGATCATTACTGCAGCTGCAGCCATGATCCTAATATATATTTTTTTTCAGGCGGCGATGGGCATTCCTGTAGAAGTAATCTGAGCAGCCCTGCAGCCACCTGATCACTTCTGCAGGGTACGGAAGGGGACCCTGTATGGAAAGTGGTTGTAACATAAACACACACACTGAGATTTAACTGGATGCACTGGTGTATTTATTCAACCGTATCAACTATGTAATTATGAGTGATGAGGGTGCCAACAGGGCCACCTAGGGAGCTAATTTTGTCCAGTTCTTGATGAACTGGCTGAAACTTACTCTGTGTAGGGCCCTGTCAACACCCTCCCACTTGACATCCTTTAAATGAAAAATAGACCTATCTTCTGCCTGACTTCAGTGATGATAAGAGGGGGCACGAGCTGAATGGGACAGTCAGGCAGGCATGTCTTGAAACTGAAAGATAATTGATCTTTTATTTTAAAGGCATTGAGCTTTATCAGATCTTTTTGGACTTACATACCACTATATGATGGTATATTACCAATTATTTACAGTTAGTCCAAAAGCTCTGAGGAAGAGGCAGAGCCTAGAAAAAAGTTAGTGCTGGTGTCTGTCAGTTGGGGCATGGAGGATGCTATACAGCAAATTCAGGTGTTCTGTCCTTACAGTGTTGGTTGTTGTGAGCCTGTGCTCATTCAGGCTGTCAGCACTTTTCCTCCCTGAATGTCGGCTTTTATCCGGAGAGTGAGTCAAGTCTGTATACACTGATCCATGCTATGACTCTTGCTCTGTGATGACAACTCAATTTTTGAGTGCAATTGTTTGTTTTTTAGTATTGTCAATGAATTGTTTTACGTGTACTATCCAGTGTGCTTTGCTTGTTTCTTTGTTTTGTAGTCTCATTTTTATTATGAAAGTGGATTGTACAGATAATATTTTTGTTTTTGGTGAATTAGGATTCTTAGGCTCTAATGTGAAGTGTACCTGATCCATTTTAATTGTTTTGCCTAAGGGGTGTTCAAGTTGCTGCTCAGTGAAAGCACTGATGATACCTTGAGATTCCACAGGTCTTACTTTAGCATAACTGTTTGCATTCCATATATTATTTGAGCTCCCTAACTTTTGTTATCTGCTCTCCTGTAAATAGAACACATTTGAAAGGTGGTTAAAGGGTTAGTTGTCTCAAAAAACTGCTTATGCAGATATTACTTTTCCCCTTCACCATCACAAGAGCGGGCTCTCAATCTCTGAGCTCAGAGCTACTGCATTAGGGGAAAGAAAGTGCATGTGAGGGGGTTTAAATGAGAGGAAGGGCTCACCTATATCTTTATTGGGTGGATGTTCCAAGTCAGAGGCTTACTAAATAGGGAAGATGAAGGATAAGCTTGAGAGCTAGGAAGCTAACAACCTGTAAATAAAATAGCAGTGACAGCAGTGATATTATATTTCTATGAAGAATAATTTTCTTTAACTATGTAACGTTACAATCTGCATCATAATGCTGGCAACAGTTGATTACTATTTAATTTATTGTAAATCTATTAATCTAATTCAGTGTTGTTTTGAGTCATCATTATTTTGCTAGAACCTTTCTGCAAAGTCACTATTCATATTTCTCATGTGTTTATTCAATATTACAACTTAATATTTAAGACAGAGGGAGACATAGTACACTTAAAAAATTTCTGGGCTGGATCATTCCATCTTGCTTTTTCCTGAAACAAAAACAAAAAAATCTTATTAGAATCGCTTTACGCATTGGCTCCATTAATTCAAAAACAATTTTATTTTCTATACTTCCATCCATTGTCTCAAGTCCCCCTTTTGTTGCATATACTGTATAGCTTAAACACTGTATCAATAGCAAAAGGAGCACACAGGAGGTACATTTGAATCAAACACATTGCAGTGCAAATACCATTAAAAAATTCATACTGTACTAAACAGTTTATAATTTAACGATCATTAAGATATCCCACTATTTAATAAATATAATAATATCCCTTCCATTTAGATGCTACACTAGTGATCACTATACATCAGGGGTGCCCAACCTTTTGAAGAGCGAGGGCCACTTAAGCGACTGGGTAACCGGTCATGGGCCACAATCAGTGGTGTGAGCGGATGACAGGTTCATGTCCGCTCTGCATATGCATATGCAGAGCGGACTCTGCATATGCAGAGCGGACACGGACACAGCCTGCTCTACTCTATGGGCACTCTGATCTGATACACCCAGACGGAAGGGGACAGATCCCCTTCTTTTTTTTCTAGCAGATCGGATTGGAGGTAGGCGGGTGTAAATGGACACAAGGTGAATGAAGGATCCGAACGGACAGGCAGACCTGATCAGACCAATCATGTGAAAGGAGCCTAAAGCCCCATACACACTATCAGTTTTTCTGCTGAGTTTTTTCCTTCAGATTTACCAAAACCATATAATATGAGGTCAAACCTTAGGAGTTTCAATGTGTATGCAATCAGGCAGGCCCTTGCACTACATGGTTTTGGTAAATCTGAAGGAAAAACTCAGCAGAAAAACTGAGAGTGTATGGGGCTTTAGGCTGCTTTCACACTGAAGTGTTGCGGTTTATCAACACCGTAGGTGCAACGCAGTGTACCTGCAACTTTCCTGTGGGTTACCTGCACTTTGTCATATTATATCCTGCAGGTGTGATACATTTTATGAAAGTGTACCAAAACTCCTGCATTCAGCACCAAACCCGCAGGTAATAACAGAAGCCTATGGCTCAGTGCAGGTAACTGCACCTGCAAATCAGTTTGAAAGCAGCCAACAGTAACCAGTGCAGAGAACAGATATGCCCATTGCTGTTTGATTTCAATTAAAACCTGACCTCAATCTTCGCTTCAGGTATCCTACAGGTATCGCCGGCTGTTGCTGTCTCAGGCGGAGTGCATTTTATATCACTTTTATCCACAATAGGGATAAAACTTTTTCACGGAAGGGAGTTTAACAAGACACGTGGTAACTCATTAAAATTAGAAGAAAAGAGGTTTAACCTTAAACTACGTAGAGGATTCTTTATTGTAAGAGCGGCAAGGATGTGGAATTTCCTTCCACAGGCAGTGGTCTCAGCGGGGGGCACCGATAGTTTCAAAAAACTATTAAACACCTGAATGACCGCAACATACAGGTATATGCAAGGTAATACTGACATATAATCACACATATAGGTTGGACTTGATGGACTTGTGTCTTTTTTCAAACTCACCTACTATGTAACTATGTAACTAGGTATGTGACAGGAGCCAGCGCTATACAGGAAGCATCAGCTCTACTCTCTACTGTAGACGCATACTTCCTTTACCACTGGCTCCATCCTCAACAATGCTCTGGGATGGCGGGTCGGGAACCTGCGATCTGGCCTTCCCGACCCGCCATCTTAGAGCAGGAGGCCGCATGCCACATCGGTGGGCTCCATGGGCTACATGTGGCCTGTGTACCAGCAGCTGGGCATCCCTGATATACATACTGGTATATCAGAATAATGGTAGTATCACACAAGCAGCCATAAAAAAAAAATCAAACCAACAATCTTTATTCCATTACTTTTAGAACTAAAAAAAATAAAATATTGGCACCCTGTACCACATGATTAGCTGTAGCCTAACACAGATCACAATAGTAAGCAAGCTGTCATGAATGAAAGCCATTTTTTAAACATACTGTCACCAGTAAGAAACCCTGATCACCTCCACACCAGTCATATGATGACACCCTACTGCACTGGTGACATTATGTACCAAAAATAAAAGAAATGTAAAAAGAAACCCACATTTTATTTAATTTCTTAATTTTCCAAAAATTGTGACAAAAAAACAAACTTTGGATTGTTTACTTTCCAAAAAGGGGTCATCTGGGGGGCATTTGCACTGTCATTTTAGGGCCTCAAGAAATGAGATAAGAGGTCAGTACATCAGGATTGATTCATTTTTTAAATATATATAAAAAATCTGTGATGGCGAACCTTGGCACCCCAGATGTTTTGGAAGTACATTTCCCATGATGCTCATGCACTCTGCATTGTAGTTGAGAATCATGGGAAATGTAGTTCCAAAACAACTGGGGTGCCAAGGTTCACCATCACTGCCATAGTTTGTAGACTCTATAACTTTCAGACTAAATAATATACATTTGGGTTATTTTTTCAAAGAAATGTAGCAGAATACATTTTGGCCTAAATTTTTGAAGAAAGATTATTTGTTTGGTATTTTTTTTTATAGCAAAAAAATAAAAAAATAAATACCACCAAAAGAAATCTCTATTTGTGTGGAAAAAATTATAAAACTGTAATGACTAACTATGTAACTAAGTAATTTGCGTACATGACCGAGCAATTGCCAGTTAAAGTAGCACATTGCTGAATAGCAAAATATGCCTGGTCATGAAGGGGATAAAATCTGGTGGTCAAGTGATTAAAATGAATTCCAGGTATTTATATTTTATGGATGGATATTTTATGCATAATTACATTGGACTAATACTTACAGTAACAATTGTGATGGTATGAGGCCCTGCCACAGTGTGAGATTACAAAATGGTTGGGGAAAGAACACTGGGTTTGCACATGTGCAGCATGTGAAACTCCGTGGTGTATATTATGGATGGAGAAAACTGTAACTACACAGTCCTGGATTGGGCTCCGTAGTTTGGTGAATTCAAAGTGTCTTGGGTGGAAAGAAATCTCCAACCAAGTGTCCGTCTTTTGTGGAAAACCAGCAGAGCATGTGTCCACTTGTACACTGTCCTTATAATGATGGTCTGGTGAGTGCTCAGGGCAGTTGCTGCCATTTGGAGACAGATCCCTGTCAGGAGACCTGGTTGTTTCTATCAGACTGCATCCCTTGTAAGGGAGACTTGTTGCCCAAAGGTCTGGGAAGGTCAGGACAGCTACGTGAGCCAGGGAGACCAAGAAAGGGTCTTAGAGGTTGAGAAAGCTGAGGTGGCTAGCGAGACAAGGGGGGTTGGAGGAAGTCTGGAAGTTTCTGAAAGTGGGAACAAACCCAGGGGGGCTGGAGAACCCTGTTTGGAGGCCAGGAGTGGGCCAGTGCAGCGAGGTAATGCAACCAAGGCTGAATGAGCCTTAAAGTGGAGTTCCACCCAAAAATGGAACTTCCGCTTTAAGTACAAGTGACCCCCTGACATGCGACATTTGGCATGTCATTTTTTTGGGGGAGGAGCGGGTACCCTGTTTTTACGGGCACCCAGCTCCCACTTCCTCCCCCCCGCTCTGCGGCGCCGGAAGGAAGTTCACCTCTCCCCCCTCCCTCCCTGCAATCTTCTAGGACACGTTACAGGTCCCAGAAGTTTGACCGGCCATTCACAGCGCGCACCGCGGCTCACGCATGTGCAGTACGTGCTTGGCTGTGAAGCCACAGAGGAGAGGAGCGAGGCTTCCTGTACCCGCATCGCTGGACCATGGGACAGGTGAGTGTCTGATTATTAAAAGTCATCAGCTACACTTTTTGTAGCTGCTGACTTTTAAATGGGTGGAACTCTGCTTTAAGAGCCAGGTGGCTTAGTATTTTTTCGTTATTTGTATTTGTGGGAAAGGAACACCTGCGTGGGAATCTTGGATGGACCTTTAATTTTGATTTATTAAAAGTGGGCTGCCGAGTCCTTAAAGCAACAGTAAAGCTTTATTTAAAAAAAAAAATAACAAACATGTCATGGTTTTGCACAGAGCAGCCATGATTTTCTTCCTCTGGGGTCCCCCGCCGGCACTCCAGGCTCCTCCTCTTCAGCAAGTGTCCCCATGGAAAGTCGCTTTCATGGGGGAACCCATGCGTGCTCGCTCTGGAGCCATGCTGTTTGCGCCTATTGACACAGAGCACAGGGCCCCGCCCCCTCGGAAGTGAGATCTGCTATCAATCTGCCTAGGCAGGAGGGAGACAGCGGCGAGAGCCACTGCTCTCATGCACATCGCTGGATTGGATCGGGTTCAGGTAAGAATAAGGGGTGGGGGATCTGCAGCACAGAAAGTTTTTCACCTTAATGCATAGAATGCATTAAGGTGAAAAATCTTAAGGCTGTAGAACCATTTTAACTATAGTTCTGGCTGACATGCACTCACTATACGAATGCATCTACACACCTTCTTTACTCACCTCTTTCTGTAATGGTGTCTTTCATTTTTGGGGACATTGTGACAGGGACCTTCTTGCATGGGCAAATTATCCAAATCTGAGGAAGAATCTCCCTGTGGTGCATTCTCCTCATCCAAATCTGACCAGCCAGAGGACTCTGAATCAGAAGGGTGTAAGGAAAAGGAAGGAATGCAAGCCCAAACTTTCTTAACTGATCTTTTGAAAAATGTTACCATTTCCCACCTAAGACATTTGAGTGGAGAATTCTTCTTGGCTTACACAAGAAGAATTTAGTGTCCCAGAGGAGGCTTCCCCTGCGTTTCAGGATAGTAAGAGCCCTGACTGTCTTTTAGAAGGAGAAGCTTCAGACACCTGATACCCTGATGGAGATCCCCTGTTAATAGGGAGTGACAATATATTGGTCAAACTGCCTATAGCCTCCCCTCTTCATCAGGGGGATGATGAAGACACGTGACTCCCTGTGTCGAACACGCGTAGGGGAGGGGCCAGGATGGAGTGAGCAGCACACAGCTGAGTTGGGAGAAACGTATTCCCCGCGGCACACACATTGGCGTTCCTATACAGCTTTTTATTGTTTGGTGCACAGCAGCACCAAGAGTATGTGAGTACCCCTTTGTGGGAAGTGGTTTTATATTTAATAAACTGGCATTTAATAGTATTACACTATATAGTCTCTCTTCATTTTTATGATTGGATGTCTATGGAGCCCTATTAACCCAGAGAGGAGATTGTATCCAGCTTACTATGCATAGCCCAGATGGTGGCTACAAAGCGTGATTTGACGCAGCTAATCACTGTGTCACATGCTCTAAGGTGAGCGCAATCACTTTGGGGGGTCACCAAGGCACATCACGGTTGTTTGCTACATTTGTATTCAGCACGCTGGATGATTTGGACATTAATTTCCTTTGGATACGGATGCACATTTAATTTGGACATTTTTTTTGGACACTATTATAAGGATTTCACCAACACAGATTATATCAATTGTGTTTGAGATGCACTGGACACTTATATGCAATTTGATTTAATATTTAATTTATCCCTGCGTGTTGCACTTTATGCGAGACACTACATGTTTTTCAGCTAATCACTAGATTGAGATATTCATTGTTATAATTGTATATATGCACATTGCACTTAGAATTGTTTGGACATATATATTGCAGATGATGATATGCACAGTGCATGCAGGAAGTTATCGTATAGAAATATATGTTCACCTTGTTTGAAATTTATTATATATATATTTATTTACTTTTTTAAGTGATTTTGGGTATTATTTTTATGTTATATTATCAAGCGCAGCGCAAAAATCTTTTATATATATTCTTTGTACGGTTATGAATACGTGAACTGCGTTTGCTGCTAGATATCGATTTTATATATTTTTTGATTTTTGATTTTTCACGTTTTGTGCACACTGAGCATTGGATTATTGTGGCTCGCAAGACTTCTCTCTGAGGGTTCCAGAAAAGACATCAACAAAAGCTATTTACTCCGAAGTCTGCAACAGGTTCTTTGCAGCTGAGCAGAATTTTGATCCTTGCAACTCGGAGATTGCCCAGTTGCTATCATTTCTTCACATGGATCTGGATTTGGGGCTCAGCCTGGTTCCATAAAGGTTTAAATCTCAGCCATATCAGATTTCACCAGGGAAAATGGGCATATGACCCACCAGGGGAACACTTCAAAAGGTCAGTCCTGAGACTTTGCCCAGAGGAGTAATAAGGTTCCCCAGTAGGTTTTTTTTCTGGTCCTCGATTTTCCTGCCAGAACTCTGTACCATCAGAAAGCAGTCCTCAGTGGCACATCACTCGAGAGGCAGTGTCCCTCGATAAGTTCAAGGTGCAGAGTATTGAATGTGCAAGCACTTGGGGCTACAGAGTACTTTATCTTATTCCTTGTGGACAAGTTGGGGCCTATGCCCCTCGAGCAGAAGGTGGCTTCTGTTTTCATCTTACAAGCAAAGTGGAGCTTCCATCCTTTCTGGCAGAGACAGTACCTAACCTACACAAGCTGGATGTACCAAGTGTCTAAAATGCCTGAAAAAGGAAAGGGATGGTCGGCACTCAAGATGACATCCAAAATAGTATTCCTTTATTAAATACATGTACAGAGCTGTAAAATGCCATGACTAAGGACTAACGTCCGAAACGCATAGGCTGTTTTACAGCTCTGTACATTTATTTAATTTATGTGGGAAGGTTGCAACGCCCTTTACACCTGTTTTCCTTGGATGTCTAAAATGCCTACCTTTAAGCCGCTTCCTAGTTAAAAGCAGTTTGTGTTTCCATCAGGTACGCCTGGAGGAGAAAGCTCCGCAAAACCTTGTCGTGAAAACACAGAATAGTGACGGCAGAAAAAAGACCAAGTAGTCCATCCAGTCTGCCCTGTTTTTTTTTTTTGTTATACGTTTTTATTTTTTGTTAACATTTTTGTCTAAGTATAGATTCCAAGAATGTTTGAAGCCATTCACTTTTGACTGGCTCACTACCTCTGCTGGAAGTTTATTTCAAGCATCAACTACCCTTTCATTATAATAATACAGGGGTAGGCAACCCCCGGCACTGGTGCCGCAAGCGGCACGCGAAGCCTCTTTTGCCAGCACTCGACTCCCTCTCCAACAGCAGAGCAGTGCAGGGAAGTGTCAGTGAGAGGCTAATGCATTCCAATCTCACAATTCCCCATGCCGCACCTGCACTGGGGGGAAGACACTGTGCCCCCACACATTGTAAACAATGGGAAACAACGATTGGTTATCTAACTTTGTTGTAGCTGCGATCGTCAGCTTTTGTCATGGGGAGAGATTGGGTGCAGTTCTGCTAGGGGGGCGGTCCCTGTTTCCAGGAGGAGGAGGACTGTGATTGGTCACTGCCAAATGCAATCACAGTCCTGCTAGCCCCGCCCACCATCTGGAGGAAGATGACTCGCTTGGTTGCCACTACCAATCTCAAAGAAGGGATTTCACTGTGATTGAGAAAACCACAATCAGGTGACAGTTTGTGGAATTACTGTTAAGCTTCTGGGAACTTTGAAATATATATATATATATATATATATATATATATATATATATATATATATATATATATATATATATATATATATATATATATATATGTATGTATATATATATATATATATATATATATACTGTATTTATTGGCGTATAACACTCACTTTTTCTCCATGAAAATCGTGTGCAAATAGCGTGTGCGTGTTATACGCCAATACTTCGGAGGGGACAGGGAGGGGGGGCAGGACGAGCGCCGTCAGATTACATACAGCGAGAATCTCCTGTTTACTTGGCGGCATCTGTAATAAGAAGTCCCGTCTCTTGGGCCGCCTTTGGACCACTGTTGTGTCTATCATAGGAGATTCTCACTGTATGTAATCTGACTGCGCTCGTCCTGCCCCCTCTGGGCTGCAGATGGGCATCGATCAAGCTGCATTGATGGCAATGGTGAGGCTGCATTGATGTGGACTGATGAGGCTGCATTGATGGCACTTGTGAGGCTGCAAATGGGCATTGATCAGGCTGCATTGATGGCAATGGTGAGGCTGCAGATGGGCACTGACCCTTATTTTGCTTCAAAGTTCCATATTTAAAATTTAAGTTTTTTTCCGGAAACTTCCCTCTTAAAATGAATGTGCGTGTTATACGCCTGTGCGTGTTATACGCCGATAAATACTGTATTTATGTGTTTCTGTGTATGTGTCACTTACTACTGACCCCTCAGCTCTGCTTCATCTACTACTACCAACCTCTACATCACCTACTCCCAACCTCTGAACTCTGCGTCACTTACACCTGACCCCTGAACTTTACGTCACTTACTACTGAACCCCTGCACTCTGTGTCCCTTTAAGCCACAGCCAGTATTCAGCACAATGAAAATCACACCCAATTTTGCTGCAGCGGGACCGATCTTGCACAAAGGCTCACTGCTTTCAGAAAATGCCCCTGACCTGAGCTCATCATTGCATATCCATTCAAGATGCTTGTTATGTGACATCACATACAAGCACGTGGGCTGGATGCAAGAGGCGGATCAGCAGGGATGAGTGTGCCACGACAGGTAGATGTGTCTCATCTCTGCTTCCTTGCACCACTCTGCATATTGCGCATATCATAGAGAAGAGGGTACAGCAGTAAAGCAGATGAGTAGGAGGGTACAGAGATGGGACAGATGAGCAGGGGGATTTAGCGGCGAGACAGAAGAACAGGAGGGTACGAAGGTGGGGCAGATGTGCAGGGAGTACAGTAGTGGAAGAGATGAGAAGGGGGTTCAACGGTGGGACAGAAGAGCAAGGGGGTTACAGTGATGGGGCAAATGAGCAAAGGGTTACAGTGGTAGGACAGAGGCGTAGGGGGGGGGTTCAGTAATGGGCCAGATTAGAGGGAGGTTACATTGGTGGGGCAGTTGTGAAGGGGGTACAGTGGCAGGGCGTAGGAGAAAGGAGGTACATTGGTGGGACAGATGAGCAGGGGGTTACAGTGGTGGGGCAGAAGAGCAGGGGGGTACAGAGGTGGAGCAGAAGAGCAGGGGGGTACAGAGGTGAGACAGATGTGAAGGTGGTAAAGTGGTGGGGCAGATGAGAAAGGGGGCCACAGTGGTGGGTGCCATGAGAAGGTAGTTCAGCAGTGGGACAGAAGAACGGGGGTACAGCAGTGGGGCAGATGTTCAGGGGGATACAAAAAGCCGGTATAAAGGAATAGTAGTGGTGAAAAAAAAAAGCACTTGTAGGTTTAACTAATTTTTAAATTTTTTTGTGTATAATTCTCCTTTAAGAGGGCGTGGCGGGGGGGGGGGGGGTGTCCTATGCTCCTATGCCTACATACTTTCGCTAATAGGTGTCCCTCATTCCAATCTCAAAAAGTTGGGAGGTATGTATTCACCACTGGTATTAGCATGTTTTTTTTTACTTTCATGTCATCCCTTCAACAAAAGGTCTTAATATCTGCTTTTTCGTTTAACCACTTCCCACCTGGCCACTGCACATGTACAGTTGGGTGGGCGCTTCCTCCTTCTGAGTGGACGTTCCTGAACGTCCTTCAGGAGGGAGCGGGATCACACGGCCACGCAATCCCGATGCGCACATGTCCCGTGGACACGCCGCATCTCAGATCGGCAGGAGGGCTCTGTGATTTGCCGTCCTGATCACATGATGCCTGTGTCCAATCACAGCCATCTTGTGATTTAAACAGCCTGGGGGACGTCACCACAAGCGGGATTGCGCAGCCGCATGCCCACGCAGCGGCACGACCCTGATGTGCCTGCGTCCCCTAGAGACAGGGCAACATGCACGGAAGGAGGGCTCTGTGATTGGCCCTCCTGATCACATGACGGCTGTGTCTAATCACAGCTGCCATGTAATGTAAGCGTCCTCCTGTTCTTGTCGCTCGTGGCGCGGTGATCGGGGATGAGGCGTGTCCCTCAGGACACAGCCCATCCCAGATCAGTGTAAAGAGCCAATAAAAATGGCTCTTTATCAAGTGACCGAGCTGTTACCGGGTTCTTCTCCTCACACACCGATCGTGTGTGAGGAGGAGATTGCAGTATAAGCTCATTACCGCTTACAGTGCACACCAACACACACGGATTGCCCCAGAAATAAAGAGGATCTGTCACCAGCCCATCAAAGTACCTGTCACCAGCCCATCTGAGTAACCGAGTGCCTGTCACCAGCCCATCTGAGTACCTGAGTACCTGTCACAACCCATCAGAGTACCCGAGTACCTGTCACAACCCATCAAAGTACTCGAGTACCTGTCAGCAGCCAGAGTATCCGAGTACCTGTCACCAGCCAGAGTACCCGAGTACCGGTCACAACCCATCAGAGTACCTGTCACCAGCCAGAGTACCCGAGTAGCTGTCACCAGCCAGAGTACCCGAGTACATGTCACCAGCCCATCAGAGTACCCGACTACCTGTCACCAGCCCATCAGAGTACCCGAGTACCTGTCACAACACACCAGAGTACCCGAGTACCTGTCACAACACACCAGAGTACCCGAGCACCAGTCACAGCCCCTCAGAGTACCCGAGTACCTGTCACCAGCCCATCAGAGTACCCGACAGTAGCGGCCCATCCATAGGAGGTGCCTGGGCACCGCCCCCCCCCCCTCCAGGCAGTCTAAAAAAAAAAATGTAAAAAAAAAAAAAAAATTTTTAAAGCTGGCCCTTTAAAAAAAAAAATACACAAAAAGGTCCTTCAGTGCACTGTGTTCGGATGCCGGATACAGTGCGACGCCGGACACAGTGCACTTATGGGAAGCGCCACGTCTATGCAATCACGAGATTGCATACGTGGCGCTTCATTTGCGGGCGTTTAGTTCACTTTGCGGCGCTTTTTGAAGCGCCGAGTAGCTTCCGCCCAGCCCTAGTATCTATTACTATGGCCAGGCGGTTTGATTGACATCTGAGTATGACGTCACTTCCTGTTTCTCTCCAATTGCGCCCAGGAGAGAGAAGCGGGAAGTATGAGAACAACGGAGCTCTCCAGGAGACACTGCTGGAGAGGACAACACACAGCAAGGTAAGTAACCGGGGGGGAGGGGGTTTGATGGTGACACACTCTGCAATCTGGTGACACACTCTGCAATCTGGTGACACGCGCTGCAATCTGGTGACACATGCTGCAATCTGGTGACACACGCTGCAATCTGGTGACACACGCTGTAATTTGGTGACACACGCTGCAATTTGGTGACACACGCTGCTGCAATTTGGTGACACATGCTACAATTTGTTGACACACGCTGCAATTTGGTGACACATGCTGCTGCAATTTGGTGACACACGCTGTAATTTGGTGACACATGCTGCAATTTGGTGACACGCGCTGCTGCAATTTGGTGACACAAGCTGCTGCAATTTGGTGGTGACACACGCTGCAATTTGGTGACACATGCTGCTGCAATTTGGTGACACACGCTGCAATTTGGTGACACATGCTGCTGCAATTTGGTGGTGACACATGCTGCTGCAAATTGGTGGTGACACCTGCTGCTGCAATTTGGTGGTGACACATACTGCTGCATTTGGTTGGACACAGGCTGCATTTTATGTGACACAGGCTGCATGTAAGGAGGGACTCCGCTGGGGACACCCGATGGCATCTTGTGGCAGGCGACGTGGCTAGTGACATGCTCAGGTCTCCCACTGATTCTGCATTATGGTGAGTTGAATGATTTCATTTTATATTACAATGTAATAATAGAAATAATGTGCTTCAATAATCCTGACACCATAACAACCATGGTGCCGGGATGATTGAAGCGCTAACACCAGGTGTTGATGCTGATTGTTAAACTTTCTAGAATACACATATTTCTATTGTTGTGTAGGATCTGTGCCTGTTGTCCCTTCATCCCTCTCCCTCCATCCCTCGTTCATCTCAGACACTAACCACACTACCTTAGAGCCACTCCCACTATTTCGCTGAAACCACACCCATTTTCACCAAGTGGGAGGGGTCAAAAAGGAAGGGTGGGGCTTGGCGCCCCCCCATCCTAAAACTTCACCAGCCTCCACTGGTACCCGAGTACCTGTTACCAGCCCATAAGAGTACCTGAGTACCTGTCACCCTGTCACCAGCCCATCAGAGTACCCGAGTACCTGTCACCCTGTCACCAGCCCATCAGAGTACCCGAGTACCTATCTGCAGCCCATCAGATTACCCTAATACCTGTCACCCCCCCCAATAGAGTACCCGAGTACCTGTCACCAGCCCATCAGTGTACCCGAGTACCTATCTGCAGCCCATCAGATTACCTGAGTACCTATCTGCAGCCCATTCCTCATAAAATATACCTTGGGGTGTTTGCTTTCCAAAATGGGGTCAGTTTGTGGGTAATTCCACTGTCTTGCCCCTAGGACCTTCAAAAGTGTGATAGGTAGGAATGAAATTAGTGTAATTAGTGTAGTAATTTATGCTCCTAGAACGCCTGAAGGTGCTACTTCAATGTTGGACCTCTCTATGTGGCCAGGCTGTGTCTCATTTCTTGAGGCCCTGAAATGTCAGGAAAGTACAAATACCCCCCAAATGACCCCTCTTTGAAAAGTAGACGGTCCAAGGTAATTAATAAGAGGCATGGCAAGTTTTTTTAAAGATGTCTTTTTTTTCACTGTTTAACAATTTTTTTCCACAATTCTTGCGAAAATAAAGAAATTATTATTATTTATTTTTTTTACACACAATTTTCATAACAAGTTATTTCTCACACACAGCATAGACTTTTACACAGATTGGCCACATAGAGAGGCCCAACATGCAGGGAGCACGTCAGATGTTCTAGGAGCATAAATTATACATAAAATTTCCTAAAAACCTCTTCATCACCTACTCCCAACCTCTGAACTCTGCTTACACATGACCCCTGAACTTTGCGTCACTTACTACTGAACCCCCGCACTCTGTGTCCCTTTAAGCCACAGCCAGTATTCAGCACAATGAAAAGCACACCCAATTTTGCTCCGGCGAGCCCCATCCTGCACACAGGCCCACTTTTGTCAGAAAATGCCCCTGACCTGAGCTCATCATTGCATATCAATTTGAGATGCTTGCATGTGACATCACATACAAGAAGGGAGAAGGGGGTTCAGCGCTGGGACAGAAGAGCAAGGGGGTTACAGTGATGGGGCAAATGAGCAGGGGGTTACAGTGGTGGGGCAGTTGTGCAGGGGGGGTACAGTGGCAGGGCAGAGGAGAAAAGAGGTACATTGGTGGGCCAGATGAGCAGGGGGTTACAGTGGTGGGGCAGAAGAGCAGGGAGGTACAGGTGTGGAGCAGAAGAGCAGAGGGGTACAGAGGCGAGACAGATGTGCAGGAGGTAAAGTGTTGGGGCAGATGAGAAAGGGGGTTACAGTGGTAGGTGTGATGAGAAGGGGGTTCAGCGGTGGGACAAAAGAATGGGCAGATGTTCGGGGGGATACAGTGGTTGGGCAGAAGTGCAGGAGGTACAATGGTGGGAGAGATGAGAAGGAGGTTGAGTGGTGAGACAGAAGAGTACAGTACAGCGATAGGGTAAGATGAGCAGGGGGTTACAGTGGTGGGACAGATGAGCAAGGGGGTTCAGTGTTGTGCCAGATGAGAAGGGGGTTACAGTGGTAGAAAAGATAAGCGGGAGGGTTCCATGTTGAGGCAGATGTGAAAGGGAGGTGCATTAGTGGGACAGATGAGCAGGAGGTTACAGTGGTGGAGCAGAAGAGCAGGGGCTACAGAAGTGGGGCAGAAGAGCAGGGGGATACAGAGGTGGCACAGAAGAGCAGGGGGGTACAGAGGTGGGGAAGATGTTGAGGGGGTTACAGTGGCGGGGAAGAGGAGAAAGGAGGTACATTGGTGGGGCAGATGAGCAGGGGGTTACACTGGTGGGGCAGAAGAGCAGGGGGAGCAGAGGTGGAATAGAAGAGCAGGAGGAACAGTGGTGGGGCAGATGAGAAGGGGGGTTACAGTGGTGGGTCAGATGAGCAGATGGGTTCAGGGTTTAGGACAGGTGAGAAGGTAGTTCAGCAGTGAGATAGAAGAGCATGGGGGTACAGCGGTGGAGCAGATGTGCAGGGAGTGGTGGGGCAGACGAGAAAGGGGGTACATTGTTGGGGCAGATGAGCAGGGGCTTATAGTGGTGGGACAGAAGAGCAGGGTGGTACACTGGTGGGGCAGATGTGCAGGGGGTTACAGTGGTGGGACAGATGAGCAGGGGGTACAGAGGTTTAGGCAGATGTGCAGGGTAGTATAGTGAGGGGACAGATGAGCAGTGCGGTACAGTGGGGGGACAGATTTGCAGGGGGTACAGTGATCTGAGGTGTGAAGGTGCAGGAATTGGGGCTGATCTAAGGCTGATCTACCTGCATTGCATAGCGGGTATCTCCCACTGTGTCTCAAAGCTCAGTCTGAAATGCTGTGACAAAAGTTCCGCCCTCCTCTTAGACCAGCTCATGTGATAGACGCAGTGTTCTATCACACGAGCTGGTCTAGGAGAGGGGCGGGACTTTTGTCACAGCGCGGCCGAAAATTTCAGAGTCGGCTCCAAGACTCCCACTGTGTAAGGGAGGGAGAGAGCGGAGCGCTGCAGCCACAGTTCAAATCGCGGTATACCTGCCCTCACTCGAGTAGGGGGGCTTTTTCAGCATAAAAAATGTGCTGAAAAAGTTGGCTTATACATAAGTATATACGGTATTTGCAAGATTTTATCATAGAAACTAAAAGAAAGTGTTTTTGTTTTCAAGATTTTCACTCTCTTTTCACTTACAGTGGGGAGACCCCTTTAAATTTTTCACTCTTTGTTATAGTGCAGCCATTTGCTAAAATCATTTAAGTTCATTTTTTTTCCTCATTAATGTACACACAGCACCCCATATTGACAGAAAAACACAGAATTGTTGACATTTTTGCAGATTTATTAAAAAAGAAAAACTGAAATATCACATGGTCCTAAGTATTCAGACCCTTTGCTCGGTATTTAGTAGAAGCACCCTTTTGATCTAATACAGCCATGAGTCTTTTTGGGAAAGATGCAACAAGTTTTTCACACCTGGATTTGGGGATCCTCTGCCATTCCTCCTTGCAGATCCTCTCCAGTTCTGTCAGGTTGGATGGTAAACGCTGGTGGACAGCCAATTTTAGGTCTCTCCAGAGATGCTCAATTGGGTTTAAGTCAGGGCTCTGGCTGGGCCATTCAAGAACAGTCACAGAGTTGTTGTGAAGCCACTCCTTCCTTATTTTAGCTGTGTGCTTAGGGTCATTGTCTTGTTGGAAGGTAAACCTTCGGCCCAGTCTGAGGTCCTGAGCACTCTGGAGAAGGCTTTCATCCAGGATATCCCTGTACTTGGCCGCATTCATCTCTCCCTCAATTGCAACCAGACGTCTTGTCCCTGCAGCTGAAAAACACCCCCACAGCATGATGCTGCCTACACCATGCTTCACTGTTGGGACTGTATTGGACAGGTGATGAGTAGTGCCTGGTTTTCTCCACACATACCGCTTAGAATTAAGGCTAAAAAGTTCTATCTTGGTCTCGTCAGACCAAAGAATCTTATTTCTCACCATCTTGGAGTCCTTCAGGTGTTTTTTTCAGCAAACTCCATGCAGGCTTTCATGTATCTTGCACTGAGGAGAGGCTTCCGTCGGGCCGTTCTGCCATAAAGCCCCGACTGGTGGAGGGCTGCAGTGATGGTTGACTTTCTACAACTTTCTCCCATCTCCTGACTGCATCTCTGGAGCTCAGCCACAGTGATCTTTGGGTTCCTCTTTACCTCTCTCACCAAGGCTCTTCTCCCCTGATAGCTCAGTTTGGCCGGGCGGCCAGCTCTAGGAAGGGTTCTGGTCGTCCCAAACGTCTTCCATTTAAGAATTATGGAGGCCACTGTTCTCTTAAACCCTTAAGTGCAGAATTATTTTTGTAACCTTGGCCAGATCTGTGCTTTGCCACAATTCTGTCTCTGAGCTCTTCAGGCAGTTCCTTTGACCTTATGATTCTCATTTGCTCTGACATGCACTGTGAGCTGTAAGGTTTTAAATAGACAGGTGTGTGGCTTTCCTAATCAAGTCCAATCAGTATAATCAAACAAATCTGGACTCAAATGAAGGTGTAGAACCATCTCAAGGATGATCAGAAGAAATGAACAGCACCTGAGTTAAATATATGAGTGTCACAGCAAAGGGTCTGAATACTTAGGACCATGTGATATTTCAGTTTTTCTTTTTTAATAAATCTGCAAAAATGGCAACAATTCTGTGTTTTTATTGTCAATATGGTGTGCTGTGTGTACATTAATGAGGAAAAAAAATGAACTGAAATTATTTTAGCAAATGGCTGCAATATAACAAAGAGTGAAAAATTTAAGGGGGTCTGAATACTTTCCGTCCCCACTATATGTTGCAAAAAAAAAAAAGTGGTGATTAAATACCACCAAATAAAAAAGCTCTATTCGTGTAAAAAAATGATAACAATTTTGTCTGGGTACAGTGTTGCATGTCTGAGTAATTGGCATTCAAAATGTGAGAGTGCTGAAAGCTGAAAATTGGTCTGGGCAGGAAGGGGGTATAAGTGCCCTGTATTGAAGTGGTTAACTAATTCCATACAAATTACTTAACACCACAAAATGATATTTGATTCTGCATTTGCTAATTAGGGCAGTGGGTTGGGAATGGAACCGAGGGACAGTGCTCAGAGGTGGGTAGGGAGTGGAGACAAAGGGTGACTCGGGGGGGGGGGGGGTACCTGCACCTTTTCTCTGAGAAAAAAAGCCCTGGTTATAGCTATCCCAAAGTATGACACATAGGTTGGACACATAGTATATTACACATAGGTTGGACATGATGGACTTGTGTTTTTTTAACCTCACCTACTATGTATGTAACTATGAATTATGCCTTTGGATGTGGTTTATTGCATACAGTGCATGTTAAAGCAGTCAGTCAAAGCGGCTGTATGCCCTGAGAAAAAAAAGAAACTATAAGGCAAAGGCATAATGAGCTAGTATGCACCGCATACTAGCTCATTATGAAGTACTTACTCTAGAACGAAGGCCCCACACCGCCTACCGGTCACCGGCTGCACGCAGGGTGAATATCTCCTAAACAGTGCACGTTTAGGAGATATTAATTTTACCTATAGGTAAGCCTTATTATAGGCTTTCCTGTAGGTAAAAATAACCAAGTGGAGGATACAACCACTTTAGTGAATATTCATTTTTATATTTTACAAATTAGCTCAGTTTCTCTTATGGCATAAGAATGCTTTACTTACGCTTCAGTCTGCAGAGCAAGAATTGCCTCCTCTATCTGTGTATCTGGTATATCTCTATCAACCTGGGCAAGATATTTATAAAGGAATGTGAATGTCTCAAAAGGAATACGAGCAGCACCACCTTCTGGGTCCTCTGTTAGTATTTCACACGCATGTTTCAGTGCCATGGAAATGGTCTGCAAAGAGGAAAAAATAGATGTCTGTGTGTGCAGAGGAAAAACAGTAAACACATGTAATATTACTATCAATAAAGGAAACAATATTTCGTTTTATACCAGAATGATTGTACTATGTGTGCAATAATTATTAGATTTGCAGGGTGGGCTGAACATATTATTAATGTTCCCTCTAGCAACTGCTCCGGAGTCTGGGCCATTTAAACTGAGTACAGCGCACTCTGCTTGCTCCAGCTTTGCTCAGCTGCAGGCTCCTCTGGGTCATTCAAATTATGCACATGTGTAGTGTGTGGTCTCCTTCTCTAGCTTCTTAGCTCAGCTAGATCTGCAGTTGTCATGGTGCTGTACATGTAATCAGGTATGACACCAGTCATTTGGTGGCTTGACAGTTTGGTTGAGAGCACAAGCACTCATGATTGTTATCATTCATGGCATGCCTTGAATGTAAGGCCTGGTCCACAAAAACGCACTCCAGATCTGTTCCGGATGTGTTTTTGCCTCCGCATTTTTAATGTGTTTTCCATGCGTTCTGGTGCGTTTTTGATGTGTTTCCGGATGCATTCCAGATGCTTTTTTTCTCCACTGTACAGGGGCCAGTGTGTTTTTGATGCGTTCCAATGCATTTTTGATGCGTTTTACTGTTTTTTTTTTCTGGAACTGGAGAGCCCTGGAACTGACTGCACTGGTGTGAACTATGCCATTGGAAACCATATAACCTACTTTCCATGTGTTTTTGATGTAGAAAAAAAACACACTGGACTGCTTTTAGGGCCAGTTCACATCATAGAAAGGCAGTCCGGAGGTGTTCCAGATGCTTTTCTGCATGCTCATTTTTGAAGCGTTTCTGGTTTTGTTTTTGATGCAGTCCAGTGCATTCCACCCCCCCCCCCCTTTGTCCTTAACCTCAAAGCCTCATGCACACTGGACGTTTTTTGACGTTTTTACAGCAGCTTGTTTTTGACTGTAGACGTTTTTTTTATACAGTCATTAAACTCTCTATCATGTTATCCTATGTGTCCATGCACACATAGGCTGTTATCAGCAGATTTGGGCAGTGGCGTTTTTAAGCAGTAAAAAAAACCCCAAAACTAGTGGGTTCTGAGAGATGTTTTACAGCTGTAAAAACGGTCTATTGCTGATAAACGCTGATAAACATCGATAGACGTTAAAAAACGTCACTCACCAGCGTTTATTAACGTTTTTGATCCATTGAAAAAAAAACATTTTTTTCTTAAAAGAAAAAACACGCTAAAACGCTAACGCGTAAAAGTGCTAAAAAATGCCATTGCAAAAAACGTGGAAAAAAGTTGAAAAACTCACTGCAAAGCTACTGACATTTTTATAATGTTCAAAATAAAAAATATGTAAATTACTGCGCCAACCTTAAAGAAAATGAGCAGCCAACACAACAATGAGACTAATTGTAATGCAAGTGAGGGTATAAAGTGTGGCGCTGGGAATGTGAAGTAAAGGGCTATATAAGGGAGGTGGTTTCTCCCTTACAAGCCTATGTATAAAGAAATGTTTTACAACTAAATGAGATATCAAAGAATGATAAAAACATGTGAACACCAATGTCATACAATATAAATTCACTCATCAACAAAAAATGAAAATAAATGTGATATATCACTGCTAATAAAAGATGTGACAGAAGGCACTATGAGTGCAATAATAAAAAAAATAACTAGTGAAAACAAATAGGATAATGTGACATATGTGGAAAGTCCCAAAATAAGGTTTAGAGGATGTGTAGGTCCCAAAAATGGTGGTGGTAAGTAGAAACGATATCAACACGCAACAGACAGTCTCTGGGGTGAATATATTCGGTGGTAAATGTGCACCTAGGAGGTGCCGTCACCATCAAGGGAACACAAGAAGAGGAGAAATACCCTTACCGCACGTGGTGGACCCAACTCACCGTACGGTGGCGGATCAGTCGGGCATAAATCAGAAGATCTGAAACCGGAATCTCAAGCAGGACTGGACGGTGACCCCTTCAGTGGATGGATAGCCCTCCAGGACGCCAAGTATGGAGATGGATGGAAGGTGGCTGCGCCAGCCAACCAGATATAGCCTTGCTTCCGGTTCAAATAAAGGTAGTTAGGAATGTGACATGTGAGAGAAAGAAAAAATCTCCACATGGTGTAAATCCGTGTAGGATTTATTGGTAATAAATTAAAAACAGATATCCAAAAATTACAAATTCCATAAAATCAAACAGATAAAAAATATAGCGCAGCGAAGAGTGGCCAGGGCCGGCGTGTTTCCTCGATTGTGATGGCACCTCCTAGAGACTATCTGATGCGTGTTGATATCGTTTCTACTTACCACCACCATTTTTGGGACCTACACATCCTCTAAACCTTATTTTGGGACTTTCCACATATGTCACATTATCCCATTTGTTTTCACTAGTTATTTTTTTTGATTATTGCACTCAATGTACCTTCTGTCACATCTTTTATTAGCAGTGATATATCACATTTATTTTCATTTTTTGTTGATGAGTGAATTTATATTGTATGACATTGGTGTTCACATGTTTTTATCATTCTTTGATATCTCATTTAGTTGTGAAACATTTCTTTATACATAGGCTTGTAAGGGAGAAACCACCTCCCTTATATAGCCCTTTACTTCACATTCCCAGCGCCACACTTTATACCCTCATTTTCATAATGTTATTTTAACGTCCAGTGTGCATGAGGCCCGAAAAGCGGTACTTCAGTCATTTTTTCATCTTTCCATCTATTAATATTAGAAAAGTATGAGGGATGAATGTGAGGTAATTATGACCCTACAAAGGTACCATCCCATATAGAACAGTTACTTACCAAATGAGAAAAAAAGGGGGTGGGACTTTGCATGTACCTTGTAGGGTATAATAAATACACATACCAAAAAGGTTTAAAAAAATAAACAAATCTTAAAATTTCCATATACAACAAATGGTTCTAAAGTGGAGTTCCACCCAAAAATGGATATTCAGCTTTAAGTGCTGGTGACCCCCTGACATGCCACATTTCGCATGTCATTTTTTTGGGGGGGGGATCAGGTACCCAGTTTTTTCTGGCACCCAGCTCCCAGGCGCCGGAAGGAATATCACCTCTCCCCCCTCCCTCCCTGCAATCTTCTGGGACACGTCACAGGCCACAGCCAGGTGCCCACAGTTAGAATGCTGGCACTGCGGAGAGGAGGGGGAGAGGAGCGGGGCTTTGTGCACCCGTATCGCTGGATCGCGGGACAGGCGAGTGTCTGATTATTAAAAGTCAACAGCTACACTTCTTGTAGCGGCTGTCTTTTTTAAACCTCCGCTTTAAATTTTAAAAAATTGAATACAACAGTGGTTTTTAACCAGTTGTATTCAACCTTTTCAAATCTAACCATTTATATATAGAAATTAAAGATTTTTTTTTTTTAAACCTTTTTGGTATGTGTATTTATTAGACCCCACAAGGTACATGCAAAGTCCCACCCCATTTTTTTCTCATTTGGTAAGTTTCCATCTAATAAATCTTCTGTCCTTGTTGTTTTAACTTTGGATAGTAAGACTTTTTTTTTCTGCCAGTAAATACCTTATACAGCCCACTTCCTATATCTTGTTTGGAAAAAATCCTAGGCTTATGACATCATGCACAGCTCTCTCTCTAACTCTCCTGAGAGCTTGCCAGGAAGGGAGGGGGTATGAGTCATAAGAGGGCCAATGAAAGCTGCAGAGCTGGAGTTGTGCCTCTGCGTAAGTCCAGGAAGTGAACAGGCAGCAGCTTCAGCTGCCCACAGTTAAAATGGTTGCAACCAGACTCAGTGGAGGGAGATTTCTGCAGCATATTTGGCAAGTACAGAACCAAAGTATGTTAGAAGGCTGGCCGTGGTCCAGCCTAAATTTATAGGAGGAGCCTGAGGGCTATATATCCCTCCACATTGGCTCATTTCCTGGGTTAGCTGAAGCGTCATTTCTGGGTTCAGGGCAACTCGCGTCACTTACAGTTTTCGGCTAACAGAGCAGCAGCGCGGTCGGCTGCAGGAATCTCATCGGTTCCTTCTCCCAGTGGTCGCGGTTCCGGTAGGTGCGGGCGGGTGGCATCAATGGAGTCGCCGCATCGGATGCCACCCAGCCCATTCAGGTGCCAGCCCGAGCTCAGTGGGGGGGGATCAGTACGATCGCAGGGGAATTCCGATTCGGGGGGTGGGGGATGCTACCCATTCACCTGAATGGGGCCACGCCGCTAGTGCCCTGACACCATGTGCATTTTCAGGGGTTAAGGTTCAGGGGTGGAGATGACACAGCACCTTCTCATCGCCTGTCATCCCATTATATTCTATTCTATGTCCTTGGGGCTGTGTGCTTCTAGAAACATTTATATCAGTAAAGCCTGTCATTTCTGAATGCCGTTCTGTGAGCACTCGCATTGCTTGGTTCTTTTGGCGTGCATGAAATCCTTCACTTTTTTCACATTCTCTTTGGAACAATTTCTGGATGTTCAGTGACAGAAGTTTCTTTCAGTAACAGATAAGATGGCTGCTTCGGCGTCACATGCGTCCCTGGAATGTACCATGTGGGATATGTAGCAATAATTAGCTACGGCGTCCCAGTACTTTCCTCTTGTTATGGAAAAGCATAATAAGAATAAGAAAAAGCAGGAAGCTCAATGGCCATGGGCTGGACTGGCATAACTGATGCAGTGGCTGGTTGGGCCGCTTCTCCAGGTGTAGCGACTGTCTGAATTGCATCGCCAGGTGTAACGACTGTCTGAATTGCATCACCAGGTGTAGCGACTGCCTGAACCACATCGCCAGGTGTAGCGACTGCCTGAATCGCATCGCCAGGTGTAGCGACTACTTGGATTGCATCACCAGGTGTAGCGATTGTGGAACTTGCTGTGCATTCAAGGGAGTTTAGCAACAGGCAAAGGTAGGGGTAATCCAGGGGGCTTGACTTCTGAGGATTTAGAGGAAGTTTCCAAACAGGGCTCAAGGCTGCGAGACAACAGATAAGTTTGGCTTCTAGGAGGAGAGGATTCAGGCTGTGGTAATTGGCTGGAGAGGTGACCTACAGAGAATTCAATAGACTTGTCAGCGTCTTTTGCTATAACAGAGTCATATAAAGGCACATTGTTATGATCAGGATCTGAAAAGGACTGTATTAAAGGCACATGACTGGTACTGGGCACACAAGAGTTATAAATGGGCAACTGGTCAGCAGTTTTAATGCATTTCTGGATGCAGGTCAGGGACCAGGACTTAATCTCCTCTGTAGACCAGTCTATGTGTAGATTGTGAAGTTTAAGCCAGGGATACCATAAGATAAGGGCAGGAGATGAGATCAAGTAGAAGCTAATTGTCTCCCTATGAAATTCCACAATGGTCAGGGTAATAGGTACAGTGCACAAGGTCACCAGGCGTATGGACAAGGGTGAGTTATTAACAGCTAAGACTGAGAAGGTTCTGTGCACCTTAGTCACCGGAATCTGTAGACGGTGTGCTAGGACACTATCAGTTAAATTGCTAGCAGAACCAGAATCTATGAAAGCTGAGAGGCGGTGAGAAAACTTGGCAGAGCTAAGTTGTGCAGGGACAAATAGTTTATCTCTGAGGGAAACTGACATAGTATAGTCTATACAAGCAGACCCCACCCGCACTAGACTCTTGGCATTTCTCGGCTTATTAGGACAGCTAGTGACAAAGTGGTCATGGTTGCCACAGTCTAAGCAGAGTCCCTGAGATCTCCTTCTAGCCTTTTTCCCAGGGGATAAATAGGTAGCACCAATTTGTATGGGCTTATCCTCCTTGAGAGGGCTCAGCAAATGAAGAAAAGGTGGGCAGCGTAGTAGAGGGCATAGAAACAAACCTCTCCGTACGCCTTTCCCGTAAACGCGTGTCTATATGAATGGCTACTTGCATGGCTTCATTCAATGACTTTGGTTCAGGGTAGTGTAATAAGGAATCCTTGATGGAGTCTGATAAGCCTAGCCAGAACTGGCTTCTTAGAGCTGGGTCATTCCACCCTGAGTCAGGTGCCCAGCGGCAAAAATCAGAACAGTTTTGTTCAGTGGAGCGTTTATCCTGACGTAATGACCTAAGATTAGCTTCAGCTAAAAAGGCATGGTCAGGATCATCATACAGTAAACCTAAGGCCTTGAAAAAAGCTTCAACTGACCCTTTGGCTGGGTCATCTGCGGGGAGGCTAAAAGCCCAAGACTGGGGATCCCCCTGCAACCATGTAACAATCAGGTTAACTCACCGTGCTTCAGAACCAGAGGAGCGTGGCTTAAGCCTAAAGTAAAGCATACAACTAATTTTAAAGTTGGAAAACACATGGGGATCACCAGAAAAACGATCAGGCTGGTTAACTTTGGGCTCTGGCTCCTGCGTTACTGTTGGAGGTGCGTTTACATGCACAGACAGTTCCTGAACTTGGCATGTCAGTTTGCAAATTTGCTCAGCAAACAAGCAAGCCTGTGTAGAGTCCATCTTGACAGAAATGTTTTGTGTTAAAGGCTTGTGATAATGTCACGTCTACCCCAACGCAGGTGGTCAGACACTATAGCTGGCTACTGTGTGCTTCACCTATAGCAGCCCCCTTTCCCTTAAGGCAAGCAGGCCTACCAGTACTTGGTTGCCCCCGGACTTATACACAATGCTATAGTGCCTGGCCACCACACCAGGGCAGATGCGAACTAAGCAAACAAACAGACTACTTGCAGTTAGCAGACAGATAGCGTGGTTCTATGACAGTCCAGGTAAAAGGCAGGCTGAGTTCAGGGAAAAGTCCAATATCCAACACAGGTCATCCAAACTAGCAAAGCAGGGCAGACATACAGGGAGCTCGATCAGGAACAACACAGGTATCACTCACTATCACAAGCGAAGGACTGAGCATTTGGCTTGCTTACAGTTGACTGACCACATCAATCACTTTGCAGGTGGACACAGACAGGGAGAATGCAATAGCCAAAACCTGGATGCTGGAATGGTTCGGATTGGCAGGGGGCAGGCCTCCTTAAATACCTAGGGTCAGCCCAGCTGGGGTGTAGTTGTTCGGGAGGAAGCTGGAGATGGAGTGCTAGGCTGTCAGTGGCCTAGGAGGGAGCTCCCCAGTTTGGGGGGGGGTGACCTTGGGCCTCGGCTTGTGTGCGGACGGGACCTTCTAAGAACACGTGGTGGTACCCTGGACAAGAGGCACGGGAGCAAGGAGAGAGGACAGCAGAAGAGAGCACTGCCGGGTAAGTCTCCAGGGAGGAAGACAGGTCGCAGCCAGGAGGGCTGGTGAGTGATGCACAGTCAGGAGGACTGGGGAGGCACGACTGGGAGGGCTGGGAGAGAGCAGTCTGGGATGGGTATAGAACTAGAAGTGTGGACTGTAGAAACATGGGCAGGAGAGAGAGGCAGCTGCGGCCAGGAGGGCTGACAAGGCCTGAAGAGGTGGTACTGGGAGCAGTAGCCATGTGTAGGACAACTAGCACCAAGGACTGTCATATTTGGCTACACCATAGGGATCCTAGGTTCCTACCCGCAAAAGGATCTTTCAAGGCCTGGCTGAGCCAGTGTCAGGCCTAAACCTGTGCTAGTTGGTCCTGGAAGTACAACCAAGTGACGTGCTGGAGTTGTTGAGGAGGAATAGTCTGCAAGCAAGTGTTGTGCTGGAGTGAAGATTGGAGTGTATATGCAAGGATATATAGTTGGTCCCATGCAAATATAATGCAATTCAGTGGGCATCCCATATTCCCTTATCCCATCCAAGTTAATTCCGCTCAATAAAAAAAAAAAAAAAGTGCATGGACAGTTTTCTGTCTAAAGAGTGACTGAAAAAATTGTGTGCCTGGGTGGGCAGGGTGACCAGTAGACTACAATTCTCAGCAGCCCTCACAAGGGTACGGCTACATAAGCATAAACCTCTTTTTTTACTTTATTATTTAAAATAGGAGCCTTTAGAATTACTTAAATTACTAGGAGCTTAAAGACAACTTACCCCACCGAGAGTACTACAGGCAAGGGCCAAAAATTTTAGCCATTCCACTTCTCTTCCAAAATTATCTAGTTCCAAAATACTCTGTAGCTGGGCTTGTGGTAAACAAAGATCTTTCCACTTTTGTTCCAGTTCATCTTCATTTACAATAATCTTCAAGGACAGCTGAAAAGAAAAATATAATGTGGAGAAATGTATTTTAATTGACTTCACCATAGCCATCAGTGTTAACACTGAGTTTGTTTAAAGGGGAATCTGACTTTTATTTAAAAAATATTTAGGGTATGTAATTGCTACACAAGTCTTTTTGCACAATGTCAATTCAGTACACTGTTATAGGGCGTACACACGGTCGGACTTTGTTCGGACATTCCGACAACAAAATCTTAGAATTTTTTCCGACGGATGTTGGCTCAAACTTGTTTTGTCTACACATGGTCGCACAAAGTTGTCGGAAAATCCGATCGTTCTAAACGCGGTGACGTAAAACACGTACGTCGGGGCTATAAACGGGGCAGTGGCCAATAGCTTTCATCTCTTTATTTATTCTGAGCATGCGTGGCACTTTGTCCGTCGGATTTGTGTACACACGATCGGAATTTCCGACAACGGATTTTGTTGTCTGAAAATTTTATCTCCTGCTCTCCAACTTTGTGTGTCGGAAAATGTCCGATGGAGCCCACACATGGTCGGAATTTCCGACAACACGCTCCGATCGGACATTTTCCATCGGAAAATCCGACCGTGTGTACGGGGCATTAGTGTAAAGAGGTTCCCTAGAATTGTAATTTCCGTCTCATATGGTTGGCCTATTAATGTTGTATTTCAACACTGGGACAGATAATGGAACTAAAGAAGAAAGACCATCCTATTCAGCATTCAGAAAGTAGGAAGCAGCTGTAGAAATGAGTGTGTTCTGTGTTTTAGTAAAACTGAATTTGCAGCAGCTGCCATGCCCTTTATCATTTTCCTCCATACTTGACAGAGCCAGTAGTGAAGTCTGATGCTTTGCCCTAACAGTAAAGAACCCTTTCCCCAATCTAAGGTTAAACTCTCTTTCTTCTAACCCCAAATTGTGGATGCATGTCTTCTTCAGGGACCTTTGAGTAAACAGGTTATTACAGTTACTAAATTCACATTTGATATATTTGTACAATGTATTCATATTCCCCCTTAAAGAGTAACTCCACTTTTGTTGAGAAAAAAACACTCCCCTCTGGGTGATCTATGTACATTAAAGAGATTTTAACAAACTTTGTTGCAGATTCCAACCATTTGTTATTCTGAAGAAATCCCTGTGTGTTTGTCTGTGTCCATGTGAATCTAATGGGAGTGGTTGCATAATTATCAATCAGCTGCTGCGCTTGCAGGGCTTTAATGAGGAAAATTGCATGGTCTGCATCCCTTTAGATGTGATTTTCTATTGGGAGTATCTCACCAAAAATAACATTTTTGTTGCAGGGGGTGCCTGAAATCTGAATTGTATCTTAGTGCAGACTTCTGGAAAATCAGTGAGCCAATCACACAAGCAGGAAATTACATTTCTGGGGGGGGGGGGGCGCTCTGTACACATTCTGTGTACAGAAGATCTCCAAGTAGCCATATTGCATTGCATTTTACAGAAAATGAAAGCTGCAGGTTGAAAAGGAAAGGTAATTTTTCTTGTCAAATTTCTTAATTGAATTTTAAAAATTAGTATACATAAGTACATATGGTAGCAGCAAAAGAGAAGATCACATATATGGTAATAATATTGAGTTGTAGTTCCATCCAACATAAACTAAAAGTAGTTTAACTAAAACAATTTTAACATGGATCTAACTACTCAAAAGATTCCAGGTTAATATAAGATGACCTCAGATAATAATTAAGACTTTTTTTTTTTTATCAAGCGTATTGTTTTTAAATAAAAAAAAAAGAAAGAAACAAATGTATTATAGAATCTAAAATCTTATACTACATATTGGAACTATGTACAATTGGTATAATGATAACCAAGGAAATAAAAGTTCTGCTACCAGAACTATCTAAAGCGTAAATTGAAAGAGGAGAGAGAGAATAGGGGGAAAAAGTAGAAGAGAGAAAGAAGATAAAAGTAATCTTAGGTAGGAGAAAAAATAGATAGGGAAGAAAAAAAATGAGAGGTAGTAGGGGTCCCCGGGGTAGTACTTGGTAATAAACACACACCATAAATGTAGAGAATGGAAGTATAAATCAAAATTACCAAGGTCTTAGTAGGGAAGCATTAAAATTGGAAGACAAAAAGCGAGTCACCCAGAGATTCCATATATTCCTAAAATTGTATATTTTATCTTATCTTGAGTTATAGCCCCTGTTTTGGTATGGATCATTGCTTGATTGACTCTATTTTTAGTTTCAGCGATTATTAAGGACAGGGATTTCCAAGCTTTGGCAATTGTTTGTTTCGCAGCTGTAGTGATCTGTAATAGGAGTTTGAATTGGCGATAGGAGCGAGTGGCTGGTTTTAAGTTTAAAAGTGCTATTGTAGGATCATGATTGATAGGTATTTCAAACAGTGTTGAAATCATAAGAAATACATCTTTCCAGAAATGTTTTGCTAACGGGCAATCCCACCAAGTATGAAGATGTGATCCAAGATCACCACTGCCACGAAAACAAGATGAGGAATAATTTGGAGCATATTTCGCAATTCTGACAGGGACCAAATACCACCGTGTGAGTACTTTGTAATTGGTCTCTAAGGCAGCTATATTTTGTGAGGATGACTTAGTTGTGATCAAAATGTTATCTCAATTTGCTGCTTCCATTGAAAACCCAAGATCCATCACCCACTTAGTCACATATGATGGTGGGTCTGAGTTGGGTTTAGTAATAAAATCAGTGTAAGTAGTTGAAATAAGTCCCTTATGCCCTGTACACACGGTCAGACTTTCCGACGGAATATGTGTGATCGGAGCTTGTTGTCGGAAATTCCGACCGTGTGTGGGCTCCATCGGAATTTCCGACACACAAAGTTTTAGAGCAGGCTATAAAATTTTCCGTCAACAAAATCTGTTCGCGTAAATTCCGACCGTGTGTGGACAATTCCGATGCACAAAGTGCCACGCATGCTCAGAATAAATTAGGAGACGAAAGCTATTGGCTACTGCCCCGTTTATAGTCCCGACGTACGTGTTTTACGTCACCGCGTTCAGAATGATCTGATTTTCCGACAACTTTGTGCGACAGTGTGTATGCAAGACAAGTTTGAGCCAACATCCGTTGGAAAAAATCCATGGATTTTGTTGTCGGAATGTCCGATCAATGTCTGATCGTGTGTACAGGGCATTAGTGTGTGGGTCACGTTTACATATATTTTCAAAGCACGTTAATTTATCCAAATGACTTTTTATATATAATTTTTTTTTTAATCTGAAGATATCGAAAGAGCTCTGAATTAGGAAGTTTGTGACTTTCTCATAAGTCAGGGAAAGTTTTGAATGAAGTAGAGGATGCTAGTTCACAGAGTTGAGTTAAACTAGTGGTGGTCCATGATTTAAAAGATTTAGGGGAAGACCAAGCAGGATAGAAAAGTGGATTTTTAAGAAATGATAAAAGAGGTATATGGGGAGATTGTAGTCCATTTACTAATTTAAATCTATCCCAAATGGCTAGTGTATGTTTAGTTATAGGATTATTGATTTTTTTACAGTCAGAGGAATTAGACCATACGGGGTTGGTTATTGAAAGTGGGTCGCAATCAATTGATTCCAGCACAACCCAAAGCAGAATTTCACATTTTGCGTGATATTTAGGGATATGGGCTAATTGAGCTGCATGGTAATAGGTGGTAAAATTAGGAAACCCTAGTCCCCCTTTGGGCTTTGGAAGGTAAAGAGTGTGTTTGGGCAGACGGGGTTTCAAGGAGCCCCAAACGAAAGTTAATGCCTTACGTTGTAGTATTCTGAGAAAGTATGTTGGAACAGGGATAGGTAAAACTCAAAAAAAAATAAAGAATTTTGGGCAGTATAGCCATCTTTATTACATTAATTTTACCTATCCAAGATAATGGTAGAGAGGACCATTCTGTCAGAAGATTAGATATGTGACGGAAAATTGGAGGATAGTTGGCAGTGAAAATGTCAGAAAGATTGGGTGTAAGAGTTATCCCTAGGTAAGGCGTGAAGTGGCCATGAGAAAGGGAGGGATGTTTGCACTTGTTGTAAAATATGAGGAGGTAAAGATGTATTTAAGGCTATAGATTTTTGAGAGTTAATAATTAGACCAGATACGTGGGCAAAGTGATCAAGTTTACTTATGAGATTAGGAGCAGAAATATGAGGAGGTGACATAAAGATTAAGATATCATCAGCAAATAGGAAAAGTTTATGTTGGTGACCAGCTAAATCTAGACCTTTTAATAGAGGGGTCAGTACGGATTGATTGAGCAAGGGGTTTAATAAGTAGGGCAAATAAGAGTGGGGAAAGTGGACATCCCTGACGCATACCCCTACAGATGTCAAATAGAGTTCATTTATATCCAGCATATTTAATATAAGCTTTGGGATTTTTGTATAATGAGGAGACCCAGCTAAGAACATAAGGACCAAATCCCCAACGCTGCAGGACAAAATGTAGGTAATGCCACAAAACTGTTTTAAATGCTTTTTTGATATCTAAAGATAAGAGACAGATGGGTATTTGTCATGATTTAGCTGCTTGAATTAGTAAAGTAGTCCTGCGTACATTATCTGCCGCTTGGCGCTGTGGGATAGCCGACCTGGTCTTTATTTATTAAAGAACCTATTACACTATTTAAGCGGGTCGCTAAGATTTACGTTAGTAACTTAATATCAAGGTTGAGTAATGATATGGGCCTATAGTTAGAACATGATGTATCGTCTGACTGAGGTTTGAGGATCATTGAAATTATAGCCGTTAATGTTTCGGGGCGAAAGTATTGATCGTTAAGGAGAGAATTAAATACATCTGTTAACATTGGAGCAAGGATATGAGAGAATTTCTTATAGTATAGGGCAGAGAAGCCATTTGGGCCTGGACGTTTATTTGGTTTAAGAGAGTTAATTGCTAATTTAATTTCGATAGCTATAATGGGGCTTTCAAGACAATTGCGTTGGGCTAAAGGAATAGTAGGAAGTTTGATTTGTGAAAAAAATGATTCTGCTAAAGTTTGATCAAAAGATCCTTCCTTTTTATATAAGAAGGTGAGATGTTTTTGAAAGGTGTGGAGGATTTTTACTGGATTACTAGTAAATGTATCATGAGATAATTTCTGTTGAATCGGTTTAAAGGGGCGATTTAGTTTTTTAAGTGCTCGGGCTAAAAGAGTGTCTGGTTTATTCGCTTTAAAATAAAATTTATGTTTAGATTTACATAACATTTTATCTACAGATTCTTAAAAAAAAGTCAAGGTTTAAACGTGCTTTATAAAGCTTTAATTTAGTCACGGGGTAGGATTGGACTGAAAGATTGTGTGGCATGTATTAAATTCTGCTTATAATTTTTGTTTTAGTTGTCGTTTTTTAGTTGAGGCGTATACAAACCCCACGGAGAACAGGTTTATGAGCTTCCCATAGGGTCATAGGTGGGGATATATCAGGGGTCTCATTATTGGCCAGGTAATCTTTTATGGCTATTTCTAGATCAGAGGAGTGTGATGGATGAGATAGGATTGAGTCATTAATATGCCATGTAGAATCTTGTATTTTGGGTATTAGAGAAGTGAAAGTTGAAAGTACAGCACAGTGGTCAGTCCACGTAAAAGGAGTTCAGGGGTCATGCCTATGGAGATCAAAATGTGATCAATACAGAAAAATGATTTATGGGGATGAAAATAAAAAGTAAATTGGCGCCTAGCAGGATTGATTTCATGCCAAGAATCTAATAAAGAGTGTTGTTGAAGAAGTTGTTGGAACTTACGAGATTGAGATTGAGATACACATAGGTTGGACTTGATGGACTTGTGTCTTTTTTCAACCTCACCTACTATGTAACTATGTAACTATGAGAGCTAGATGCAATAGGAGTTGGGGATTTATCTAAAAAAAAATAAAGGACTTGATTCAAATCTGCACAGATTAAAAGTGTGCCCATTTTATGAGTATCAATTACCTGTAATAAATGAGAAAGGAATGAGGATGGAGTTTTGTTAGGAGCATAGTAGGATACCACTGTGATTAGAAAATCGAATAGATATCCTGTAAGTATAAGGGCACACCTTCTGGGTCTTTGATCTCTGTCAGAAGGGAAAAGGGTATAGTATGATGAAACGCTTTTAGCACCCCTTGTTGTTTTGTTTTGGCAGAGGCTGTGAAAACTTGTGGATTAGCTGAATCAAAATATTTAGGGGTTGCCTTATCTGCGAAATGGGTTTCTTGGAGGCATACAACATGTGCTTTTGAGGAAGCTAAGGAGCGAAAAACTTTAGTTTGCTTTTTTGGGATATTTAGACCTTGTACGTTTAACCGGTTCCCGACCGGAGCACACCGATGTACGTTGGCAGAATGGCATGGCTGGGCAAATGGGCATACCCATATGTCCCTTTTAAATTTGCCGCTGTGCCATTGCATGCGTGTTGGCGCGCACACCCCGGCTTGGGAGCTCCGTGAGTCGGGTCGCGGGTCCCGCAGACTCGATCGCCGCGGGGATACCCGCGATTGCCTCACGGAGAGGAAGAACGGGGAGATGCGAATGTAAACAAGCATCTCTCCATTCTGCCTAGTGACAGTGTCACTGATCTCTGCTCCCTGTGATCGGAGCAGAGATCAGTGACGTGTCACATGTAGCCACGCCCCCCCACAGTTAGAAACACTCCCCAGGACATACTTAACCCCTACACTGCCCCCTAGTGGTTAACCCCTTCACTGCCAGTGTCATTTACACAGGAATCAGTGCATTTGTATAGCATTGATTGCTGTATAAATGACAATGGTCCCAAAAATGTGTAAAAAATGTCCGATGTGTCCGCCATAATGTCGCAGTCACGATAAAAATCGCTGTTCACCGCCATTACTAGTAAAAAAAAAAAATATCAATAAAAAATGCCATAAAACTATCCCCTATTTTGTAGATGCTATAACTTTTGCACAAACCAATAAATAAATGCTTATTGCGATTTTTTTTTACTAAGGATATGTAGAAGAATACGTAACGGCCTAAACTGAGGGAAAAAAAATGTTTTTTTATAAAAAATTTTGGGGGGATATTTATTATAGCAAAAAGTTAAAAATAATGCGTTTTTTTTCAAAATTGTCGCTATTTTTTTGTTTATAGCGCAAAAAATAAAAACCGCAGAGGTGATCAAATACCACCAAACGAAAAAAAGCTCTATTTGTGGGGAAAAAAAGGACGTTAATTTTGTTTGGGAGCCACGTCGCACGGCCGCGCAATTGTCAGTTAAAACGACGCGGTGCCGAATCGCAAAAAGTGCTCTGGTCAGGAAGGGGGTAAATTCTTCTGGGGCTGAAGTGGTTAAGGTAAGGACATTTAAGGGGGCCATCAGTAAATCTTAAAGGAAATATTGTAGTATACTGCATTCATAGATTGTGAGTCCACAATTACCCCGGGGGGGCAAGAACCAAGAGGGGAGTAGAGACAGAATAAAGAGGAAGAAAGAGAGAGTAATAGTCATATAGTCAAATAATAGTAAGTAAACTGCGCGAATAAGAAAAGTAAAAAAGCGGCGTACTGAGTGCGTAAAAAAATGCTAAGTCAGAGGCCTAGTATCTATCCAAGGAGGTCCTCCAATAATAGGTCAGAATGGAGGTTTATCCTAGGACAGAAAGATAGGGGGAGCAGTGACAATCTTTCGAGACCCCAACAACCTAGATCTATATACAGAAAAAGAGAAATACTTGGATACCCAAGTTCGGCTGTTGAGAAAAAAAAATAAAAAATGAGCAAGGGTAAAAAATAAATAGAAGGTTAATTAGCTATTAACAACTATACTATAAGGTGAGTATATATACCGACAGGTAACCCTAGGGAAAAAATACATTACAATAAGAAACTGTATAGTTTGCATAGCAATATTACTTATTATAGGATTGCCAGTAATGAAGAAGGAAAAAAGTGATATTGATAAACAGGATCATTAAATACAAAACAATAGAGTACAATCTAGTTATTTTAAAATTGAAGTACTTCTAAGATAAATATAAGTAAATTTAATCGAGACAATAGGTATCTCATTGGTTTGGGGCAGGGGGGCAGAAAGAGGGAAAATAGATAAAACATAAAATATGTTTATCTTAGGTTGTGGGGGTTAAAAGGGGGAAGTTCAAAACTTAATAGAACAGCATTATTTTAAATAAGTTTAGTCAGATTATACTGAAGATGGTAAATTACTTAGTGACCAAAGAAAGGCAAAGCCTTAAGACTGAATACACTTCAAGGTGAGGGGGCGAAAGTCATTCAGTCCATCTTGTCTTCAGGATCTATATCAGGTGAATTGAATCGACTTCTCTTAGACCCCTTTCACACTGGGGCGCTTTGCAGGTGCTACAGCGCTAAAAATAGTGCCTGCAAAGCGCCCTAAAAGAGCCGCTCCTGTCTCTTCAGTGTGAAAGCCCTCGGTGCACTGGCAGGACGGTAAAAAAAGTCCTGCTAGCAGCATCTTTGGAGCAGTGAAGGAGCGGTGTGTATGCCGATCCCACCCATTGAAATCAATGGGGCAGCGCGGCTATACCGCTGGCAAAGCGCTGCTGTAGCAGCGCTTTGCGGGTGGTTTTAACCCTTTTTCGGCCGCTAGCGGGGGATTAAAAGCGCCCCACTAGTGGCCAAATACCTCTGCAAATACGATAGTAAAGCACCACTAAAAATAGCGGCGCTTTACCGCTGACGACGCCCCCCCCCTCAGTGTGAAAGGGGCCTTAGAGGAATTTTGTCGGCCTCTATCTTTTTCAGATTTGGGGGATTCTTGAGGTGAGCTGGATGTTGTGCGTTGACGAGGGCTAGTTGAAGGTCTGTCGATAAGATGTAGTTCTTGTAGAGTATTTTTTAGTTCATCTGAGGATCTACAGGAATGTTTGCATGGTGTTAAAGCTCTGTGAATCTTATCCATCTCCAAATGATTGACCAGGATTGATGGTAGTAGTTCTTGGAAAAGTAGGGTCATAGTAGAATGAAGGTCAACAATAGTCTCAGGTATTCCTCGTATACGAAGATTTGATCGACGTGCTCTATTTTCAAAGTCCTCTAAGTGTATTTGCAGAATAAGGTTTTCTTCCTTAAGAGTCTCAAATTCATGATCATGGGACAATACATTCGTTTCCATGTCATCCACTCTGATTTCTAGGTCAGAAGTGCGCTAGGCTTACTCACAGATTTCTTTTGTGAGACTTTCAGTTATATAGTCTGAGGTCTGCTTTAAGGCTTTCTGTAACATTTTTTCTATTTGTCTCAAAATATTTGGATGTAGGGAATTTGTTTTTCTTGTGAGGTATCTTGAGGTAACTGCAGTCGCTTAGCAGCATGAGATGTGCCTGTGTGTGAGGAAAGAGGCTGTGCCATTTTACAGGGGCCTTTTGACTATGTATCCTTGGCACTCTTTAGTTTATTTTTACCTCAGGCGGCACCAAAGACCATATTATTTATCACAGGGTCACTGAGGAGGCTTATGGTAAGATTATTTTCAGTTTACCATACCTTGCGGGTGTCTTTATCAGCCGAGGAGTCCCGAGAGATGTGGAGCTGGACATGTCTGTCACCGGTGACTACACCTCCTCCCCTTAAACGGTCAATTTTAATAACATTCAATTACAATATGACTTGTGTTGCAATTGTATAGTATCTGACAAAGGTGAGTACAGCCCTCAAATTTTTGTTTTAAAGAAATGCCACTTTGCTACAATGCTACAATGTAAAGTAGTGAGTGTACAGTGGAGGACAAGAAAAGAAGGGGGAGGAGCCACAAGATGGTGCCAATTAAGAACTAGCTGTGAGGCTCCATGCGCTACCTTGAGCGGGGATATTTGTAAGCCCATCGTACCTGTAATGGAAATTTGTAAGTTCTGTATATAATTGTATTCTATTTTATATGTATTGCACACTGCTTAAGCATGCTTATGTGGCCGTCTTAATAGACCCCATGCTCCTATGCACGCCAGACCGATTGCGTTGATCATACTGATCTGACACCTGCTATCTATTACCAAGAGACTGAGTCCTGCTACCTGTTACCTACCGTTCCTTTGGAATCTCTGGCTGGATCCCCCCCTCCTCGCTTGGGATGATTCATTCATGCTGAGTGCAGTGTGCTGCTGGGGGGCGCGCTGGTCCGGGTGGAGAGAGAGAGAGCCGAGAACGCTCAGGCAGCTGTGGCAATGAACCCGGCTCCTGCTTGTGAGAGAGGCGGGGGGGCTGAAGCGCCTGAGCGGGGTCAGACTGCCGGCTGGAGGTCAGAACCGGAGCCTGCGCTCCCTGCCTGTTGTGTGCCTGATCCTGGAAGGAAATCGTTGGGACGTGTGAGGGAGCCTGTGGATGCAGCCCTCCTGCCCTGCCTGTGAGTGAAGCTGGGCAGGTTATTGAACTTGCCATTGGAGGTTGCCACATGAAAGCGGCAAAGCCTGTCAGCACGGTGTAGAGGGACAACTAGCCCTACAAAGAGCCCTAGAAGATTGGAAGACTGTGAAGGAGGACTGAAGACATGGTAGGAGTGATTGAAAAAACAAAACTGCCTAAATAAATTAAATTGAAGTAATTTCCAGGTAAACTAAAGGTTATAGAGCCTGCTTGATCTGTGGGTGCTTCTGGATGGATGGGAGGACTTTGTGTCTGGATGCAGCAGTAAGACAAGTAATAAGAACTTTTAGTTTAAAGCTATTATAAAAGCTGTTGCAGTGATTGTCTGTCCTGCTTCATCTTGCCTATGCCTGTCTGCAAAGGTTGCTTAATGGACTGTATTTTAAAGCTAATAAAGCTTTTATAAACATATATAGAAAACTTATATTGGTAGAAGCCTGAAACTTGAGTCTACACTTGTATATCGGATCTGCTTCTTAAGCCCCATACACACAATAGGACTTTGTACAAACTTTCCCTTGGATTTTTGTACAAAGGGCGTTGCCCAAAAGTTTGTCTTGCATACAGACGACAGGACTTTTCCAGCCAACTTTCACCATATCACGTTTTTTTTCAGCTCTTTACCACCACCCTTTGGTCAACTTCTGTATTGTTGTCTGATATTGTGTGAATCTCGCCACTTTTATTGGTGAGATTGACACCTTGCGAGCTGGGTTGACACTGGTGCCAATGCCAGGCACTATGTTTGGTATGAATCTTGAGGGAGAACTCCATGCCAAATTTTAAATAAAAAAAAGCATGGGTTCCCCTCCAGTGGCATACCAGGCCCTTAGGTCTGGTATGGATATTAAGGGGAACCCCCCTACGCCGAAAAACCACGTGGGGGTCCCCCCAAAATCCATACCAGACCCTTATCCGAGTACGCAGCCCGGCCGGTCAGGAAAGGGGGTGGGGACGAGCGAGCGCCCCCTCCTGAGCCGTACCAGGCCGCATGCCCTCAACATGGGGGGTGGGTGCTTTGGGGGAGGGGGGCGCCCTGCGGGACCCCACCCCAAAGCACCTTGTCCCCATGTTGATGAGGACAAGGGCCTCTTCCTGACAACCCTGGCCGTTGGTTGTCGGGGTCTGCGGGCGGGGCGCTTATCGGAATCCGGGAGCCCCCTTTAATAAGGGGGCCCCCAGATCCTGGCCCCCCACCCTATGTGAATGAGTATGGGGTACATCGTACCCCTACCCATTCACCTAGGGAAAAAAGTGTCCATAAAAAACACAGTACACAGGTTTTTAAAGTAATTTATTAGGCAGTTCCGGGGTCTTCTTCCGACTTCGGAAGAGGACCCCCGAAGTCAGAAAGGACCCCCGAAGTCGGAAGAAGACCCCGGAGCTGCCTAATAAATTACTTTAAAAACCTATGTACTGTGTTTTTTATTGACACTTTTTTCCCTAGGTGAATGGGTAGGGGTACGATGTACCCCATACTCATTCACATAGTGTGGGGGCTGGGATCTGGGGGCCCCCTTATTAAAGGGGGCTCCCAGATTCCGATAAGCGCCCCGCCCACAGACCCCGACAACCAACGGCCAGGGTTGTCGGGAAGAGGCCCTTGTCCTCATCAACATGGGGATAAGGTGCTTTGGGGTGGGGGGCCCGCAGGGCGCCCCCCTCCCTCAAAGCACCCACCCCCCATGTTGAGGGCATGTGGCCTGATACGGCTCAGGAGGGGGGGGGGCGCTCACTCGTCCCCACTCCCTTTCCTGACTGGCCAGGCTGCGCTCGGATAAGGGTCTGGTATGGATTTTGGGGGGACCCCCATGCCGTTTTTTTGGCGTAGGGGGTTCCCCTTAAAATCCATACCAGACCGAAGGGCTTGGTATTCCCCAGAGGGGAATTCCCTCTCGCGCCCGTCACAGTAGGAAAATGTGTTTTTCCTATTGCAGCTAGCGCGAGATGTACAGTACCCTACCCTTGAGAACCAGCGCAATCCGATCACGCTGGAAACATTCTCGCGGCTGCCTACTGTAGTTTGTACAAAAGTCCAATGGCTTTGTGTACACACGATCGAACTTTGCTCCATCGGACTTTTGTTGCCAGAAAGTTTGTCCGTTTGCACAGCCAACAAAAGTCCGATGGAACCTGAAAAAGTTTGTCCGATGGAGCGTACACACGGTTGGATGTTGCTCCAAAACAGCTAATTTGCATGTTTGTTGTCAAAAAGTCCGATCGTGTGTACGGCCCTTTATGCTTGCTGGCTGTCTTTTACCCTTTTCTGCTTTTAGCAAATACACAATATACTCTATACATGGATTGCTAGGTCCAAATGTGAACTGTGCATCTGAAGGCCTGAGTGTCTATAAAATCTCTATATTTGCTCTCCTGGCGACTGTTCACATCTGCACATCAAGTTTGTTTGCTTCTGCCCTGCCTCCGCTTTGTTAGCCACTGCTTATGCTGCTTAGATATTTTTTTCTGAGACTAATATAGGCAAATGTGAGTTGCGTATATGAAGGTACTCTTGAGGTACTTTTGAGGAAACTAGAAACCCGGAAATTGATAATAAATTGAACAGCAAGTGAAATAATAGTCTGAACAGTAAATGCAATTTAATTTGTAAATTCTACATTGCATCTTTATCTGAATATCTACATTCATTATTATCTGCATAACTATCTATTTAGTAATGGATTACAAAAGATTGTCGTGTGGACTGTTAGTACCCTCAAAACTTTGAAAATATATACTAAGAAGAAATAACAACTTGAGAAAAGGAAATATGGGCAGAAAGGGGGTAAAAACCAACCAAGTAGATAGTCAGAACTCATAAAAACATACATGGTACAGGATAAAGTCGATCAAAGATCGGAACAAGTAGTAGAAAAAGTGGAGGGAATAATTTCCTTCCCAGAAGGTCAAACGAAGGAAAATAACAGATCTGGGGAAGAAGTGAAATAATTTAGCAGAAATATAAGCCACAGTAGCTAATGGAAAGAGAAAACGATTTGGAGAGCCTACAGGCACTTTCTACAAAGCAGGATATGGCTGAGATGATGTCACATCTAGAATGCATGATCAAAGGAGAACTGAATACCACCAGGATGGACATACAGAATGTATTACAAAGAGTTGAGGAATCTGAAATACATCTCGATGAACATAAAAAAGCGATTCTGCAACTGCAGGCAAGGGTAGACTCAGATTGGCTGGAAATGAGAAATATCCAATACAGGTTGAAAGACCAAGAGAACCGCAATAGACAGAATAATTTAAGGATTCGCGGACTACCAGAGCACGTGAAAAATAGTGATTTAGAAAAAACAGTTTGTGAGGTGTTCAATAAAATACTGAACAAAGAAATAACATCTCCTATACGATTCGAAAGAGTCCATAGAATACAAAAGATAAATTCGTCATCAACAGAAACTGCAAGAGATGTCATAGCGAAATTTTCTCATTATGATGTAAAACAACAAGTCACATATGGCATGAGAAGATTTTTTATAGATGGGGTTTCCCAGCTTGTTTAGTGGCTGAAAATCAAGGTGTATCGGCCACACTGCGATTTCCAGAGCATTTAAAAGAATTTTGCAGAAAATTAGATTTGCCATGTATCAATTTGGAGAATTGGGAGAAGAAACCCCCCCGAATGGGGGAGGTTAAGTGGTCAGCAATGGAAAACAGTCTAGAGTTTTACTAATAGAATATAATACGATTTACATAAATAAATAGCACAAAGAACAAAGAAAATAAGGGGACAATGTATTAGTAGGGGAAAGGCCTCGCTCGAGGGTGCATGGGGGTCCGGCGATGCCTGCCTGTCTCCTCAGAACCATTCCTGAATTGGGAATGAGATCTGGGGGTCCACACAGGCATACTGTAACCCCCAGGGGATGCCCTACATGGCTGGGTGCCAACAAATCGGGCGACAACCAGGTAGGCCATATTATTGGTATTCAATGGAGGGAGGGTTGGGAGGGGGGAGGTGGGGCCCATAAGAGGATGTATGTTGGGGATAGATTAGAAGGGGTTGTATTGTGTTGTTATGTCTTGTTAAATTTTGTGTTAGTCAAATGGATCATCTCTGGAAAATTAGAAGTTCTATATTCTTTTCTTATGAATAAGGGTTTAGGGATGTGTGTGATTCACAGGTCTGAGAGATGGCGCCCTTGAAGATAGTTACCTATAACATTAGAGGTCTAAATAGTCCCACTAAACGCCACCAAATACTGCAGGAATTAAAAAGCTGGTCATCTAATATTGTTTTTAAACAAGAAACCCATTTTAAACGGTCATCTAGGGTTGGATTGAACTCAAAAAACTATCCAGCTTGGTTTTATAGATATTCCCCTGACAAGAGATCCAAAGGAATAGCAATAGGTTTTGATAAAAATACACCATTTAATCTAAAAGCGATGGCAACAGACTCTGAAGGAAGGTACCTGTTTATTAAGGGATCCCTGTTCAATATTGAATACACATTTATTAACATATACTGCCCAAATGTCCATCCGTGCCTTTTTTTGAGAAAGGTTTTGAATAAATCAGAAAATTTCAAAGAGGGTAAAGTAATTATTGCAGGGGATTTCAATTTTGTACTCGATCCAACCTTGGATACCCAGCCTCTCTCCCTATGTTTAGAAGGCAAGTATCTCAAGGTAATTAAACAAAAATTACACTGACAGCAGCTTATGGAAGTGTGGAGAATCCTGTACCCTAAAGGGAGGGATTTTACACATTATTCTCAGGTACACTCATCCTACTCGAGAATTGACTGTCTTTTTAGATCACCAGCTCCTAGAGGGACTATTAAAGGCAAAAGTGAAATCCTGCGCCCTCTCGGATCATGCCCCGGTTATAGTCAGGATGGATTTAAAGAATATACTGGATAGGCAAAGATCCTGGAGGTTGGATGAATCTCTTCTATATGATCAGGGCATAGTGGAGGATTTGGAAAGGGATTTGAATCTATTTTTAAAGAGAATAACGTAGAAAATATTGCACCAACTGTATTGTGGGAGACCCACAAAGTATTTATGAGAGGGAGACTGATAGTAGAAGGAGTTAAGAGGAAAAAAATGTGGACAGCACAAAAACAAACAATCTCTCCTACAAGAAATTCAGGTATTAGAGCAGTTATATAAAAATGTAAATGATAATAAGGTAAGGGTAGAATTATTAAGAAAACGTGAGGCTCTGAGAAATCTGGTGGAGCAGGAGTCCAAACGAGCCTTTATTAGATCAGCTAAAAGGCAGTATGAGTTTGGTAATAGACCTGGGAAAGTGTTGGATGGGGTGATTAAACCTAGAAGGATCGTAAATTATATTGTGAAAATGAAAGATAAAAAGGGAGAAATTAAATATTCTACTAAGGACATCAGTAAAATCTTTTTGGAGTACTATCAATCACTATATAAAGTAAATGATATTCAAGACAGTGAAGTCAGACAAAATAGAAGAAATAAAATAGAACACTATCTACGGAAGATTAAGATAACGGCCTTATCGAATGAGGATGTAAGTAGATTAGAAAAAGATATTTCCAAGGAAGAAATTGAGCAGGCAATTAGGAAAAGTAAGGCTGGTAAAAGTCCAGATGGTTACACATCCTTATATTTTAAAAAGTTTTCAGGTACCCTGACCCCCTTCTTCCATTTATATATGAACTCTATTGGGGAAGGCTTGAAGATCCGTGAGGAAGCACTGGGGGCCTATATATCACTTTTGGGTAAAGAAGGGAAGGATCCCAACTTTGTGCTCTAGCTTTAGGCCGATATCCTTGATAAATGAGGATGTTAAAATATATGCTAGGATCTTGGCCGAAAGATTGAGACCATTTATGCCGGATTGTATTGAGAAAGATCAAGCAGGATTTGTCCCTGGGAGGGAGGCAAGAGATACTATATTATGAACAACTGATGCATATAGCAAAAAAGGGAAGGAAACCTGTTCTTTTTCTATCAATAGATGCCGAAAAGGCTTTTGATAGGCTAGTCTGGGATTTTATGTTGCGGACACTAAATAAATTTGGTATGGGCCCACGAATGTTAAGTTGGATAGAGGCTTTATACTCTAACCCTACAGCTAAAATTCAAGTAAACTGAACTTTGTCCGAGAATACCTGGCTATATAATGGTACACGCCAGGGGTGTCCCCTTTCCCTCCTACTCGTCGTGTTTTCCTTGGAACCCTGGAGATTAGATATGTCAGTTTCCTCAGATGAAGGAAGGGACCTCAGAATTCTGTATCCCTTTAAATGGAGGAGGAGGGGACTGAAATATCTGGGAGTGTTTCTGTCAACATCAACAATTGACCTATACCAGGATAAATATTTGCCCCTATTGAATAAAATAAAACAAGATTTAAGAGGATACCCTGCACATAGACTATCATGGTTCGGCAGAATAATGCCGCATACACACAGTCGGACTTTTCGATCGGACTTGTCCGACGGACCAAATCCGGTGGACAATCCAATCGTGTGTGGGCTTCACCGGACCTTCAGCGGACTTTTCCAGTCGCAAATCTGACGGACTTTAGATTTAGAACATGCTTCAAATCTTTACGTCGTAACTCCGCCGGACCCAGAAATCTGCTCGTCTGTATGCTAGTCCAACGGACAAAAACCCACACTAGGGCAGCTATTGGCTACTGGCTATCAACTTCCTTATTTTAATCTGGTGTACGTCATCACGTACGAATCCGTCGGACTTTGGTGTGATCGTGTGTAGGCATTAGGTTGTTAGATCGTTAGAAAGTCTGTTGAAAGTCTGCCAAAAGTCTGTCGAAAGTCTGTCGGACTTTTGTAGCTGAAAAGTCCGACCGTGTGTACGCGGCATAAGTGTCATCAAAATGATGATTCTCCCGAAAGCCTTGTATATTTTCCAGTGTCTCCCGATAAATATCCCCATGGCCTATTTTAAAACCCTTGGATTGATATTACAAAAGTTTATATGGAATAACAGAGGCAATCGCATTGGCTATAAAATTTTGAGTAGACCAAAGGAAAGGGGAGGATTATTCCTTCCAGATTTGGAAAAATATCATGTACCGGCAGTATTGCGGAGAGTCATGGACTCGGTGCACGGTTCCCCGTATAAAAAATGGGTATCGTTAGAGGCCCTGAGTAAGATTTTTTGGATTCCAAGGCAGTATAGAAGTTCCTCTAGAGAAATGGCTCCAAGTACCATAGAAACACTGATGCCGCGTACACACGGTCGGACTTTTCAGCTACAAAAGTCCGACAGCCTGTCCGACAGACTTTCGACGGACTTTTGGCGGACTTGCGGCGGACTTTCTAACGAACAGACTTGCCTACACACGATCACACAAAAGTCTGTCGAATTCTTACGTGATGACGTACACCGGACTAAAATAAGGAAGTTCATAGCCAGTAGCCAATAGCTGCCCTAGCGTGGGTTTTTGTCCGTCGGACTAGCATACAGACGAGCGGATTTTTCGACCGGACTCGAGTCCGTCGGAAAGATTTGAAGCATGTTTCAAATCTAAAGTACGTCGGATTTGAGGCTAAAAAAGTCAGTTGAAAGTCCGGAGAAGCCCACACACGATCGGATTACCAGCCAGCTTTAGTCCGTCAGCGTCCGTTGGACTTTTGTAGACGAAAAGTCCGACCGTGTGTACGCGGCTTGAGAGTATGGGATAAACTTTTTAAAAATAAATTTTTGCAGCATAATAGCCCTCTGATGCCGTTGACAGGTAATAATTATTTCCCTCCAGGTAAGGATAATAAATTGTTCTCAAAATGGACCTCTTCGGATTATCTGAGGTTGAAGGACGTCCTGAATGGAAATGCCCTATGTTCACTATTGGAAAATATGGGGTAACATCATGGGATACATGGAGGTATAGACAACTTCAACATTTTGTAGAATCTCTTCCAAAACCCCTTCACTGAGTTGGTGAGCTAAATTCATGGGAAAGATTAGTCGATCAAGGGGAAATAAATAGACAAGGGTTTTCCAGTGTATAAAGGATGTTGATGATGCACGAAAATGAGGAATCCTTGTGTCCCTTGGAGGGGTGGGGACTGGAACTGAATCAGTTATTGCCTGAAACAATGAAAAGTAAAGTTTTTGATTATGTTCACTCATCTTCAATGGACACAAGGATGAAGGAAATGAATTACAAACTATTAATGAAATGGTATTACGTTCCAACAAAATTGTATAAAATCAGTTCAGACCTGTCCCCTTTATGTTGGAGGGAATGTGGGGAGGATGGAACACATGCACAATATGGTGGCAGTGTCCCTTTATTCAACCCTATTGGAGGGAAGTACTGGACTGGATAAAGAAAATCAGTGGGAATTAAATTGGATTTGATCTTTGGCAATGCTTGTTCCATGCAACGGGGATGCAGAGGAAGAAATATAGAGCAGCAATTACTCCATTTCTGCTGAATGCAGCAAAGGCATTAATTCCGAAACAATGGAAATCAAAGGCAATCCTGACAATAAAGGATTGGTTTAGGGAGGTAGACGAAATAAGGTTAAAAAAGGCAACATATTTCTGAAACAAAATTTGCTAGCACTTGGAGGAGCTGGTTGGAATTTAGACAAACCCAGGTTTATGTGAACTATATGGGAAGTAATTAGGTGTTCCGCCGTTCCTTGCCTTTGCCCCTCCCCCCTCCTCCCCCCTCTTTTCTTTTTTTTCCCCTTTTGGTGGTACACAGTAACTTGGTAATTTTTTTTTGAGGAATTCTTGATGGAGGCAAAAATTGAGAGTTTCTCCTCTTTATAAATTAATAAAAGGGGATTGGAAAATGCACAGGGTTTTTTTTTTTTTTTCATGAAAACTGCACTTTCAAGAGGAATTTCTCAACAGGTGGTAAAAGTGGGATAAGTTATGTTTTATCTAGATAAGAAGGAGTGTCATTAAGAGAATTCCATGTTATAGTTAGGGAATTAAGGTAGGGCAATGTTGGTATATAGTAACTAGGTATATTTTTAATGGAGTAGTTCGACGGAAGTAAAAATCGAGAATTTCTCCTCTTTATAAATTTATAAATTAATAAAAAGGATTTGGGGAAAATCACAAGGGTTTTTTTTTTTTATGTGTGTTGTCCTAATGCGGGGGGGGGGGGGACTGGGCGGCGTGGGACGATGGAATACCTTTTAACATGGCGGAATATCCCTAATATGATGGCTTTTTATTATGAGATAGGTCCATGTTTATGTTGATTGTATTTTATGTTTTGTTTACTATGAATGTTTTGTATACGCTTGTATATATTTATATGGGATTGAATTGAATTGAAATGGAATGTTTTTATATGTATAATGTAATACATTATATGTATAATGTAATGTAATGTAAAATGTAATAAAAATTATTGAACAGGAAAGATGAGGGAATCTTTTCCTCTAGCTGCAGCCATGAGTTGCTCTGTGGTGCGATAGAAGTGGAATTTCGCAATAATATCATGAGGGGGACCTTTTGGTTTGCAGATATGCCCATATGCAATATGGCCACGCCAGTCTGCGCATGTGCATTTAGTGACCGGCACGCAACGGCGAATGTACGTTTGTGATGACGAACGTATGCACGTAAAACATCCTAATTACCAGTGTTTGCTGGCCTATAAAAGGACTCCAGTGGCTCGCACAAATCACTGGATTTTCGTCAGCTCTCTATCTTGTGTTCCTCTGTTCCTTGCTCCTGTTTGATTACCTGTTACTGACCTGGCTTACCCTGACCTGCTCTGGCTTCTCTCCTGGCTCTGAACCTGGCTTGTTTCACGAACCTGCTCTTGCCTGTTCCAGATTGACTTCCTGTGTTTGACCCCGGCTTGATCTCAACTACGTTTCCTGCCTCTGATTCTGACTGCCTTCCTGTGTTTGACCCCCGGCCTGGCTTCTGACGTTGTCTTTGCTTATCCATCTGTCAAGATCCACCAGTAGCCCCAGAGAATCATTGGCTGTGACCACCTTCTCTGCTCTTGGGTGTCCTTCTTCTGGAACTATCAGACAGCTTCACAGGCAGGCAACCTGTGTATCTCTGGGCATAGCACCCTCCAGAGGTACTCTGCACTCAGTCGCAAGGGGAGCCTTCTCGTCACCTCAGCCTACAGCCTGGTACGTGCCAGTATAATCCAGCCAGAATGTCTGAGACTGAAAGAGGTGCTTCCCCATTACAGACTCTATGCCCATCAAGTTACGGCCCTTACCCAAGCGGTGAAGAACCTGCAAAAAGGTTACTTTCAGCTGGAAGGTCGCATACAGAACCTTGCTGTATCTTCTGCACCTGTTAGTCAGAATCCCTCTGCTTCAGCGGCTCCTGCCCAAGAATGTTCTGCCTCTGCTCCCGCTGTGTTGATGCCACCTCCAGAACCCAGGGTACCAGTCCCCAAACGCTCCTTAGGGGACCAACAGAAGTTTAGGGCATTTCAGAACACGTGCCTTCTATAGTTTGCACTTCAGCCAAGGGCTTTTTTCTCTAAAATCCATAAAAGTCAGGTTTATCATCTCCCTCCTCTCAGAAGAACTCCAGTCATGGGCACACCACCTACTAGAGTAGAAAAGTCCTGTGACCAATACTGTCGACACGTTCCTCGAGGCCATGGCACAGTTCTACGATGATCCTCAACGCGTGGCCATGGCAGAGACTACCCTTCATACCTTGCAACAAGGGCGACGCCCCATCAAGGATTATACCGTTGATTTCTGTAAATGGTCCGCAGACACCGGATGGAATGAGGCCACCCTTACATACCAGTATTCGGGGTCGGTCTGTCCGAAGCTCTTAAAGATGAATTAGCCAAAGTTGAGGCTCCCGCTACCCTTGATGGCCTCATCAAACTGGCCATTCAGCGAGACTGCCGTCTGCGGGACCGATGATCAGAAAGGACTAATTCCTACAGACCCACCTGGATGCTGCCCAGAATTCCATCTGCACCTACACCTATGCCTGTTTCCCCGCCTGCTTCGGTTACTGAAGGAGAAACAATGCAGATTGGATTGGTACACACTGCTTTATCTCCAGATGAAAGGATGCGAAGGTATCAGACTAACCTCTGCCTCTACTGCGGAGGTACTGGACACTTACTACGTAACTGTCCAGTGAGACCCAGTAAGTTCCTCTCTCCATGTCCTGTCTACTTCCAAGTTTCCGGATCTTTTCCAGCTCACCTCATTTTACCCATCTTATTTTAGGTGGAAGAAGGAATAATCCAGTTCCAAGCAATCGTTGACTCCGGGGCATACAGTTGCTTCCTGGACATTACCTTGGCAAGAAAACTCCACTTAAAGACAAGAAACAGAGATTCAAAGTCCATCTGGCTGATGGGACCATCCCCAGATCTGTACCTGTGACACAAGGGACTATCCCCATTCTTACTCTAACAAACTCTGGTCAAGAATTCCTCTGCTTTGACATTCTATGTTCCCCCATGTTCCCCATCATTCTTGGGATTCCGTGGCTTCGGGCGCATAACCCCTGGAATCCAGTAACCCTTCAAGTTGTCTGACAGTCCAGCCTGTAACCTGCCATATAGTGCCACCAGCCTACCATGAGTACTTGGACGTATTCTACAAGAAGAAGGCTAATGCCATGTACACACGACCGGACTTTGACTGAACTGGTCCAACGGAACAAATCCGTCAGACAATTTGATCTTGTGTGGGCTTCATCTGACCTTTTCTGTCGAAAAATCTGTTAGACTTTAGAAATAGAACATGTTTCAAATCTTTCCGATGGACTCGAGTTCGATCGAGAAATCCGTTCGTCTGTATGCTAGTCCGACGGACAAAAAAAGTACGCAAGGGCAGATATTGGCTACTGGCTATGAACTTCCTTATTCTAGTCCGTTCGTACGTCATCACGTCCGAAACGATCAGACTTTGGTGTGATCGTGTGTAGGCAAGTCCGTTTCGTTGGAACTCCGTTGAAAAGTCCTTCGGAGTTCAGTCTGACGAAAAGTCCGATCGTGTGTACATGGCATAATGCCCTACCACCTCATCGACCATATGACTGCCCTATCGAATTACTTCCAGGTGCAGAGGTCCGGTTTGGGTGGATTTTTCCGCTATCTGAAAAAAAACTTGAAGCCTTACAACTCTACATTGATGAGAGCCTCCAGAAGAAATTTATTTGGCCATCCTTTTCACCTGCTGGTGCTGGTATTTTCCTTGTCCAGAAGAAGGATCAATCACTTACATAGACCTTGTGTGGATTATCAGGAGCTCAACAAGATCACGATCAAGAACCGTTACCCGCTCCCTCTCGTTCCTGAGCTTTTTCAAAGATTTCGATCTGCCCGAGTCTTTACAAAGCTTGATCAACGTGGGTCCTAAAGTTTAGTTCGCATCCGCAAAGGTGATGAATGGAAGACAGCATTTCAGACCAGCTTCGGGCACTTTGAATACCTTGTCATCTCATTTGGGTTATGCAACGCCCCAGCCATCTTTCAACACTTTGTGAATGGCATTTTCAGAGAGTTTCTGGATCACTTTGTAATCGTTTACCTAGATAATATTCTCATTTTCTCTGCCAATCTGGATCTCCACAGGATACATGTAAAGAAAGTTCTGTCCACACTAAGGCAGCACAGACTTTATGCAAAGGCAGAGAAATGTGAATTTGAGAGACTATCAATCCAATTCTTGGGGCTAATCATATCCACGGATGGGATTTCCATGGGTCCACAAAAGGTGGCTGCCATCATTAATTGGCCTGCTGCCACTGACAAGAAAGGCATCCAGAGATTTGTGGGCTTTGCCAATTTTTATAGAAGATTTGTCAAAAATTCTTCCACCATCATCTCTCCCATCACCCAGCTCACCTGTCAACATGTCCAGTTTCAATGGTCCCAGGAAGACTGGTTAATAATAATAATAATAACAGAAAAAATATATATAAGTAAGGGAAATACCGATATCATAAACAGAGCCAGGCCAGGGTCGTCAACGGGAGGTCAGCAGCTGGGGAAGGGAAACAAACAGGACAAGAGAGGTTGGATGGATCACAGGAGGGACGGGTCAGATACAAGGCTCAGGGTCCAGAGCAAGGAAACAGACAGGGAACAGGAACAACAGGAATCAGGTTTCAGAAATTTGGTAAATAGGATGTAGGCTGCAGGTCAGGGCTCATGGAAAATACCAGGGCAAGAAGAGTGTGTACTTGCTGGGTATTTATACTGCAGCTGCTAATTAGGGTCAGGTGACACCAGGGGCGGACTGACAACTCATGGGGCCCCCGGGCAATAGGAGATCCTGGGGCCCCTTGTCCCCGCTCATGTGTTCCCACCCACACTCAAGCCACACCCACACAAATTCCCACCTACATTTTGCACTGCCCACACTACATGCGTTCGTCACAGAATTACATTAAAGAAAGTGCAACAACGGTACATTTCCAAAATTAAAGTGATTGTAAAGGCTCTTTTTTTTTTTTTAAAATAACAAACATATCATACTTCCCTCCACTGTGCAGCTCGTTTTGCACAGAGTGGCCCTGAACCTGGTCTTCTGGGGGTGGCTCTCGCGGCTCCTCCCCACATCAGATAACTCCCTAGGAGAAGCGCTCTCCTGGGGGAGGGGGGGGGGTTACCTTTCAGGTGCGCTCCCATGTCCAGCATTTGCGTCTATAGACACATGTTTACATACATGTGCTCATCCTACATAAAGCATTTCATATAGAGCATGTGCGGGGATCATGGGGGTGCTTTACATTTTTTTGTAATTATTATTATTTACTTTATATAATTTTCACTGACCACCAATGTAAAGAACATTCTTCCCACTGACCACCAATGTAAGGAACATTCTTCTCACTGACCACCAATGTAAGGAACATTCTTCCCACTGACCACCAATGTAAGGAGCATTCTTCTCACTGATCACCAATGTAAGGAACATTCTTCCCACTGACCACCAATGTAAGGAACATTCTTCCCACTGACCACCAATGTAAGGAGCATTCTTCTCACTGATCACCAATGTAAGGAACATTCTTCCCACTGACCACCAATGTAAGGAACATTCTTCTCACTGACCACCAATGTAAGGAGCATTCTTCCCACTGACCACCAATGTAAGGAGCATTCTTCCCACTGACCACCAATGTAAGGAGCATTCTTCTCACTGATCACCAATGTAAGGAACATTCTTCCCACCGACCACCAATGTAAGGAACATTCTTCCCACTGACCACCAATGTAAGGAACATTCTTCTCACTGACCACCAATGTAAGGAGCATTCTTCCCACTGACCACCAATGTAAGGAGCATTCTTCTCACTGATCACCAATGTAAGGAACATTCTTCCCACTGACCACCAATGTAAGGAACATTCTTCCCACTGACCACCAATGTAAGGAGCATTCTTCTCACTGATCACCAATGTAAGGAACATTCTTCCCACTGACCACCAATGTAAGGAACATTCTTCTCACTGACCACCAATGTAAGGAGCATTCTTCCCACTGACCACCAATGTAAGGAGCATTCTTCTCACTGATCACCAATGTAAGGAACATTCTTCCCACTGACCACCAATGTAAGGAGCATTCTTCCAACTGACCACCAATGTAAGGAACATTCTTCTCACTGACCACCAATGTAAGGAGCATTCTTCCCACTGACCACCAATGTAAGGAGCATTCTTCTCACTGATCACCAATGTAAGGAACATTCTTCCCACCGACCACCAATGTAAGGAACATTCTTCCCACTGACCACCAATGTAAGGAGCATTCTTCTCACTGATCACCAATGTAAGGAACATTCTTCCCACCGACCACCAATGTAAGGAACATTCTTCCCACTGACCACCAATGTAAAGAACATTCTTCCCACTGACCACCAATGTAAGGAACATTCTTCCCACTGACCATCAATGTAGGGAGCATTCTTCCCACTGACCACCAATGTAAGGAACATTCTTCCCACTGACCACCAATGTAAGGATCATTCTTCTCACTGATCACCAATGTAAGGAACATTCTTCCCACTGACCACCAATGTAAGGAGCATTCTTCCAACTGACCACCAATGTAAGGAACATTCTTCCCACTGATCACCAATGTAAGGAACATTCTTCCCACTGACCACCAATGTAAGGAGCATTCTTCCAACTGACCACCAATGTAAGGAACATTCTTCCCACTGATCACCAATGTAAGGAACATTCTTCCCACTGACCACCAATGTAAGGAACATTCTTCCCACTGACCACCAATGTAAGGAACATTCTTCCCACTGACCACCAATGTAAGGAACATTCTTCCCACTGATCACCAATGTAAGGAACATTCTTCTCACTGACCACCAATGTAAGGAACATTCTTCCCACTGATCACCAATGTAAGGAACATTCTTCCCACTGACCACCAATGTAAGGAACATTCTTCTCACTGATCACCAATGTAAGGAACATTCTTCTCACTGATCCCAATGTAAGGAACATTCATCCCACTGATCACCAATGTAAGGAGCATTCTTCTCACTGACCACCAATGTAAGGAACATTCTTCTCACTGACCACCAATGTAAGGAACATTCTTCTCACTGACCACCAATGTAAGGAGCATTCTTCCCAATTTTTCTTTATTAAAAGTCTTGCAATCAATAAGCTTAAAATCACTATATATAATATACATAAATATATACATATTTACATAAATGAAAATAAATATAGCAAATCTGCTCTCAAACAAAAAATTACTTTACAGCAAAAACAAAACTCATCATGAACATGTCATTATTGGGGATAATCTCACTACAACTCACACCAATACACCAGACATCCAAAACTGTGAGGTCAAGAAACAAACCCGCACCCATTATGCATGCAGCCCTTCTTCAAAAAGAAGCTACTAACCAACAAAAGCTAAGGGAGTGAAAGAAATAGAAAAAGAAAAGAGCACCTCACCCAGAGATGGGCAGTTCACCAAAGGCAGGTCTGATATTCCTCCACACCCTTTTCCAGACCGCCCGAGGCTCCCTGCCCCTCTCAAGACCCCGAATTTTCCCAACCTCACCCAGAATATCGTGCACCACCACCTCAACAGAGAGGACTTTTTTCCGCAGGGTAATCTGGCACCGTGCATTCCATGTGAAGTAACGGACAACTATACTAACTAAAAACAGTGTATCCAAATCAAAATCCCAGCAAGTCGGGAATGCCCCGTACACCCACTCCGCATAACTCATGCGATAGAAAAAGGGGATGCCTAGAGCCCTCCCCACCCTTTTATACACCTCTATGTTAAAGGGACACTGCAGCAAAAAGTGGTCCATAGACTCCACTTTACCAACACACTCCGCTCTAGGACAATCCCGATCATCCACAGGGCGATGCTTCAAGTTCCCTCTGACATAGAGCCTTCCATGGAAAGCGAGCCAGGCTTGATCCCTAAACTTGAAGGGGATTCTTTCTAAATTGATTAAACGCAACCCCTCCCTCATTACAGAGCCTGGGCAATCCCTTAAGGCCAGTGACACACTGAAAGCAGAGCTCAAAATCCTCTTCTCCAGAACCTTCCTGGGGAGGGACTTGATATCCTCCACTGTCACCTGCCACTGCCGAAGTATTTTCAGACACGGGGCAACATAAGCCGGGAGCTTGCCATGTCGGACTCTCAGACTTTTCACTGGCCCGCCATCTTCCCAGCATCGCAGAAAAGGCCTAAAACAAGACTGAAAAATGCCCACCCATCCCGGCGGGTTCTCTGCTAGCATGTTACCAAGATTGTACTTTAAAAAGAGCAGAGAAAAGAAAACTATTGGGTTGACCATTCCTAGGCCACCCTCCCGCCTAGACAGGTAAGTTACATTGCGTTTGATCAGGTTCAGCCTACTTCCCCATAACAGTTGGAAAAAACAGCTGTACACCCTTGCATAGAGAGATGCTGGCAAGATACAGACGAAGCTGACATATAAAAAGATTGGGACCAGGTACGTTTTGATCAAGTCAACCCTCTCCCTCAAGGAAAGCTTCCATTTCTTCCAGCTTGCCACTTTGGCATTGGCACACACCAACCTGCTTTCCCAATTTCGATGACCATAGTCACCAGGACCAAATTTGATGCCCAACACTTTAATTTCCTGCTGGGGCTCTGGGAAGGCATCCGGAAGTTCGAAGCTTTCACCCTCCTCACCCATCCAGAAAACTTCACTCTTTTCATGGTTGACTTTAGAACCAGAAGCCTCCGTGTACTGCTCTATCATAGAGACCACCTCCTGTGCCTCCTCTGTCCCAGAGACAATAACAGACACATCATCGGCATAGGCCACGACCTTCAGAGGCGGCACACCAGCAATGCCCAAAGGCACCCCGCACAAAGATCCACTCTCTAGCCTTCTTATGAAGGGGTCGATTGCGAATACATATAACAGGGGGCTCAGAGGACATCCCTGGCGCACACCAGAGCCAACCTCAAAAGGCCGTCCAACCCAACCATTAACCAGTGGGAAGCTCTCAACCCCTCTATATAATGTCTTCAGCCAATCTATAAACCTCCCCTGCAGGCCGTATCTACCAAGTAGCAAATACAGGTACTCATGATTGACTCTATCAAAAGCCTTCGCCTGATCTAATGCCAGCAAGTACTTTCTCCATCCAGCAGCCCTGCATCGTTCCAAAGCCTCCCGGACAGCTAAAACCGCTGAAAAGGTACTTCTACCTTGGACCGAGCAGTGCTGATGACTGGACAACAAATGCTACTGACGACAAGCGCCAAAAAAGAATCTTCGCCAGGATCTTTCTATCAACATTAAGAAGACTGATGGGGCGCCAGTTCTCAATCATTGAGGGGTCTTTACCTTTTGACAGAAGAATCACAGCGGATTGCCTCATGGAGGGAGGGAGCGAACCCTCTTCTAGACAGCTGTTATAAACCTCTGCTAAAAAGGGAGCCAGAATGGACTTAAAACACTTGTAGAATTCAGCTGTCAACCCATCTGGCCCAGGCGATTTTTTGGTAGCCAGCTTCTCTATAGCATGAACTACCTCATCCACTGAAATTGGTTCTGTCAAATCCATCAAAGGCAACGTACCATTTCCCAATCCTGGAGTAGAATCCAGAAAGCTTTCCATCCTGTCCCGACAAAAGTCCTTTCTTCCCAGAAGGTCTGCGTAATATGACCTGAAGATCTCCAGGATCCCTGATCTGGACTTCACCAGGGAACCCGTACTATCCCTCAGGCCTATGACCGTCTTAACTGCTATGCCTTGCTTACAGTTCTGGTAAGGATCAGGCGAGTGATATTTTCCATAATCCCTCTCCAGAACCAAGGAGGCATGCCGGTCGTATTGACACTTCCTAAGAAGAAACTTCACCTCAGAGATCTCCCCTGGATCTCCTCTATACGAGACAAGACGATCAAGCTTCCTCCGCAAATGCTGGTAGGCAATGTACATACCAAGCTGCTTCTTCTTACTTATGGCCTTGAAAAGTCCAATTGTCCTTTGTTTCACAAGCTCCCACCACTCTGACTTACTGCTGCAAAAGTCCAGAATAGAAACCTGTGCCTGAAAAAAATCCTCAAAGGATTGTCTTACCTCTACATCTTCCAGGAGAGCCGAATTCAGTTTCCAGGTACCCCTTCCCCTGGGTGGAGTGTCCGAGGCATTCAGAGTCACAGACAGCATACAGTGGTCAGAGAACTCCACCGCCCTCAACTCAGGAGCCGAGAAAGCAGAGTTCTCCTTTAAAAAAAACCTATCTATCCTACTCTGACTATTCCCTCTCTGAAATGTGAATCCCGTGCTGCCAGGGCAGTGCTTAATATGCACATCTACCAGGCCTGCTTGTCTCACCATATCTCTAAGAAAAACGCTATCGTAACCCAGCCGGTCTATGGAGCCTCTCCTGTCTTCAGGCCTAATTATGGTGTTAAAATCACCTCCAAAGACAACCTGCTGGGACGTAAAAAGGAAGGGCTTGATCTCTGTGAGGAGGCATTTCCTGCCCCATTTTGACTGCGGTCCATAGATATTGATCAGGCGCAGGTCCTGCCCCCCAACAGAGACGTCCAAGACCATGCATCTCCCCATTTCTACCTCAATTACCCGCCGGCACGTTACCATATCGGTTTTAAAAAGGACCGCAACTCCGCTGCAGGGCTCAGCCGCAAGAGACCAAAAGGAGGGACCGCATCTCCACTCCCTTTTTGCTAGATGGATATCGGCCAAAGTATTGAGCCAGGTCTCTTGCAAAAATAAAATCTCGGCATCAAACTCGCTGAGCAAAAATAAGGCAATATCACGAGCTCTTGCAGATTTAATGCTGGCGACATTAATGGTCGCCACCTTTATCGGAGTGGGAACTGCCATCAGGATGATTGGGGTAGTCGTTTCTTAACCTTTGCCACACTCTCATCACCAGAAACAGCTCTCTTCAGACTACGTGACTCCCCCTCATCCATGGATGATAAAGAGAAAGATATATCAGACATCTCATCACCCGACAAAACTGAAAAGGTATTACCAAGAGGAACCCCTCCTGGATCCGACCCTGAGGAAGAAATGACCACTTTACTTGTCTTCCTCTTCTTCTTCTTTTTCTTCCTCCTAAACTTCTCCCACCCCTCATCATCCGAATCCCCCTCAACAGAGGGTGAGACATGGGATATGGACACCCTTCTATCAGCCCCACCCCCATCCAGCACCCCCACATTCCCCTGACCACGTTTGTGCCGCTGAGGGACAGGGACCGGAGGCCGAGTGGGAAGATCCGCCAAACCTGCCCCCCCAGCAGCTTCTGCCAGTCTGGAGGATCTACGTACAGTAGGATTAGGGACCACCACATGGGGGACAGACTCAGGGACCACATTACTAGATGAAACAGAATCCGAAACAACAGATGCAACAGACACAGGAGGGACAGACTCAGGGACCACATTACTAGGGGAAACAGAATCCGAAATAACAGATGTAACAGACACAGGAGGGACAGACTCAGGGACCACATTACTAGGGGAAACAGAATCTGGAACAAATATAACAGAAACAGGAGGGGCAATAACAGTTTTAGCGGCCTCATCCTCCTTATCAAGTCTCTGCAACTCAGCCTCCAATCCTGGCAAGTTATGTAATGCCTCCGGGCACTGACTATAAGGATGACCCAGCTTTTGGCACAAATTGCACCGAATTTCAGTACAATCCTTAGCCAAATGGTCCAGATCCTGGCATAGTGAGCATTTCTTACGGGTACAAGTGGATGCAAAATGGCCTTTATCTCCACATTTATTACAGACTTTAGGCTGACCCTGGTAAAAAATAGTCAGCCTATCTCTCCCCAGAAAAGCTGAACAGGGAAGGTGTTGAACTACATTTCCAAGCACCCCCAATTTTAGTGAGACTGTCCAGGCCCCTGTCCATATCCCATGCTCATCAAGGACCTTCCGCAGTGGAGCGAGGACCTCACCATATCGGCGTAACCATACTATCAAATCAGCCTCTGGTATGGATTCGTTACGCACCAGGATCGTCACCGACTTTATCAGAGGCTGCCTAGAAATCACCTTTGGCACCAAACCACTCCACTGCGGAAGGCCCTTGCACCTCCTATATCGCTCCCAAAATAAATCCAAACCCTCAGGCTTTACAAAGGACAAATCAAATTCATAACTCCCCACTGGGCAAATCAAAGCAAAGATATCTGATGCTTTAAACCCCATTTCCAGAACCAACTCAGCCACCCTCCCCCTTACTGGTGGGGTCCCCTCCCCCTCCCACTTCAATTGAACCACATTCCTCCTCCTGTACCCACCAACCATCCCACCACCAAGCCCCCCCAAATTGTGACCACTAAAATTCCCTCCACCCTCCTTGGTGCGACTCCCCAGAACGGACGCATAACTGCCCACATTTCTCCCAGCAGAAGAAGAAGCATTTGTGTGCTTTGAACCGTCTGTCACATTTCTGGCAGATATCGATTGTACAGATTTGGTCTGCACAATCGGTGAGTCTTTCCTCTGCTGAGCAGGGAGAGCAATGTCATTTTTATTTTTCCCAGCAGTATTAACCCCTTCACCACCACCCACCACATTCATTGTTTTATCATTACTGTCATTCTTAATACTTGCTGGTATATTCACAGTTCCTGTAGTCTTCCCAACAGTGTCAGTTCCCACTGCTGTGCTGGTGGAATCTTCAGCTGGCCTGTTCTCTTCCATCAGGACAGGACTTTCAGCAGGCTGGTCTGACACATCCATGGCTTCCACTGCACATGGTGCAATGTGCTGATCCCCTCCCCCATCAATCAGCTCTGCTGGAACACAGGGAAGTTCAGGTGAGGCAACCTCTTTGCTGGTGTCAGCCTTACTGTGTGAAACACATGCAGCAAACTTGGTAGAGGAACTACTGGTCTCAGCAAATGCAGGAGTAGAAACATCCATGTTCAGGGTGTTTGGTGCAGGTCCATCTTCATTCCCTGGTTTATCTTTCCTCTCATCCTCAGGGATTTCTGATGGATCATCAGATATGGCAAACTTGTCTGCTCTCAGGGGTGACTCCATCTGCTGGATGAAGGTCAGGGTGCCATGCTCACTCTCAACCCCCTGGCTGGTTGCCGCTGGCGATTCCAAGGCCTTACATGGGGGGAGAGGTGCAGAGGCAGATGGACCCGGGTCATCCATAACCTGAGGCTGCTGATCCAGGCGACTTACTGACGACTGGCTGGCAAATCTCTTTTCATTGTCAAATTTTTCTTTAAATGCTCCACTTCTGGCTTTTAATTTTTCCAACAATAAAGTTTGCTGCTTTACCTTTTCCTCCAATTCCTGTAACTCAGGCTTCATGGCTGTGCGATTTCTACTCCAGGCCTGGAAGTATTTGGCTTTAAAGTTTTTATGTTCAGCTTTCAAAGCTTGAAGTTTCTCTTCAGCCCTTCCAATTTCCCTAAAACGATCAACAATCTTCTGTCTGAAGATACTCGCATCCATACCAGGGCCTGGACCCACAGTCAGATCCTCCACCTCCTCCTCACTAGGCCCCGTGTCATCAGGGGGATCCCTCCCAGGGCCTCCCCCAGGATCAGGCATTGTTCCTGGGCCAAACTAGCAGGCAAGGCCCAGGCTTGAAAAAAGGCTGGTTCTCAGAGAGCTCCTTGGGTGTGTCCTCCTCCTCCTTCCCACTGACCACCAATGTAAGGGGCATTCTTCCCACTGACCACCAATGTAAGGAGCATTCTTCTCACTGATCACCAATGTAAGGAACATTCTTCCCAATTTTTCTTTATTAAAAGTCTTGCAATCAATAAGCATAAAATCACTATATATAATATACATAAATATATACATATTTACATAAATGAAAATAAATATAGCAAATTTGCTCTCAAACAAAAAATGACTTTACAGCAAAAACAAAACTCATCATGAATATGTCATTATTGGGGATAATCTCACTACAACTCACACCAATACACCAGACATCTAAACTGTGAGGTCAAGAAACAAACCCACACCCATTATGCATGCAGCCCTTCTTCAAAAAGAAGATACTAACCAACAAAAGCTAAGGGAGTGAAAGAAACAGAAAAAGAAAACAGCACCTCACCCAGAGATGGGCAGTTCACCAAAGGCAGGTCTGATATTCCTCCACGCCCTTTTCCAGACCGCCCGAGGCTCCCTGCCCCTCTCAAGACCCCGAATTTTCCCAACCTCACCCAGAATATCGTGCACCACCACCTCAACAGAGAGGACTTTTTTCCGCAGGGTAATCTGGCACCGTGCATTCCATGTGAAGTAACGGACAACTATACTAACTAAAAACAGTGTATCCAAATCAAAATCCCAGCAAGTCAGGAATGCCCCGTACACCCACTCCGCATAACTCATGCGATAGAAAAAGGGGATGCCTAGAGCCCTCCCCACCCTTTTATACACCTCTATGTTAAAGGGACACTGCAGCAAAAAGTGGTCCATAGACTCCACTTTACCAACACACTCCGCTCTAGGACAATCCCGATCATCCACAGGGCGATGCTTCAAGTTCCCTCTGACATAGAGCCTTCCATGGAAAGCGAGCCAGGCTTGATCCCTAAATTTCAAGGGGATTCTTTCTAAATTGATTAAACGCAACCCCTCCCTCATTACAGAGCCTGGGCAATCCCTTAAGGCCAGTGACACACTGAAAGCAGAGCTCAAAATCCTCTTCTCCAGAAGCTTCCTGGGGAGGGACTTGATATCCTCCACTGTCACCTGCCACTGCCGAAGTATTTTCAGACACGGGGCAACATAAGCCGGGAGCTTGCCATGTCGGACTCTCAGACTTTTCACTGGCCTGCCATCTTCCCAGCATCGCAGAAAAGGCCTAAAACAAGACTGAAAAATGCCCACCCATCCCGGCGGGTTCTCTGCTAGCATGTTACCAAGATTGTACTTTAAAAAGAGCAGAGAAAAGAAAACTATTGGGTTGACCATTCCTAGGCCACCCTCCTGCCTAGACAGGTAAGTTACATTGCGTTTGATCAGGTTCAGCCTACTTCCCCATAACAGTTGGAAAAAACAGCTGTACACCCTTGCATAGAGAGATGCTGGCAAGATACAGACGAAGCTGACATACAAAAAGATTGGGACCAGGTACGTTTTGATCAAGTCAACCCTCTCCCTCAAGGAAAGCTTCCATTTCTTCCAGCTTGCTACTTTGGCATTGGCACACACCAACCTGCTTTCCCAATTTCGATGACCATAGTCACCAGGACCAAATTTGATGCCCAACACTTTAATTTCCTGCTGGGGCTCTGGGAAGGCATCCGGAAGTTCGAAGCTTTCACCCTCCTCACCCATCCAGAAAACTTCACTCTTTTCATGGTTGACTTTAGAACCAGAAGCCTCCGTGTACTGCTCTATCATAGAGACCACCTCCTGCGCCTCCTCTGTCCCAGAGACAATAACAGACACATCATCGGCATAGGCCACGACCTTCAGAGGCGGCACACCAGCAATGCCCAAAGGCACCCCGCACAAAGATCCACTCTCTAGCCTTCTTATGAAGGGGTCGATTGCGAATACATATAACAGGGGGCTCAGAGGACATCCCTGGCGCACACCAGAGCCAACCTCAAAAGGCCGTCCAACCCAACCATTAACCAGTGGGAAGCTCTCAGCCCCTCTATATAATGTCTTCAGCCAATCTATAAACCTCCCCTGCAGGCCGTATCTACCAAGTAGCAAATACAGGTACTCGTGATTGACTCTATCAAAAGCCTTCGCCTGATCCAATGCCAGCAAGTACTTTCTCCATCCAGCAGCCCTGCATCGTTCCAAAGCCTCCCGGACAGCTAAAACCGCTGAAAAGGTACTTCTACCTTGGACCGAGCAGTGCTGATGACTGGACAACAAATCGCCTGCTACTGACGACAAGCGCCAAAAAAGAATCTTCGCCAGGATCTTTCTATCAACATTAAGAAGACTGATGGGGCGCCAGTTCTCAATCATTGAGGGGTCTTTACCTTTTGGCAGAAGAATCACAGCAGATTGCCTCATGGAGGGAGGGAGCGAACCCTCTTCTAGACAGCTGTTATAAACCTCTGCTAAAAAGGGAGCCAGAATGGACTTAAAACACTTGTAGAATTCAGCTGTCAACCCATCTGGCCCAGGCGATTTTTTGGTAGCCAGCTTCTCTATAGCATGAACTACCTCATCCACTGAAATTGGTTCTGTCAAATCCATCAAAGGCAATGTACCATTTCCCAATCCTGGAGTAGAATCCAGAAAGCTTTCCATCCTGTCCCGACAAAGGTCCTTTCTTCCCAGAAGGTCTGCATAATATGACCTGAAGATCTCCAGGATCCCTGATCTGGACTTCACCAGGGAACCCGTACTATCCCTCAGGCCTATGACCGTCTTAACTGCTATGCCTTGCTTACAGTTCTGGTAAGGATCAGACGAGTGATATTTTCCATAATCCCTCTCCAGAACCAAGGAGGCATGCCGGTCGTATTGACACTTCCTAAGAAGAAACTTCACCTCAGAGATCTCCCCTGGATCTCCTCTATACGAGACAAGACGATCAAGCTTCCTCCGCAAATGCTGGTAGGCAATGTGCATACCAAGCTGCTTCTTCTTACTTATGGCCTTGAAAAGTCCAATTGTCCTTTGTTTCACAAGCTCCCACCACTCTGACTTACTGCTGCAAAAGTCCAGAATAGAAACCTGTGCCTGAAAAAAATCCTCAAAGGATTGTCTTACCTCTACATCTTCCAGGAGAGCCGAATTCAGTTTCCAGGTACCCCTTCCCCTGGGTGGAGTGTCCGAGGCATTCAGAGTCACAGACAGCATACAGTGGTCAGAGAACTCCACCGCCCTCAACTCAGGAGCCGAGAAAGCAGAGTTCTCCTTTAAAAAAAACCTATCTATCCTACTCTGACTATTCCCTCTCTGAAATGTGAATCCCGTGCTGCCAGGGCAGTGCTTAATATGCACATCTACCAGGCCTGCTTGTCTTACCATATCTCTAAGAAAAACGCTATCGTAACCCAGCCTGTCTATGGAGCCTCTCCTGTCTTCAGGCCTAATTATGGTGTTAAAATCACCTCCAAAGACAACCTGCTGGGACGTAAAAAGGAAGGGCTTGATCTCTGTGAGGAGGCATTTCCTGCCCCATTTTGACTGCGGTCCATAGATATTGATCAGGCGCAGGTCCTGCCCCCTAACAGAGACGTCCAAGACCATGCATCTCCCCATTTCTACCTCAATTACCCGCCGGCATGTTACCATATCGGTTTTAAAAAGGACCGCAACTCCGCTGCAGGGCTCAGCCGCAAGAGACCAAAAGGAGGGACCGCATCTCCACTCCCTTTTTGCTAGATGGACATCAGCGAAAGTATTGAGCCAGGTCTCTTGCAAAAATAAAATCTCGGCATCAAACTCGCTGAGCAAAAATAAGGCAATATCACGAGCTCTTGCAGATTTAATGCTGGCGACATTAATGGTCGCCACCTTTAACGGAGTGGGAACTGCCATCAGGATGATTGGGGTAGTCGTTTCTTAACCTTTGCCACACTCTCATCACCAGAAACAGCTCTCTTCAGACTACATGACTCCCCCTCATCCATGGATGATAAAGAGAAAGATATATCAGACATCTCATCACCCGACAAAACTGAAAAGGTATTACCAAGAGGAACCCCTCCCAGGTCCGACCCTGAGGAAGAAATGACCACTTTACTTGTCTTCCTCTTCTTCTTCTTTTTCTTCCTCCTAAACTTCTCCCACCCCTCATCATCCGAATCCCCCTCAACAGAGGGTGAGACATAGGATATGGACACCCTTCTATCAGCCCCACCCCCATCCAGCACCCCCACATTCCCCTGACCACGTTTGTGCCGCTGAGGGACAGGGACTGGAGGCCGAGTGGGAAGATCCGCCAAACCTGCCCCCCCAGCAGCTTCTGCCAGTCTGGAGGATCTACGTACAGTAGGATTAGGGACCACCACATGGGGGACAGACTCAGGGACCACATTACTAGGTGAAACAGAATCCGAAACAACAGATGTAACAGACACAGGAGGGACAGACTCAGGGACCACATTACTAGGGGAAACAGAATCTGGAACAGATATAACAGAAACAGGAGGGGCAATAACAGTTTTAGCGGCCTCATCCTCCTTATCAAGTCTCTGCAACTCAGCCTCCAATCCTGGCAAGTTATGTAATGCCTCCGGGCACTGGCTATAAGGATGACCCAGCTTTTGGCACAAATTGCACCGAATTTCAGTACAATCCTTAGCCAAATGGTCCAGATCCTGGCATAGTGAGCATTTCTTACGGGTACAAGTAGATGCAAAATGGCCTTTGTCTCCACATTTATTACAGACTTTAGGCTGACCCTGGTAAAAAATAGTCAGCCTATCTCTCCCCAGAAAAGCTGAACAGGGAAGGTGTTGAACTACATTTCCAAGCACCCCCAATTTTAGTGAGACTGTCCAGGCCCCTGTCCATATTCCATGTTCATCAAGGACCTTCCGCAGTGGAGCGAGGACCTCACCATATCGGCGTAGCCATACTATCAAATCAGCCTCTGGTATGGATTCGTTACGCACCAGGATCGTCACCGACTTTATCAGAGGCTGCCTGGAAATCACCTTTGGCACCAAACCACTCCACTGCGGAAGGCCCTTGCACCTACTATACCTCTCCCAAAATAAATCCAAACCCTCAGGCTTTACAAAGGACAAATCAAATTCATAACTCCCCACTGGGCAAATCAAAGCAAATATATCTGATGCTTTAAACCCCATTTCCAGAACCAACTCAGCCACCCTCCCCCTTACTGGTGGGGTCCCCTCCCCCTCCCACTTCAATTGAACCACATTCCTCCTCCTGTACCCACCAACCATCCCACCACCAAGCCCCCCCAAATTGTGACCACTAAAATTCCCTCCACCCTCCTTGGTGCGACTCCCCAGAACAGATGCATAACTGCCCACATTTCTCCCAGCAGAAGAAGCATTTGTGTGCTTTGAACCGTCTGTCACATTTCTGGCAGATATCGATTGTACAGATTTGGTCTGCACAATCGCTGAGTCTTTCCTCTGCTGAGCAGGGAGAGCAATGTCATTTTTATTTTTCCCAGCAGTATTAACCCCTTCACCACCACCCACCACATTCATAGTTTTATCATTACTGTCATTCTTAATACTTGCTGGTATATTCACAGTTCCTGTAGTCTTCCCAACAGTGTCAGTTCCCACTGCTGTGCTGGTGGAATCTTCAGCTGGCCTGTTCTCCTCCATCAGGACAGGACTTTCAGCAGGCTGGTCTGACACATCCATGGCTTCCACTGCACATGGTGCAATGTGCTGATCCCCTCCCCCATCACCATCAATCAGCTCTGCTGGAACACAGAGAGGCTCAGGTGAGGCAATCTCTTTGCTGGTGTCAGCCATACTGTGTGAAACACATGCAGCAAACTTGATAGAGGAACTACTGGTCTCAGCAAATGCAGGAGTAGAAACATCCATGTTCAGGGTGTTTGGTGCAGGTCCATCTTCATTCCCTGGTTTATCTTTCCTCTCATCCTCAGGGATTTCTGATGGATCACCAGAAATGGCAAACTTGTCTGCTCTCAGGGGTGACTCCATCTGCTGGATGAAGGTCAGGGTGCCATGCTCACTCTCAACCCCCTGGCTGGTTGCCGCTGGCGATTCCAAGGCCTTACATGGGGGGAGAGGTGCAGAGGCAGATGGACCCGGGTCATCCATAACCTGAGGCTGCTGATCCATGCGACTTACTGACGACTGGCTGGCAAATCTCTTCTCATTCTCAAATTTTTCTTTAAAAGCTCCACTTCTGGCTTTTAATTTTTCCAACAATAAAGTTTGCTGCTTTACTTTTTCCTCATATTCCTGTAACTCAGGCTTCATGGCTGTGCGATTTCTACTCCAGGCCTGGAAGTATTTGGCTTTGAAGTTCTTATGGTTAGTTTTCAAAACTTGAAGTTTCTCTTCAGCCCTTCCAATTTCCCTAAAGCGATCAACAATCTTCTGTCTGAAGATACTCGCATCCATACCAGGGCCTGGACCCACAGTCAGATCCTCCACCTCCTCCTCACTAGGCCCCATGTCATCAGGGGGATCCCTCCCTGGGCCTCCCCCAGGATCAGGCATTGTTCCTGGGCCAAGCTAGCAGGCAAGGCCCAGGCTTGAAAAAAAGGCTGGTTCTCAGAGAGCTCCTTGGGTGTGTCCTCCTCCTCCTTCCCACTGATCACCAATGTAAGGAACATTCTTCCCACTGATCACCAATGTAAGGAACATTCTTCCCACTGACCACCAATCTAAGGAACATTCTTCCCACTGACCACCGATGTAAAGAACATTCTTCCCACTGACCACCAATGTAAGGAACATTCTTCCCACTGACCACCAATGTAAGGAACATTCTTCCCACTGACCACCAATGTAAGGAACATTCTTCCCACTGATCACCAATGTAAGGAACATTCTTCTCACTGACCACCAATGTAAGGAACATTCTTCCCACTGATCACCAATGTAAGGAACATTCTTCCCACTGACCACCAATGTAAGGAACATTCTTCTCACTGATCACCAATGTAAGGAACATTCTTCTCACTGATCCCAATGTAAGGAACATTCATCCCACTGATCACCAATGTAAGGAGCATTCTTCTCACTGACCACCAATGTAAGGAACATTCTTCTCACTGACCACCAATGTAAGGAACATTCTTCCCACTGATCACCAATGTAAGGAACATTCTTCCCACTGACCACCAATGTAAGGAACATTCTTCCCACTGACCACCAATGTAAGGAGCATTCTTCTCACTGATCACCAATGTAAGGAACATTCTTCCCACTGACCACCAATGTAAGGAACATTCTTCTCACTGACCACCAATGTAAGGAGCATTCTTCCCACTGACCACCAATGTAAGGAGCATTCTTCTCACTGATCACCAATGTAAGGAACATTCTTCCCACCGACCACCAATGTAAGGAACATTCTTCCCACTGACCACCAATGTAAGGAGCATTCTTCTCACTGATCACCAATGTAAGGAACATTCTTCCCACCGACCACCAATGTAAGGAACATTCTTCCCACTGACCACCAATGTAAAGAACATTCTTCCCACTGACCACCAATGTAAGGAACATTCTTCCCACTGACCATCAATGTAGGGAGCATTCTTCCCACTGACCACCAATGTAAGGAACATTCTTCCCACTGACCACCAATGTAAGGATCATTCTTCTCACTGATCACCAATGTAAGGAACATTCTTCCCACTGACCACCAATGTAAGGAGCATTCTTCCAACTGACCACCAATGTAAGGAACATTCTTCCCACTGATCACCAATGTAAGGAACATTCTTCCCACTGGCCACCAATGTAAGGAGCATTCTTCCAACTGACCACCAATGTAAGGAACATTCTTCCCACTGATCACCAATGTAAGGAACATTCTTCCCACTGACCACCAATGTAAGGAACATTCTTCCCACTGACCACCGATGTAAAGAACATTCTTCCCACTGACCACCAATGTAAGGAACATTCTTCCCACTGACCACCAATGTAAGGAACATTCTTCCCACTGACCACCAATGTAAGGAACATTCTTCCCACTGATCACCAATGTAAGGAACATTCTTCTCACTGACCACCAATGTAAGGAACATTCTTCCCACTGATCACCAATGTAAGGAACATTCTTCTCACTGATCCCAATGTAAGGAACATTCATCCCACTGATCACCAATGTAAGGAGCATTCTTCTCACTGACCACCAATGTAAGGAACATTCTTCTCACTGACCACCAATGTAAGGAACATTCTTCCCACTGATCACCAATGTAAGGAACTTTCTTCCCACTGACCACCAATGTAAGGAACATTCTTCCCACTGACCACCAATGTAAGGAACATTCTTCTTACTGACCACCAATGTAAGGAACATTCTTCTCACTGATCACCAATGTAAGGAACATTCTTCTCACTGATCACCAATGTAAGGGACATTCTTCCCACTGATCACCAATGTAAGGAACTTTCTTCTCACTGACCACCAATGTAAGGAACTTTCTTCTCACTGACCACCAATGTAAGGAACTTTCTTCTCACTGACCACCAATGTAAGGAACATTCTTCTCACTGACCACCAATGTAAGGAACTTTCTTCCCACTGACCACCAATGTAAGGAACATTCTTCTCACTGACCACCAATGTAAGGAACTTTCTTCTCACTGACCACCAATGTAAGGAACTTTCTTCTCACTGACCACCAATGTAAGGAACTTTCTTCTCACTGACCACCAATGTAAGGAACTTTCTTCCCACTGACCACCAATGTAAGGAGCATTCTTCCCACTGATCACCAATGTAAGGAACATTCATAGTGTACAGATTTTAGTGATATATATATAATAAACGCACTTAGCCCAGGTTCACACTGACAGCGGGAATGAAAGTGTGTGAGTTCAGCTAAACTCGCACAATTTCATACCTGCATATCAGTGCGAGTTTGGCAGCGATTTCAGAGACATCTGTGCGGGTTGCTGCACAGATGTCTATGGAAATCGCACCCAGAAGTCACCAAAAGTTGTACAGAAACTACTTTTGGGAATCAGTGCGGTGCCACAAATGTGGCATCGCACTGATTCGGGTAGTGCCATTGCCGGCGATTGCCGCTGATTTGCCATGCGATTTGCCATGTCAAATCGCATGGCAAATTGCTTCAATGTGAACAAGGTATAAGTGCTATTCCCTATATATAACACTGATATCTATACACTGAGTAGCATTCAATGTACCAGATGTCAGTGTGCACTAGTGAATAGCACCTGCCACCTGGTAAATAGGCACAGCACAGGGCAAGAATGAAGTGGAACACTCAGCAGCATGGCTCTCTCGTTTACAACACACATTATACACTAACTGGCAACTGCTCTCCTCTTTGTCATTATCACACTGACCTGCTGCTGCACACAAGGCAGGTCAGTGTGGGTTCCTTTGGGAAAGGGAAATTCTTCTCTCCAGATGACTTCACTCAGCCTGTGCGGCGCGCTCTGCTGCCTCCAGCTTCTTTACCGGTCCCCCGCGGCAGTGACGAATGGCCCGCCCCTCGGCTGAATTCCCCAGGGGGAGAGGTGGCCAGAGCGCCTGTCATTAAAATCATCCCCGAACGGCTGACGGCTCGCCTCTGAGCTGATGAATGATGCATCCTGGCCAGCTCTGCTTATATAGCCCCATCAACCAGAGGTAAAGGCTACACTTTACTGCTTCGGCGGAAGGGGTATTTTTTTTCACATTATGCTGCGGGCACCTCCTGGGACAGACGGACTGAGCCGGCCCGGGCCCCCCCCACCACGGGGCCCTCGGACGGCGACCGACTGACCGAATGGTCAGTCCGCCCCTGGGTGACACCTGTCTGCAGAGGGGAATACTTGCTCCATACTGCCAGGATTCCTCCGCTGGTGGACGCTAGTACTGCGGCCCAAAGGTGACAGAATACCAGCAGGAAAAAGCTTATATGACAGCTCCAAACTGCCAGGAGACACCTGCTGGTGGACCTCAGTACTGCACGCCAAATGATCGATATTACCAGCAGAGGGGACCTTTCCTGACAATATGTCTCCTCTCCTAGTCGATCCTATCCCCCCACAGTTAGAACACACTGAGGGAACACACAATTAACCCCTTGATCGCCCCCTAGTGTTAACCCCTTTCCTGCCAGTGACATTTACACAGTACAGTGGGTCCCCGGGTTACTAACAAGTTAGGGACTGTAGGTTTGTTCTTAAGTTGAATCTGTTTGTAAGTTGGAACAGGTACATTTTTTAAGTGTAGCATCAGCCAAAAAAACTATTTTTAAGCTTTTTGGATAGCATAGGGAAGGGTTAACACCCCTGTAACATTTGTTTTGCTGTGTGTGCCCCTGTTCAGAAGATTTCACCTCACTTTCTGTCCCAATGACAATTGGATTTTGAAAATTTTGGGTTGTTGTGGAAACAAGCCTTGGTGATAAAGCATCAGTGGAGGTACCTTTTCCCCATAATAGCTCTTACAGGAGTGAATTTCCCTTCTTATGGGTATATTTCCTCTCACTTCCTGTTGTCTCCCTCCGTTTGCAAGTAGGAGTCGTTTGTAAGTCGGATGTTTGTAACTAGGGGACCCCCTATAATCAGTGCATTTTTATAGCACTCAAAAATAAAAAATTGTGTGACCTGCGCAAAAATTAATCAAAAATAATAATAATAAAAATTACATTTAAAATTTGATCTGCTGCAGTTAAAAAGTCCTATACTATAGATTAGGAAAAATATATTTGCAAATGTAACTGCGCTGATCCAAAAAGTGCTAGTGCAATATTACCACTGATACGGTGTCTATACCTTATATGCCAGCCTTAACAGTAAAAAACTATAAAGTGCCACATGTCAATAGGTCAATATAAAGTGCAAATTATCAAGTGCAAAATATCACAACCCCAGAACATAGGTATTTTACAGTAATCCCCAAAGTCCACTTCCGTTTATCATATACATTCAATGTGCATATTATGCTCCAATTCGCATCCGTGGTCTATAACAAGGACTTTTCACCACTTCATGTGCCACCACCACCTTCTGAAATGGGCACTCATCAGAGCCTAGAAAAAGTTTTGCCTTTGGTTTATATTGGGATAACCACTCCACTTTCCTGGTGTTCCTCCAACTAGGTTGCCACTAGATACTCCTCATATCGCCATGCCAGTCTTGGTATAATTCAAAGTGCCTTTAGACTGGCACTCAGTCTTTCCAGCAGTTTGTTGTAGGGTTCCGCTCCGCCACTTCGTTTCCTAGGATCGGCATGCATTCTAAGCCTCGATCTGGTATGAGTTTGTGACAGGGAGTGACGTCAGCGATTACCCAGAAGCTTTCTGATGACGCATGTATGTATGCGAAACGTGTAGAGGCTTCTGGATAATCGCTGACGTCACTTCCTGTCACAAACCCGCACCAGATTGACTGAACGGCGGCAATGATGGCTGGCACTGATAGATTTAACTGATAGGCATCACTGGTGGCATTGGCAGGCATTTTTCATTGGCACTGATTGGCAACTGCCTGGGCACTGATTGGCATATTCCTGGTGGTCTAGGGTGGCATACCTGGTGGTCCTGTGTGGTGGCCATCCCTGGTGGTCCTGGGCGGGCATCCGAGGGGAGGATGCGCTAATAAACAATCAGCGCAGACCCTCCCCCCCTGTCAGGAGAGCAGCCGATCGGCTCTCCTCTACTCTGTCAGACGCAAGTGAGGAAAAGCTGATAAACGGCTCTTCCTGTTTACATCGTGATCAGCCGTGATTGGACGCAGCTGATCATGTGGTAAAGAGTCTCCGTCAGAGTCTCTTTACCTAGATCAGATTTGCGGTGTGTCAAACTGACATACCGCAACGCCGATTACCGCGATGTTCGCCCCCACGGGCGCGCCGGCAGTTATCCTGCTGGACGTCATATGATGCCCAGTCAGGATAACTGAACCACTTCATTCTGCTATAGGCCGGGCGGGAAGTGGTTAAGGCCTGTCATGATCGTCTGCTTGCAGGTCACTTTGGAGTCCGGAAAACATGTGAACTCATTCAAAGATCCTCCTGGTGGCCCAATCTATGACAAGATTGTAAGGACTATGTAAACTCTTGTGTAACGTTTCTTCGCAACAAAGGTAGTATTATCAAAACCTGGGGCCTGCTGAGACCTCTTCCCGTTCCAGGACAGCCCTGGAGAATGCTTCCAATGGATCCTATTGTGGACTTACCCCCCCCCCCTCCCCCAGAAGGATTCACCACCATCCTGGTAGTTTTGATAGATTGTTCAAGATGGCCCACTTTTTACCCATGATAAGCACTCCCTCAGCCCCAGATACGGCACACCTTTTTATCAAAGAGCTTGTGCGGTTGCATGGATTACCCAGCAGTATTGTCTCTGACAGAGGGGTGCAATATACTTCCAGATTCTGGAAAGGTCTGTGCAAAGACCTGAAAATTGAAGTTTGTCTGTCCTCTGCACACCACCCACAAAGTAATGGACAGACAGAAAGAACGAATCAAACCTTAGAGTAGTACCTGAGATGTTTCTCTTCATTCACCCAAGACAATTGGGCATCCCTCCTCCCATGTGTCGAATTCTCTTATAACAACTCAGTCCATGCATCTACTAACCAATCACCATTCTGGGCAAACTATGGTTTCCACCTTTCCTTTCTGCCAGATGTTATCACAGAAGTATCAGTACCTGCAGTCCAGGATAGGCTTACCTTCATTCAAACCAACTACCAAACACTTCAAGAAGCCATGCAGAAGGCCCAGGAGGATTACAAAAGACACTTTAACAAAAGGAGTAGAGAGAATCCAATACTGAGTTTTGGGGACAAAGTTTGGCTTTCCACAGCAAATCTCAAACTCACGTGTCCCTCTCTGAAATTGGGCCCAAGGTTTTTTGGACCTTTCGAGAGTAAGAGAATAATCAACCCTGTAGCATTTGAACTGGACCTACCAAGCTCATATAAAATTCATCCAATCTTCCACGTCTCCTTACTCAAACCAGGAGTGTTCAGCTCATTTCCTGAAAGAGAAGAGCCACCTCCACCATCAATTACTGTAGGGTAGGACAAAGAGTTTGAGGTGGAGGCCATTGTGGAAGGAGGCGTAGACAAGTGCAATATCTCATTTATTGGAAAGGATATCCACCTGAGAACTCATGGGAACCAGCAAATAACGTGCCTGCTGCTAAATTTCTCCAGGAGTTCTTCAACAAATTCCCAGAAAAACGAGCAGGCCTGGGCATCCAGAGGCTGCCCCTGGGGGGGGGGCACTGTCAGGGAAGAATCCGGAGAAGAACTGGCAGATATGCCCATATCCAATATGGCCACGCCAGTCTGCACATGTGCATTAGAGACCGGCACGCAATGGCGAACGTACGTTCCCAAAGGCGAACGTATGCACGCAAAATATCCTAATTACCAGTGTTTGCTGGCCTATAAAAGGACTCCAGTGGTTCTCACAAATTGCTGGATTATAGTCAGCTCTGTATCCTGTGTTCCTGTGTTCTTTGCTCCTGTTTGATTACCTGGTTACCTACCCAGCTTACCCTGACCTCCTCTGGCTTCTCTCCTGGCTCTGAACCCGGCTTGTTTCACAGACCTGCTCTTGCCTGTTCCAGATTGACTTCCTGTGTTTGAACCTGGCTTGATCTCAACTACGTTTTCTGCCTCTGCTTCTGACTGCCTTCCTGTGTTTGACCCCCATCCTGGCTTCTGAAGTTATCTCTGCTTATCCATCTGTCAAGATCCGCCAGTACCCCCAGAGAATCATTGGCTGTGACCCCCTTCTCTGCTCCTGGGTGTCCCGCTTCTGGAGCCATCAGACAGCTTCACTGGCAGGCAACCCGTGCATCTCTGGGCATAGCACCCTCTGTCTCCAACTCCAGATGTACTCTGCACTCAGTCGCAAGGGGAGCCCTCTCGTCACCTCAGCCTCCAGCCTGGTATGTGACAGTGTCAAGCGTGTGTGGCGGCAACCAGGTGAGGAAAACAAAGACAAGTGTGTCTTGCCTACAGTCAATCATGGTGGTGGGAGTGTCATGGTCTGGGGCTGCATGAGTGCTGCCAGCACTGGGGAGCTACAGTTCATTGAGGGAACCATGAATGCCAACATGTACTGTGACATAGCAAGACTGGGCCGCAGGGCAGTATTCCAACATAATAATGACCCCAAACACACCTCCAAGAGGACCACTGCCTTGCTAAAGAAGCTAAGGGTAAAGTTGATGGATTGGCCAAGCATGTCTCCAGACCTAAACCCTATTGAGCATCTGTGGGGCATCCTCAAATGGAAGGTGGAAGAGCGCAAGGTCTAACATCCACCAGCTTTGTGATGTCATCATGGAGGAGTGGAAGAGGACTCCGGTGACAACTAAGGATGGGCTCAGGCGTGTTCGCAACCCCACAAGCCCGAGCCCACCAGGAAGCTGACACTGCGCAGCGCTAATCACAGGCAGTGAGACATTTCCTGATCCGCGGCTGCATAGATCGGGAAATGTCTCACTGCCTGTGGTTAGCAATGCGCAGTGTCAGCTTCCTGGCGGGCTCAGGCACGTGGGGTTGTAAATACGCCTGAGCCCATCCTTAGTGGCAACCAGTGAAGCTCTGGTGAACTCCATGCCCAAGAGGGTTAAGGCAGTGTTGGAAAATAATGGTGGCCACACAAAATATTGACACTTTGGGCCCAATTTGGACATTTTCACTTAGGGGTGTACTCACTTTTGTTGCCAGCAGTTTAGATATTAGGGCTGTGTGTTAAGTTATTTTGATGAGACAGCAAATTTACACTGTTATACAAGCTGTACACTCACTACTTTACATTGTAGCAAAGTGTCATTTCTTCAGTGTTGTCACATGAAAAGATATAATAACATATTTACAAAAATGTAAGGAGTGTACTCACTTTTGTGAGCTACTGTATATGCTATATCAGCCCTCAAAAATTCCACTCGCCTGCTCGCATTTTGTGAGTGGATTTTGAGGGCTGGCGTGGAAGGGCTGCCTGGGAGTGGGGGGGCGAGCACCGCTGGCAGGCGGGTTGTATGGGAGCTGTTTTCCCATGTATGTGATGGCACGTGGTGGGGACTACACAGCTATTGAAATGAAAGCTGTTATGTTCTCCGCGCTCTGATCATCCGGGTGGCGGCTCTCCTCTCTCTTCCCCTGCACAGGTAGGCTGCATTGGTAGATACAGGCTGCATTGGTGGCACAGGCTGCGTTGGTGCATACAAGCTGCATTGGTGGACACAGGCTGCATTGGTGGACACAGGCTGCATTGGTGGATATAGACTGCATTGGTGGCACAGGCTGCATTGGTGGCACTGGCTGCATTGGTGGATACAGGCTGCATTCATGGCACAGGCTGCATTGATGGGTACTGGCTGCATTGGTGGACACTGGCTGCAATGGTAGACACTGGCTGCATTGGTAGACACTGGCTGCATTGGTGGACACTGGCTGCATTGGTGGATACAGGTTGCATTGGTGGATACAGGCTGCATTGGTGGATACAGGCTGCATTGGTGGATACAGGCTGCATTGGTGGACAAAGGCTGCATTGATGGTTACAGGCTGCATTGGTGGACACAGGCTGGATTGGTGGCACAGGCTGCATTGGTGGATACAGGCTGCATTGGCGGGCACAGGCTGCATTGGGGGACACAGGCTGCGTTGGGGGACACAGGCTGCATTGGGGGACACAGGCTGCATTGTTAGGCACAAGCTGCATTTTTAGGGACGGGCAGGCTGCATTGGTGGACATGGGTATGCTGCTTTGGTGGATGTGGGCAGGCTGCATTGTTGGGATAAAGTTGTTGTTAATATTTATTTTTATAACCTAATTCTGCATAAAACATTTAAGTGTCTTTTCATGAGATAATTTATAAGGGCATGCTTGGGGGCAGAATTAGGGGCGGGGCAAGGTAGGGGTTGGGTGGGGCAACTGGTGGCGAGTAACCCTTGAGGCCTGGCTAGTAGCTCAGGACTTGAAATTTTGAGCCCTATGCTCCATTTTTTTTTTAAAGCTATTTTTTTCCCACAAACTTGGAGTTACCCTTTAAGCATCTCTTCTCCAGAGTGAATAACTGTAATCTATGTAATTGATCCTCAGGTCTGAGGTCCTCCACCCCCCTTATTAACTTTATTGTCCTTTGCTGAACTCTTTTTAATTCAGCAATGTCTTTCCTAAGGACTGGTGAACAAAACTGAACTGCATATTCAAGATGAGGGGTAGAATTATTGATTTATATCTTGGATGTATGCTCTTTTAATGCATGATAGTATTTTGTGATATTTGTTAGCTGCGGTTTAGCATTGCATGCTATTGCCAAGTCTGTAATCTACAAGCACCCCTATATCTTTTTCCATCACCGATTCTCCAGAGGAGCCCCCTGTACTGCGTATTTTTGGCACCCAAGTGTATAACTTTACATATCCTAATACTGAACCTTATCTGACATGCAGCCGCCCAACCTCCTATTTTGTCAAGGAAATGCAGACGACATAAGGCTCATGTCAGTGGCAACCAAAGAGTAATGTTTTTTAATACAATTGTGTAACAAATAAACATACACAAGGGGTTTGATTTATAAAAACTGGAGAGTGTAAAATCTGGTGCAGCTGTGCATGGTAGCCAATCAGCTTTAAACATCAGCTTGTTCAATTAAGCTTGTTCAATTAAGCTTTGACAAAAAAACATTGGAAGCTGATTGGTTTCTATGCAGAGCTGCACCAGATTCTGCACTCTCCAGTTTTAGTAAATCTACTCCATAGTGTCTTAAAAAAACATATAAACAGTTATTAAATTAACTGACACATGCTGATAATTTGGCAATTTATAAACTATGCAATGTTGTCCATAATAATAATCCTATTTACATCTGACCATCACAAAAAACATTTACTTACTTGTTTATGCAACACTTTCAGAAGTCCTGGAGTTAATCCGGTAGTAGTCTTTGTATTTGCTACTGGCATTTCAACTCGTTCCTTTACTGGCAGAGACTCACCCCTTGATAAACTACCAAAATACCTTCAAAATGTCAGAAAAGGTTTTATTTAGTGGTGATGCATGTGCTGTGAAAATCTAGCAATATCATGCCTTCATTTAAAATGTCTTACTTTTTTAATTGCTAAGACACTCCCAATCTGTAAAGAGAGGATCCCAGGCAAGGGTCCCCAAACAAAAGGTATGTTAAAGTGTTTCTAAAGGCAGAATATTTTTTTTATCTTAATGCATATAATGGGGAAAAAAATATCTTTAAAAAAAAATAATATAGCATATTCTGGCTGCTGAACAATCTTCAGCACAATCCTGGGCATGAATGCCCAGAAACTAGGAGGCACTGAACCTCTGCCTAGCACCACATAAACTGCTTTGCAGGAATAAGAAATAGAGAGATTGTTCCCTCTGTACAGAATTCTGTGTTGATTGTCAACACAGGGCTCTGGGCTGTGATCAGATCACAGCTGATCAGCAGGTCCCGGCCATGAATCACTGGCCAAGACTTGCTGACAGACTCCCACTGTGTACAATCATAGCAGGTGTCGGCGGTGTGTGTATGGGGGTAGGGGTGAAGATTTCAGCAGCTGGCGGAGAGCTCTGGGATGCTGCATCGCTGGATTGAATGTGAGTATAGTTCCGCTTTAACAAAAAGATATCCTCCAATGCAAAAAGACATGTTTCAATGGAGTCCAGAGGGAATTAAATACACAAAAACAACAACTTAGCCAAAACCTCATAGAAGGGTACAATAAATCCTTATGAATGATTCCTTATAATATGAAGTTCACTTAACAGTAGATAGATTTCTTGATCCCTTATATTCCATAAGTAGGCAGGGATCCAATGAAGTGTTGCTTAAAGCGGAAAAAGGGGAAGTTCTGCTTTAAGACCTCCTCCCCCCTCCTCTTCCCCAAAGGACAATTTTCTGGGGTGAGGGGGGAGAGCGTACTCGCTGCCACTTCTGCTCGGATTGCCTAGGCCAGTGATGGCGAACCTTGGCACCCCAGATGTTTTGGAACTACATTTCCCATGATGCTCTTCTACACTGCAGAGTGCATGAGCATCATGAGAAAAGTAGTTCGAAAACATCTGGGGTGCCAAGGTTCGCCATTACTGGCCTAGACGATCCAACCGGAAGTTCTCCTCTCCCCCTCCCTGCAGTCGTCTGGGACATGTCACAGGCCCGAGAAGACTGCGGGAACATTTACAAGGTGCAGCCCATTTCGCACATGCGCAGTGGGCACCCAGCCGTGAAGCCGCAAGCTGTCACAGTTATGGTGTCAAATACCACCAAAAGAAATCTCTCTTTTGTGTGAAAAAAATTATATAAATTTAATTTGGGTACAGTGTTGCATAACCGAACAATTGCAAGTTAAAGTAGCACACTGCTGAATAGAAAAAAAAGTTCTGGGGGTAGAACCTTCTGGAGCTAAGTGGTTAATTTTTCCAGCAAGATTTTTTTTTTCGTTTTAAGATACACTCAGCCCTTAAATAAGGAACATAGAATTATTTTCCAAAAAACAGTCTGAAAAAACAATACACAAAACAAAAAAACTTTAAATATTGGCTAACAATGTAAACTGGACAGATTTACAATAGTTCATTACTTACCCAGCAGACCACTGGAGGACATCATGAGGCTGTGTCTTAATGGCAGCCTTTGTGAATTGCTTTAAGATGTCTGGAAGTTCTGGTGGAATATCAATTTGCTGAGAACAAAACATAACTTCAGGTAGTGGCATGGCTGCTTATGTCGTTTAAACCTGTGCTAACAAGAAAAATAAGCAAATAATAAAATATAAATTTACAAGCTACCAATAACCTTCAAATTCTTGTATTACAATTATTTGTAATACATGAGTTCTAAAATAGATCTAAACCCAAAACAAATTACATCCAGTTTCCTATTGCATTTTGTATCATATTTTTTTTTTTCATAAAGTACTCTTTTTACCTTTTTCTTTTACATCTCAACGTTGCAGATCTCCTTCAGCCTCTTTCAGTTGCCTCCTTTTTACATGCACATGGTTACATGAACATCATTCAACAGGAATTCTTTTAAAGTGATTGTAAACCCTTACATATACCTCCTGAAGTGACTGGCCTCTGAGTTGAAACAAATCCTCCTACATAAGTTGTACCTGTCTATCTGCAGTCTTCTCTTCTCTACAGCCGTTCAAAGTGCTGCATTTTTGAAGCTCCTAGAGCTGTCAAAAAAGGGGGCGGAGAGCTAAATTTATACTCTGCAGACCTCAGAGAGGAGAGCTCTGAGAGCTGATTAGAGGGAAGAGATACACCCCCTTCACACAGCACATAGGAACGGAGCTGATTCTGTCAATCAGCTGGAGATTCCTCCCCTGTCACCATTTTTCTTTTGGTGTCAGGAAAACTTGTCAGAAGTGATTCATGCTGATAGCAGAGGAACAAGGCAGCAGACAGAAATGACACTTAGTGCTCTGGACTGAGACAAGTACACACTATAGAGTGTACAATATGCATTATGCATATACAATATGCCTTGTTCATATTTCATGTCTGAGGTTTACAACCACTTCAAGGAAACCTACAGATTTAAAACATTAAAACATTGCTGCTTAAAGTATAACTAAAGACACAACTTTTTTTTTTCAGTTTTGGATAGTGGGGAGATGGATTAGAACACCTGTCAGTTTTCATTGCTGTCTGGGTCAGGAGAAATCTTCCAATGGGGACACTAGTTCTGGTGACCTGGGTGTTCCCACGAGATTCCCTTAATTTGCAGAGATTTCCTTTCACTTACTGTTTGTCTATGGGACAGGAAGTGAAGGTAAATCTCCCCAAGGGGACAAAGATGGCAAAAATAAACCTTACAGGGGTTATAACCCCCCTTACGCTATCCAAAATGAAAAAAAAAAAGTTTTGGCTATAGTTCTACTTTAAGTGCATAGTTTAACAAAAAGACATAGCTGGTATCTGTGCATTTTCTATTTGTAAATGTAAGTGGTGATTAAAGTTGTGTGGGAGAGAAAAAAAAGTGTGCACTTACATGTAAATACCTTTACCTGCAGTTGAGATTTGCTGCTGCTGCTATTTAAAGCGGTTGTATACCATACCCCACTTTGTGATTTTTATCTACAGGTAAGCCTGTAATAAGGCTTACCTGTAGATAAAATTTATATCTCCTAAACGTACACCTGCATGCAGCCGTGAACATCAGCTGTGCATGCGCTCTGAAGGTCTGACGTGTCATGCTGGAACTTCAGAGCTTCCTACCGAAACCAAGGGCTCCAATGCGCATGCGCGAGAGTGACATCATTGCGGCTCCAGCCACTCAGAGCTCTGGAGCCCAAGAACCCGGAAGAAACACCAGGGGAACATGTCAGCCCCCTCAGAGGTGACCAGGCCTCGCTTTGGGGGCTTTGTTCTAAGGTAAGTGTTTCATAATGTGCTAGTATGCAATGCATGCTAGCATATTATGCCATTGTCTTGCAGGTTTTTTATTTTATTATTTTTTCCAGCGGTTTACTACCGCTTTAAAGTTGATCTTCAACTCTATTGTCCCTTAAGGGCCGATTCACACTAGTGCAATGCCAGACATTGCATGTAATTCGCACCGCATTGCTGTGCAGATCACATGCGATGTCTGTGCGATGCAAATTCAGACATACATCCATACAGATTGTGCCTAACACACCTTCACACTGCCTTATGAGAACCACTGTGGGTGTCAATACAAAGTTAATGACACCCCTAGATCGGTTCACAGATCGCAGAACTGACAATTCAGACAGGAATTGGATTCCATGAGTGTGAACACAGTTAGGCATATTTTTAACCCCTTGATCGCCCTAGATGTTAACCCCTTCCCAGCCAGTGTCATTAGTACAGTGACAGTGTATATTTTTAGCACTGCTTACTGTATTAATTAATACATTTACGTTTTTGGTTGTAACATGACAAAATGTGGAAAATTTCAATAGGTATGAATGCTTTTTCAAGGCACTGTATACAGACGGTCCCCGGGTTCCAAACAAGATAGGGTCTGCAGGTTTGTTTTTAAGTTGAATCTGTTTGTAAGTCGGAAAAGGTACATTTTTTAAGTGTAGCTCCAGCCAAAAAAAAATATTTTTCATCTTTTTGGATTGCATAGGGAAGGGTTAATACCCCTGTAACATTTGTTTTGCTGTCTCTGTCCCTGTTCAGAAGATTTCACCTCACTTTCTGTCCCAATGACATTGGATTTTAACCACTTGCCACCCGCCATATAGGAATATGACGTCGGCAAAGTAGTTGCGATATCCTGACCGAAAGTCATATGGGGCAGGGGCACGCATCGCGGTGATCGTTGTTGCGGTGTGTCAGTATGACACACAGCAACTCCGATCTAGGTAAAGAGTCTCTGACAGCCCCCCCCCCCCCCCAAGGATGCCCACACTGGACCACCAGGGACGCCACCAGGACCACTAGGGATGCCCACCACTAGTCACCACCAGGTATGCCACCCATGGCCACCAGGGATGCCAATCAGTGCCCACAAAGGATGCCAATCAGTGCCCACAATGGGCATCACTGATTGGCAGGCATTATTGTTTGGCACTGATTGGCATCCATCAGTACCATCCATTAGTGTACATCAGTGCCAACTATCAGTGCCCATCCGTGCCACCTATCAGTGCCCATTCGTGCCACCTATCACTGCCCATCCGTGCCGTCTATCAGTGCCCATCAGTGCCGCCTTTCAGTGCCCATCAGTGACACCTATGTGTACCCATCAGTGCTGCATATCAGTGCCACCTATTAGTGCCATATATTAGTGCCCATCATCAGTGCAACCTCATTGGTGCCACCTCATCGGTGCCCATCAGTGCGGCATTATCAGTGCCTGTCAGTGCAGCCCCATAAGTGAAGGAGAAAACTTACTTACTTATTTACAAAGTTTTGTAACAGAAACAAAAAAAATATATTTTTTATTTGTTTAGTAGAAAATAAAAATCCCAGATCAAATGGGATCAAATCCCAGTGATCAAATGCCACTAAAAGAAAGCTCTATTTGTGGGAACAACATTATAAAAATGTAGTTTGGGTACAGTGTAACATGACCGTGCAATTGTCATTCAAAGTGCGACAGCGCTGAAAGCTGAAAATTGGTCTGGGCAGGAAGGTGTATAAATGCCCTGTACTGAAGTGGTTAAAAATTTTGGGTCGTTGTGGAAACAAACCTTGGTGATAAAGCATCAGTGGAGACACCTCTTTCCCATAATGACTGTTACAGGAGTGAATTTCCATTCCTAGGGATAGATTTCCTCTCACTTCCTGTTGTCTCCCTCCGTTTGTAAGTAGGAGTCATTTATAAGTCGGATGTTTGTAACTAGGAGTATGCATTCTATGCAGTAAGGTTAAGGTGAAGAAACTTCTGCCACTCAGCAGCCCTCCAGCCCCCCCGTTTACTCACCTGAGCCCGTTTGTTCCCCCGCCCAAGATGCGCTCTACCTCTCTGGCCGGGGTTCTCGGCTCTTGATTTTATAAATTGATAGCAGCGTAGCCATTGGCTCCCGCTGCTGTAAATCAAATCCAATGACGCGGGCACCGGGGGGTGGGGCCGAGTCCGGCATTCTGTGTCTATGGACGCAAATGCTGGACTCGGGAGTGTGCCTGCACGGTAATCCCCTGGGAGAGTGCTTCTCCTAGGGGATTTGCAGATGCCAGGAGGAGCCACGAGCGCCGCAGAGGGACCCCAGAAGACAAGGTTCAGGGGTCACTCTGTGCAAAATGAACTGCCCAGTGGAGGTAAGTATGATATGTTTGTTATTTAAAAAAAAAGAAAAAATGAGGGTTTAGTAACCCTTTAATGTTCAAACCACAGGGTATAGATGGATTACACTCGCAAATCATTAGGGCACTTAGCTAATTTTTAGCCAAGCTGCTGTTTGTACTTTTTAAACACATCTTCGTGACTGGAATGGCCAGCCTCTCAGTGTGTGACGCTGGGCAGGGAATACCAAGTGCCTGTATGGGGTGTATCTCCACTGACAGGGAGAGTGAATAAGTGAAGCGCTGGTCTGTTCTAGGCTTGTGCCGGGTGCAGGAGCGCACTCAGCACATTGTTGCAGGTGCAGGTATTAGCGGCTGGTGTGTCCAGACAGTTTTAGAAGCACACAGCCAGCACTTCACATGTGCCCCCTTTCCTCCAGTAAATAGTACTGCCCAGGGCATCCGCCCCTTCTGCCCCCTTGTACCGGCCCTGACAGCCATGCAGGGAAAGGCACCCAGCCGGACACCACATCTGCATGTGTAGGAGCGCTGTCTCCTATGGTGGGCGCTTGCACAGAGACTGGTGCAGCAGCAGGGATGGCCTGCAATTCAGGTTGAACCGGAGCAGCCACAGTGGGAGATTCTAGGTGAGCTGTGCGAAAACAGCAAGCAGGATCTGGAGCCAGAAGGAATGTCAGCCAAACAAGCCTTTTAACAGGAATGCAGGAGAGTGTTTCTGTGATGTTGACTAAGGCGAAGGCAGAGATCCTCTGGGATGGACGGCTTAAGTAGGCAGGACTGACGAGCAGGATATCATCAACAGCTGGGTACCTGTGGAGAGATAGGAGCTGGCAATTGGCCGACAGCTGAGTGGCCAGCTCAGAGAAAGAAGGGCTGAGCCCAGCCCTGACAGTACCCCCTCCTCAACGACCCCTCCTCGGAGGACCACCAGGCTTGAGGGGAAAATGTCTATGGAAATCACGGAGGAGGACAGGGGCATGTACGTCCGAGACCCAAGAGTGTTCTTCCGGAGCGTACCCCTTCCAATGCACCAGGTACTGTATGCGCCCATGGAACCTACGGGAGTCAACAATAAACTGTACTCCTCATGTTTCTCAACCTGTACAGGGTGAGGACGTGGCACAGAGGTGGTAAAGCGGTTGCAGACCAAAGGTTTTATTAAGGAGACATGAAATACATTCGAAAAACACATGTTAGAAGGAAGGTCTAATGCGTAAGCCACTGGGTTAATCCTGCACAGAATACGGAAAGGCCCAATAAACAGAGGTGCGAACTTCAGTGAGGGAACACGAAGTCAGAGGTTGCAAGATGAAATAACTTGGAATTGGATTATCTCATGGTGAAGAGCCCCTATGGCCATGGACAATGGAACCATCTCATGAGTTACATGGGCAGGCTGTAGGGGTCTCCCAGCAAGGGCCTCAATGGCAAGTGGAGTGTCACGCAGCTGCAGCGGAATTGAGTGCTTCGATACAAAGGCAGCATCAATGAACAGGCCTGCAGCCCCAGAGTCGATTAGAGCCTGTATCTCGACGGACGACTCAGTCCAAAAAAAGGGTGACCAAAACCAGGGGCTTATCCTTTTGGATAACTGGGGACAAAACAACGCCACCTAAGGTCTGTCCGTGACAGGACCTCAAGGTTCGGGCGTTCCCTGGACGGGTAGGACAAGACTTCAAAAAGTGACCTGCCTGGCCACAATAAAGGCACAATCTCTCCCTCCTCCTAAAGGTTCTCTCATCCGCAGAGAGACGCATGAAGCCCAAGTGCATGGGTTCATCTTCACTGACTGACTCGGTACCAGGAGGCATGGGAGGTGAGGGAGGCACGGGTGGGACTGCAAAGCTTGGAGGCAAACGTACAGGAGGCTTCCGTAAGCGCGTTTCTTAAAAGAGAGTCTTTCTCTGAGTCCGGAGTCAATGAGGATGGCAAACATGATCAACTTCTCCAGCTCAGTAGGTATATCTCGGGCTGCTATCTCATCCTTGATGGAAAACGAGAGACTACAAGAAAAAGCAGCCACGAGGGCCTCATTGTTCCAAGCAACCTCTGCTGCCAGAGTATGGAATTCAATGGCATAGTCGGCAACAGTTCTCGTACTCTGTTTGATGGACATGAGGCACTTGGCAGCAGAAGCGGAGTACGCGGGAACATCAAATACCCTTTTAAAGGAGGCCACAAACTCAGGGTAACTCAAGACAACAGGTTTTTGCGTCTCCCATAGAGGGTTTTCCCAGGTCAAGGCTCTCTCAGAAAGCAAAGATATCACGAAACCTACCTTGCTTCTGTCCGTGGGAAAAGCCTGGGCCAGCATGTCAAAGTATATCTCAACCTGGTTGAGAAACCCTCTGCATTGAACTGGATCGCCCCCAAATCGCTGGGGAAGTGGAGCGGAACCAGATATACCTCTTATAGAGGTAATAATCGAGGTGGGCGCTTGCACAGAGACTGGTGCAGCAGCAGGGACGGCCTGCAATTCAGGTTAAACCGGAGCAGCCACAGTGGGAGATTCCAGGTGAGCCGTGCGAAAACAGCAAGCAGGATCTGGAGCCAGAAGGGATGTCAGCCAAACAAGCCTTTTAACAGGAATGCAGGAGAGCGTTTCTGTGATGTTGACTAAGGCGAAGGCAGAGATCCTCTGGGCTGGACAGCTTAAGTAGGCAGGACTGACCAGCAGGATATCATCAACAGCTGAGTACTTGTGGAGAGATAGGAGCTGGCAATTAGCCGACAGCTGAGCGGCCAGCTCAGAGAAGGAAGGGCTGAGCCCAGCCCTGACACCTAGCAGCCAGATGTCTGTACGGGGTGTATCTCCACTGACAGGGAGAGTGAATAAGTGAAGCGCTGGTCTGTTCCAGGCTTGTGCGCGAGTGCAGGAGCGCACTCAGCACATTGTTGCAGGTGTAGGTATTAGTGGCTGGTGTGTCCAGACAGTTTTAGAAGCACACAGCCAGCACTTCACATGTGCCCCCTTTCCTCCAGTAAATAGTACTGCCCAGGGCATCCGCCCCTTCCGCCCGCCCCTTGTACCGGCCCTGACAGCCATGCAGGGAAAGGCACCCAGCCAGGCACCACATCTGCATGTGTAGGAATGCTGTCTCCTATGGCAACAGTCTTATAACAGTTTCTAACACAAGTTGTAACAAACTCCTTTACTTCCTCTACAATCACTTCTTGTAGATCTTCACTCCACTGAGGTCCCATTCTCTCTCACTAGACCTACTCATTCACTGCCACTGGATCTCCTGAGCTCTTCCAACCCTCTCACTGAGTATCTTCCTCAAACATCACCCCCAATTCCCTGCTGGGTCCCTAGCTTGGCACTCACAGATACCCCTCAAGCTTCACCCCACTGGCCTGCTCGGTTCCTGGCTTAGCACACAAGGCTGCTCTGCAAGCGTCACCTCCACTGGCTGGGTCCCTGGCTTGACACCTGCTGAAGTTTCCTAATTCTTCACCCTTCCCGGTTGTGAGAATACTGCTCCGGTACTTGCTTCAGCTACTCACAGTGGTCCCTGGTAATAATGTGGTTGGTCCCTTGGAGACAGCTTCCCCTCTACCTCAGACCACCACAGCTTGTCTGGCCGGAAGAACCGTTACTTATGGTTGGACTGCAAGCTGCAATCCCAACCCTGCGCTGCTCTCTCTTTCTTCTGGATAGGCCCTCAGACAGCCTAGTGTCAGAAACCATGAAATCAGACAGAGACAGAAGTACAGCTAAATCATACTTGTTTAATAATAAAAGTAAATAGAAAAAACGTAGTCAAAACATAGTCAGAGTTCAGGAACCAGAAAGGATAGTCAGACAAGCCAAACGTCAGGGAGCCAGAGATGAGTGTAGTTAAACAGCAAGCAGGATCTGGAGCCAGAAGGGATGTCAGCCAAACAAGCCTTTTAACAGGAATGCAGGAGAGCGTTTCTGTGATATTGACTAAGGCAAAGGCAGAGATCCTCTGGGCTGGACGGCTTAAGTAGGCAGGACTGACCAGCAGGATATCATCAACAGCTGAGTATTTGTGGAGAGATAGGAGCTGGCAATTAGCCGACAGCTGAGCGGCCAGCTCAGAGAAGGAAGGGCTGAGCCCAGCCCTGATACCTAGCAGCCAGATGTCCCCGGGATAGGCCTCAGGCTCTGGCCTAGCAGCCCGGGGCAGCACAACACACGTCCACCCAGACAGCCGTCCAGGTGGCACAGAACCCTGATCACCTGACCTCATCCAAAAAACTAGGCTCTCCAAGCAGGCCAAGGGACTCAAGAAGATCCCTGCCTATTGGCTGAGATACCCTATCTATTCCTAATCTGTCCTTGCAACGACCTTGTCTTATCTAATGTCACCAGATACCCAGCCATCTAGTGACAGAAGAGAGAAGTGCAGCAATTCCAGAATTAGGGTGGAATCAATTGATCTCCTATCAATTGGCCAAGGCAACTATTCCTGGCAGGTAAATTTACTAGCAACCCTGCCTAACCATCTGGGTGCTACAGGACTATATCCAAAAATGTACTGAGGAAAAAAATATCATTAGTAGTAATCAGCATGGGTTTATGAAAGGTCGTTCTTGCCAGACTTATCTGCTAACATTCTACGAGGAAGTGAGCTGCCATCTAGACAGGGGAAGTCCTGTAGATTTAGTGTCTTTTGCAAAGGCATTTGATAGAGCCCCCCATAAACGCTTAATTTACAAGCTGAAGTCTACAGGCATGGACCATAAGGTTTGTGCTTGAATAAAAAACTGGTTACAGGGACATGTCCAAAGGGTGGAGATAAATAACATGTACTCAGACTGGTCTGGAGTGGTAAGTGGGGTAATTCAAGGTTCTGTGTTGGGACCAATTCTATTCAATTTATTCATAAATGATATAGAGCATGGAATAAATAGCTCAATTTCAGTTTTTGCGGACGACACAAAAATAAGCAGGGCAATGACGTCACATCAGGATATGGACATTTTACAGAATGACCTGAACAAAATAATGGAGAGGGCAACCACATGGAAAATGAGATTTAATGTGGAGAAATGTAAAGTAATGCACTTGGGGCAAAAAACTTAAAGGCAAACTACTCACTAGGGGGAGAACCGCTGGGGGAGTCAAGGATGGAGAAAGATCTGGGGGTCCTAGTAGATGACAGATTGAGCAATAGCATTCTTGTCAAGCTGCAGCTACCTGAATATTAGCATGCATAAAAAAAGTGATTTACTCCAAGGATGAAACAATAATCCTGCCACTTTATAAAACTGTGATTAGGCCACATCTGGAGTACTCTGTCCAGTTATGGTCACCAGTTCTCAGGAAGGATGTGCTGCAGCTGGAGAGAGTCCAAAGAAGGGCAATGAAACTAATAAGGGGAATTACGAGGAACAACTACAAGCACTAAATGTATTCTCGCTGGAGAAGCGACGCTTGGGGGAACATGATAGCGATCTACAAATACTTCAGTGGCGATCCCAGCATTGGAAAATAACTATTCAGTCTCACGGAGCGTACAAGGACATGGGGCCATAAAATGAGATTGGAGGAGAAGGAATGGATACTTTTAAAAGACTCTTGGATGTGCATCTTAAAGAGCACATTGTACAGGGATATGGGAAATAATTATAGACACTGACACACGTGCACCTACACAGGTTGAACTGGATGGACTATTTTTTTTCAACCTTACCTACTATGTAACTATGTAACAAATTCAGACTGAACTTTAGCTGTTCTGGCTTTCGGACATTTGTGCCAACATTTACGTGTTCAGTGGTGTCAAATGCCATGTGTAGCGGTATTACTATCGCTATTATACATAGTTACATAGTAGGTGAGGTTGGAAAAAGACACAAATCCATCAAGTCCAACCTCTGTGTGTGATTATATGTCAGTATTGCATTATATATCCCTGTATGTTGTGGTTGTTCAGGTGCTTATCTAATAGTTTCTTGAAACTATTGATGCTCCCCACTGAGGCCACCGCCTGTGGTAGGGAATTCCACATCCTTGCCGCTCTTACAGTAAAGAACCCTCTATGTAGTTTAAGGTTAAACCTCTTTACTTCTAATTTTAATGCGTGGCCACGAGTCTTGTTAAACTCCCTTCCGCGAAAAAGTTTTATCCCTATTGTGGGGTCACCAGTACGGTATTTGTAAGTTGAAATCACATCCCCTCTCAAGCGTCTCTTCTCCGGAGAGAATAAGTTCAGTGCTCACAACCTTTCCTCATAACTAATATCCTCCAGACCCTTTATTAGCTTTGTTGCCCTTCTTTGTACTCGCTCCATTTCCAGTACATCTTTCCTGAGGACTGGACTGGACAGCATACTCTAGGTGCGGCCGGACCAGAGTCTTGTAAAGCGGGAGAATTATCGTTTTATCTCTGGAGTTGATCCCCTTTTTAATGCATGCCAATATTGTTTGCTTTGTTAGCAGCAGCTTGGCATTTCATGCCATTGCTGAGCCTATCATCTACTAGGACCCCCAGGTTCTTTTCCATCCTAGATTTCCCCAGAGGTTCTCCCCCCAGTGTATAGATTGCATTCATATTTTGCCACCCAATTGCATTATTTTACATTTTTCGACATTTGCCACATAACCTCATTTGCCACGTAATTGCCCACCCCATTAATTTGTTCAGATCTTTTTGCAAGGTTTGCACATCCTGTGGAGAAGTTATTGCCCTGCTTAGCTTAGTATCGTCTGCAAATACAGAGACTGAACTGTTTACCCCATCCTCCAGGTTGTTCATGAACAATTTAAATAGGATTGGTCCCAGCACAAAACCCTGGGGGACCCCACTACCCACCCCTGACCATTCCAAGTACTCCCCATTTATCACCACCCTCTGAACTCGCCCTTGTAGCCAGCTTTCAATCCATGTACTCACCCTATGGTACATGCCAACGGACCTTATTTTGTACAGTAAATGTTTATGAGGAATTGTTTTAAATGCTTTTGCAAAATCCAGATACACTACGTCTACGGGCCTTCCTTTATCTAGATGATAAAACTCACTTCCTCATAGAAGGTTAGTAGATTGGTTTGGCAAGAATGATTCTTCATGGATCCATGCTGATTACTGCTAATGATACCGTTCTCATTACTAAAATCTTGTGACTGCTTGTGACAACATGACTGCTTCCCGTTGTCGATGGTTGTTAAGGACATCGGTGGGTGCAGGCTCATCATTGCTACAGACCAATCAGCAGTATGTAAGGTATTAGAGGGAATAGTAAAGGCCTACTGTATCTCACAAAACTGAGTATGCTCCTCACATTTTTGTAAATATTTTTGTAAATATTTTATTATACTTTTTCATTTAACAACACTGAAAAAATTACACTTTGCTACAATGTAAAGTAGTGGGTGTACAGCTTGCATAACAGTGTAAATTTGCTGCCCCCTCAAAATAACTCAACGCACAGCCATGAATGTCTAAACCGCTGGAAACAAAAGTTAGTATACCCCTAAGTGAAAATGTCCAAAATGGACCCAAAGTGTCAATATTTTGTGTGGCCACCATTATTTTCCAGCACTGCCTTAAACCTGTTGGGCATGGAGTTCACCAGAGCTTCACAGGTTGCCACTGGAGTCCTCTTCCACTCCTCCATGACGACATCATTGGGCTGGTGGATATTAGAGACCTTGTGCTCCTCCGCCTTCCATTTGAGGATGCCCCACAGATGCTCAATAGGGTTTAGGTCTGTAGACATGCTTGGCCAGTCCATCACCTTTACCCTCAGCTTCTTTAGCAAGGCAGTGGTTGTCTTGGAGGTGTGTTTGGGGTCGTTATCATGTTGGAATACTGCCCTACGGCCCAGTCTCCGAAGGGAGGGGATCATGCTCTGCTTCAGTATGTCACAGTACATGTTGGCATTCATGGTTCCCTCAATGAACTGTAGCTCCCCAGTCCTGGCAGCACTCATGCAGCCCCAAACCATGACACTCCCACCACTATGCTTGACTGTAGGAAAGACACCCTTGTCTTTGTACTCCTCACCTGGTTGCCGCCACACACGCTTAACACCATCTGAACCAAATAAGTTTATCTTGGTCTCATCAGACCACAGGACATGGGTCCAGTAATCCATGTCTTTAGTCTGCTTGTCTTCAGCAAGCTGCAGGCTTTTTTGTGCATCATCTTTAGAAGTGGCTTCCTTCTGGGATGACAGCCATGCAGACCAATTTGATGCAGTGTGGCCTGAGCACTGACAGGCTGACCCCCCACCCCTTAAACCTCTGCAGCAATGCTGGAAACACTCATACTTCTATTTCCCAAAGATAACCTCTGGATATGATGCTGGTCGACCAAGGTGAGGCCTTCTTATAGCCTAGGCTATTGATGGTGAACCCATGGCACACGTGCCACAGCTGGCACGCAGAGCCCTCTCCATGGGCAAGCAAAGATGAAGAGCCAGCCATCCTGTAAGAGGTGTATCCCGTCCACACCGCACACCTGCCCTATAGAACTACATTTCCCACAGGGCTCTGGGGCCAGGGGTGACATGTCTGGGGTGGGTGTGGACAAGGCGAATCAGTGCTGCCGGGTTGGATGCTGCATCTCTCCTGGGCTGTCTCGCACAGCAGAGTGGCTGTGGAAAGAAGCCTTCTCCCCCTCCTCGGCTGTGTATATCTACACAGCCCGGAGTAAGGATACCCGTGCTGTTCTGAGGTCTGTACTACGTTTATTTTATTGTAGATGGATCAGGAGGTGGGCAGAATGACCAGGAAGGGGGTCTGCACTGAGGGACAGGGGTCTGTACTGAGGGAGGGGGTCTGTACTGAGGGAAGGGGTCTGTACTGAGGGAAGGGGTCTGTACTCAGAGAGGATGGATACAGGAGGTGGGCAGAATGACCAGGAAGGGGGTCTGCACTGAGGGACAGGGGTCTGTGCTGAGGTACAGGGGTCTGTACTGAGGGACAGGGGTCTGTACTGAGGGAGGGGGTCTGTACTGAGGGAGGGTGTCTGTACTGAGGGAGGGAGTCTGTACTGAGGGACAGGAGTCTGTACTTAGTGGAGGGGAGTCTGTACTGAGGGACAGGGGTCTGTACTGAGGTACAGGGGTCTGTACTGAGGGAGGGGGTCTGTACTGAGGGAGGGGGTCTGTACTGAGGGAGGGGGTCTGTACTGAGGGAGGGGGTCTGTACTGAGGGAGGGGGTCTGTACTGAGGGACAGGAGTCTGTACTTAGTGGAGGGGAGTCTGTACTGAGGGACAGGGGTCTGTGCCTGTTAAACTGCTGTATGGTCTTGGCCACTGTGCTGCAGCTAAGTTTCAGGGTCTTGGCAATCTTCTTATAGCCTAGACCATCTTTATGTAGAGCAACAATTCTTTTTTTTCAGATCCTCAGAGAGTTCTTTGCCGACAGCAGTTTACACTGCCCTATGCGAACTGGTGGGAGTATCAACTAAAAGTTAATGACACCCCCAATTCAGTTCGCATATTGCAGTGCGAACTGCAAATTCGGACATGAATCGGATTGCATGGGTGTAAACACCCATGCGATCTGATTCTGCTGCGGACCAAAAAAAGGGTCCTGTGTGAGTTTAGTCCTAATGCGATGCAGATTCAGCCTATCTGTATGGCTGAAATGGCATCACACAGAGATTGGATGTGATTTGCACTGCAGTGCGAATCACATGCGATGTTGGACATTGCACCAATGAGAACCGATTCTCAAAAGACACATCAAAAACACTTGTATTTTTGGTGTGGGTCCACTGAAGTCTGTTACCCACAAAATGCAAACTGCTGCAGGAATAAGTCCCTTATCCTTTTGAATAGAACGTCTCAAAACGCACAGATGTCAACTAGATCCACAGAAAACCATGTTAAATGGACTGTAGTGCGTTTTTGCAAAACGCACTAAAAAACACAGCTGTGAACCAAGGGTCAAAGGAGATTGCACAATCGGATTGTACAGTGTATGGTTCACTCTAACCAAAAGCCATATCAATATCAACAGCTTTCTCCAAGCCAGTTCAAACTTTCATGACATGAAACACCCCACTATGAGCAATGGTTGATCAAAAATCGATGTGCTGCTGCACTCCTTTTTCCTACCTGTAGCCGAATTCCCCAGTCCACGGTAATAACTTGGAGATACAACTTTATTGTGGCCTTAGAAGGCGTTCAGGTCTCCATGCAACTATTTCCATAGCAACATGGACGCGCCAAACCTACGCAAAGACACGTGATGCGTAAAACAAACCACGGAAGACATCTACAGCCTGCGTGCACGCTCCTCTGCGCGTCCCCGCTGTTTTTGTTATTACTGCGCATGTGCACGTCGCTCGTTCTGGGGAAAAAAAGGACGCCAACGTGTCTATCACAATAATGTTAGCAATAAAGCTAAGTAAAAAAAAGTGATACATTAGTAAAGCCACGTTGAAGGAATTGGTATGGGCGGGTACTTGAGGAGGACCGGGAGTAGGAAGGCGAGGAGAATTGGGCGGAGATTTGACGGCTGTAGACTTGCAGCGAGTTGTGTTGGGAGTGTGGAGTGTCGTGCCCTGCGGGTGTATAGAAAAGACAGGAATACCTTCCACTAGACAGCAGCATGTCTTCTCCGCCTAAAGAGAAGCCGGACACCAAGGCTGGACACCCACCTGCCGGTATTCATTGTACTTCTCTAGTCCTGGGAAATGGGGGTAAAGCAGGCCGTGTGATATGTGCCATATGGTGCCAGTCTCAGGAGTGAAGACTGGCCCCTGTGAGCGGACTGTATACACATAACTAGGACGTCATTGTTATTACATACAGAGGGCAGGCAGGGAGGTCTCTGGGGAATTTCGTCCTCTTTTCAGCTCTTTAGAGTTGTCTGGCAGATGGACCAAGGGGCACAGTTCTGGAACTTCCTGTCAGTGATTTTATGGGGACACTAATTGTAGTGGAGGGATCTATGTGTCGTGGCACTTGATCAGACATACCTGGAGGCCAGCATATGTACTCCAGCTTTACACAGCAATATTGCAGAGGAACCATTTAAAACATTTTTAGGTCTCGGGAACCCCTGCTAAAATGTACTTGCATAGCACCGTCCATTTACACAGCACTTTACAGAGTATAATACATTCACATCAGTCCCTGATCTTAAGGAGCTTACAGTCTAAGGTCCCTAAGTCACATTTATACATACACATTCTAGGGCCAATCTAGACTGGAGCCATACCAGCATGGGATGTGGGAGAAAACCCACGCAGGCACAGGGAGAACATGCAAGCTCTGTGCAGGTAGTGCCATGGTTGGGATTTGATTCAACGACCCTGGTGCTGCTAAGCAGAAGTCCTAACCACTTCCAGTGGCGGCCTGTCCATTAGGGGTGCCCGGGCACCACATCATAATTAATGCTTTATGATCCACATGCCGCTACCCCCTATTCATGCGTCCGGTCCCTTTCAGGAAGCTGGGCGCATGAATTATAATGGCGGGGGTGTTTTATTGAAGCACCTGATTAGAGCCACAGGCTCTAATAGGGTGGGCTTGGGTCGCAGAGCATTGAACCGTGAGCCGACCCAGGTGTTGCAACAGCAAATTAATATTTGCTGTTGCGACACTGATCCTCCTCCCCCCCAATCGGGAAGCAGGTCTGATACCCGTCACCCGATTGGCTGAAAGGACAGGTGTTCCTATTGGATGCCTAGGAGGAGGGGAGGAGATGCACGGTGGAAGTGAGGAGGAGAATACACAGAGCCTGATGCCCCGATCCCCGCTGATGCTCGATGTGCCTGCTGCCTAGATGGGGTAAGTGCCGGCAGACGGGGGGGGGGGGGTGTTTGCCACCACCCCCCCAAACAAAAAAAACACCAGCTGCCACTGACCACTTCATTAGTTGAAGTGAATGCTGGCCTTACAGGGGCATGCATTAACAATGCCACTCCTTACCTCATGGTGGTCACTTGCAAAATGCCACCTTTATTAATTAAAAACACAAAAAAAATACTGCTGTATACACTCCTTTATTTCTCTGAGTAATTAAAAAAAATAAAATAAAGGAGAAGCAGGACCAAAGCTCTTTTGGTTGTACTTCTATAGATCACAGCAGTGCACTTCATTCTGCACCCCTGTGACCTGATCTCAGGCTCTGGAAAGGTCCCAACTTTAAAGTCAGTATCCACTCGTGTTCAGAGTGGTAGCTGGCTCGGCCCCTTGGTGAGCACTAAAGGGACAGAGCAGAGAACTGGCAACTGACCGTGACTCTGCAGACTAAATGCTAAGAACTGAGTGATCCGTGGTGTTTGATCACTAAGCTCTCAGTGTAGAGCCTGCGTGTGACAGCTGCAGCAGCGATCCCAAGTGAGTATCATTTTTAACTTTTTTTTTTTTTTTTTTTTGTATTACCAAACTTCTCTTTTAAAAACTGAAATTGAGAGCTGCTACCAATATTTTGTGATTCACACAATAAATTCAAAACTATAAGAACACAGTGCAGCGCTCCCTCACTATAAATGCAGTCAAACCAATATTTGAAGAAGCTATAAACCAAACACTACAAATAAGTGTTAAAAAAAATTAATAAAAGGCAATAAATATCGACTCACTGTGCAACCCTATATTACATAAAAGTTTTCAAAAATATTGATATAAGTGCAAGTATATAAGTGGTTTAGGGACATCTTTATGCATTGGTTTGATTATGTTTGTAGTGAGGGAGCATTACACCCACTCTTATAAGGATCATTAGGCATCGTGTGAACACACATATTCATGTGACATGCATAAGGCAGCCCATTCATGTGCCAATGGAGCTTCTGCACCTTTTTGGATGTAGAGATTCACGTTGTTTACCCCACATTTGTGGCACGATTAACAATGAATAGCACCACAATCGCAGCATACTTTTGCATGTGTTCATGGAACACACAGGAATGGAACCTTAGTGTCATGCTATTGGCCAGGGTGGTTTTGATCTAAATCACTAGTAAAAAGGCTTTATTTAAATTTTAATTTTTTTAAGAGCAACTGTCATCTCTGTCTTGCAGCGGATCTTCCTCTGAGCCACTGCTGACTTACCAACAGTCCCATTTACTTTAATGGGGCAGCTAGTGATGCGGCAGTGACACAAGATGAGAGACGTGGTGGCAGCAGGTGAATGGATGCCCGCTAACAGCGCTGCCATGGTGGATCTGAAATGACAGGTGCTCCTTAAATGTAAGGACTTATTGTTGGTAGTTAGAATCTTTAATATTTGCAAACAAAATGAAGGGTTCCTATTTAGACTAGTAAGCTGTCAGGTTAGTAAAACGGCTATCTCAGAACCGATTCAATCAGTTTGTAGTGTACATAGATTTGCAAAACAATGGGATAAAGGAATATTCCTGAACTTTGTTTTATCCCATGGTTACTGAGAAATTGTGTGAATGTATCAATGCAGTGCATGTTATCTCAGCTTGGATTCATTGAATGAATTTACCAAAAATGTAAATATTGCAGAATATACAGCCTCATGCTACATATTAAAGCTCCATTTCATGCTGAATAAACTAAATTATTAATATAACTTAACTAGAAAACTATCTTTTAGATAGATAGATATATATTTTTTTTTTCTCCAAAAGCATTTTATTTAGGGGTGCACCGAATGGGTTTTTTTGTTGCTGAATCCGATACCGAAAATGAAAAATACACTAGGCCGAAAACCGATACCTGTTTTTAGAAAAAAATTTTATACAGGAGGTGGTCAGAGACTGCGGACATGGCGCAGGAGATGGTCAGAGACTGCGGAAATGGCGCAGGAGATCAATGCAGCCTCACCAGTGCCCATCAGATGCAGCCAGCCTGTGTGTCCCCAGTGCAGCCTTGCCTGTGCAGGGGAAGAGAGGGGAGAGCCGCTGCATGGTTGATTAGAGCGCCGGGAACATCACAGCTTTCATTTCAATAGCTGTGTGTGCCCCGCCGCGCGCTGTCACATACAGCCCCTCCCCCTTGTACGGGGAACTTTGATAGACAGATCTCCCAGGATTGGACGGGTGATCTGTCTATGAAAGTGCCCGGACAAGGGGGAGGGGCTGTATGTGACGGCGCGCGGCGGGGAACACACAGCTATTGAAATCAAAGCTGTGATGTTCCCGGCGCTCTAATCAACCAGGTGGCAGCTCTCCTCTCTTCTGCGCTATACAACAACCCTGTAATGGGCGGCACCAGGGGCAGAGCACCGCCCAGGCCCCACCCCATTTTAGGCAGCATTATCAGCTTTTTTCCTCTTTTCGGCAAGTTGCCGAAAAGGCCATTTTTGGCCAATATGTTTTGGCGGCCGAAATTTCGGTGCATCCCTAATTTTATTAAAATAGTTTTTTTATTTTTTTTTTGACTTTTTATCAATTTAGATTTAAAAAAAATCTGAATTATTATTTTTTTTTAACATTGATTTTTATCCACCCTGCTGTTGGCCCTGCCAAGTAGCGTTGGACATGGAACCATCCAGGCACTGTCGAGTGAGTTCAGCCAGCCACGAATTCAAAAACATCTGACAGGACTCCACAGAATCCTGGTTGTGAATGGCTGTAACATAGGGCAAGTGGGTCTCTAAAGTGTTCTCTGGATTTTTGGATCTGCAGTACAATTTTATTTTTATTAGTAGTTAGAAATGGAGTGAAAGGATTGCTAGTAGATTGTTTTTACATCTTTTGACAACTTTGAGAATTCAAAAATTGGGGGCATGACTAAAATATCAGTCTTTTGAAGTAAACCTGTCATAAGTTTAAGCACTTTGAGCTTGTGATGAAAGACATGCAGAATCAGAAGTTACTTTTGGCCTCTTGCACACAATACTCCTGTTTGAGCATTCACACTGGAGGCCGAAAACCGATACTGAAAATGACTGTTTTAAAAAAATATTTTTATACAGGAGATGGTCAGAGACTGCGAACGTGGTACAGGAGATGGTCAGAGACTGCGACGTGGTACAGGAGATGGTCAGAGACTGCGAACGTGGTACAGGAGATGGTCAGAGACTGCGGACGTGGTACAGGAGATGGTCAGAGACTGCGGACGTGGTACAGGAGATGGTCAGAGACTGCGGACGTGGTACAGGAGATGGTCAGAGACTGCGGACGTGGTACAGGAGATGGTCAGAGACTGCGGACGTGGTACAGGAGATGGTCAGAGACTGCGGACGTGGTACAGGAGATGGTCAGAGACTGCGGACGTGGTACAGGAGATGGTCAGAGACTGCGGACGTGGTACAGGAGATGGTCAGAGACTGCGGACGTGGTACAGGAGATGGTCAGAGACTGCAAACGTGGTACAGGAGATGGTCAGAGACTGCGGACGTGGTACAGGAGATGGTCAGAGACTGCGGACGTGGTACAGGAGATGGTCAGAGACTGCGGACGTGGTACAGGAGATGGTCAGAGACTGCGGACGTGGTACAGGAGATGGTCAGACTGCGGACGTGGTACAGGAGATGGTCAGACTGCGGACGTGGTACAGGAGATGGTCAGAGACTGCGGACGTGGTACAGGAGATGGTCAGAGACTGCGGACGTGGTACAGGAGATGGTCAGAGACTGCGGACGTGGTACAGGAGATGGTCAGAGACTGCGGACGTGGTACAGGAGATGGTCAGAGACTGCGGACGTGGTACAGGAGATGGTCAGAGACTGCGAACGTGGTACAGGAGATGGTCAGAGACTGCGAACGTGGTACAGGAGATGGTCAGAGACTGCGAACGTGGTACAGGAGATGGTCAGACTGCGGACGTGGTACAGGAGATGGTCAGAGACTGCGGACGTGGTACAGGAGATGGTCAGAGACTGCGGACGTGGTACAGGAGATGGTCAGAGACTGCGGACGTGGTACAGGAGATGGTCAGAGACTGCGGACGTGGTACAGGAGATGGTCAGAGACTGCGGACGTGGTACAGGAGATGGCCAGAGACTGCGGACGTGGTACAGGATATGGCCAGAGACTGCGGACGTGGTACAGGAGATGGCCAGAGACTGCGGACGTGGTACAGGAGATGGCCAGAGACTGCGGACGTGGTACAGGAGATGGCTAGAGACTGCGGACGTGGTACAGGAGATGGCCAGAGACTGCGGACGTGGTACAGGAGATGGCCAGAGACTGCGGACGTGGTACAGGAGATGGCCAGAGACTGCGGACGTGGTACAGGAGATGGCCAGAGACTGCGGACGTGGTACAGGAGATGGCCAGAGACTGCGGACGTGGTACAGGAGATGGCCAGAGACTGCGGACGTGGTACAGGAGATGGCCAGAGACTGCGGACGTGGTACAGGAGATGGCCAGAGACTGCGGACGTGGTACAGGAGATCAATGCAGCCTCACCAGGTTCCTTTTTAAATGCAGCCTACCAGTGCCTATAATTTGTGGCCTACCAGTGCCCATCATGCAGCCTCCCTTAGTATGTCAGACAGGATCAGGACAAGACAGTGTTAGCAAGGCAAAGCCAAGAACAGTGTTCTATCTATGGAGGTAAGCTGTCATACCGAGAGCATGTCAAACAACAAGTCCTGCACTCCTAACCCCTGCGGTGCTGCACACTGATAATGCTCCTCCCGCTGATCATACCGACAATCTGCTCCTTAAAGTGGAGTTCCACCCACTTTTACAACTCTTCAGCATCCCTCACTAAACTGTGCACTGTAAACGAATTGGATATTTTTTTTATTTTTTTTCTCAGCACTTACTGTATATCTGCTGTATTCATTTTTCACTTCCTCCTCCCTGGCCGCGGCCCATGGCATCATTTCCTGTTTGCAATGCCTTCTGGGAAGGGGCGGCAACTTCCTCTGACACTGCCGTTGCTATGGAAACCTGACCTGAAATCTATTACACTGCTTGTGCTGCACTGAGCATGTGCGAGATCTGCAAGGATGAGATCCAGGAAGAAATACAGTCTGGCTTCAGATGCCCAGACTTAAGATGGCCACGGCCTGCTGTAAGTTTATAAAATAACAAACTACTGCTATAAACTAACAAAAACAGACCTTAGTTTACAGACTAACTTTACTAGAATACATTAAGCTTGTGTATTATAGGGGTATTTTTATTTAAAAACTATAACTTCGGCCGGAACACCACTTTAATGCGGTGTGCTTACAGCTTTCCTCCATAGATAGAGCACTGTTTTGCTTTTAGCCGCCTCGGAAGGGAAGGAGAGGACTAGACTGGGGCTGGACAGGGACGCTCCAGAACCCCCCCCCCCCCCCCCCCGTACTGGGCGGCACCAGGGGCGGGGTCTCGGCGCCGTTATCGGCGTCCTTTCCTTTTCAGCAAAATGTAGAAAAGGCCATTTTCGGCCGATATGTTTCGGCGGCTGAAATTTCGGTGCATTCCTACTATAGTACAATGCTTTGAAGTGTGGAAAAAGCCAAATATATAATTTTACTTTTTTTTTTTTTTTCTGGTAAAATGCAAGGTCTGCTCAAATTGCCTGAGCCATCTCCCTCCTCTACAAATCACCTACTGTTATTAGGTGTAAAATGTACCTACAAAAAAGTCATACTTGCTTTACCCCGTCTTCCTCTTCTCTGGACATGTCACTGTCCTTTCAGGAAGATTCCTAAGACTTGCAGTGTAGGTGAAATCTCACTAAGAGACATTCCAGTCCACTGCAAGAGGACCACCTTGTAAGACAGGCTGCTCCGTGCTTCCCAGGATCTGGCAGGAAGGGGCGAGATTGTCTCCCTTGCAAGGGCTGCTTTCAGAAGATGGGGTTGAGGTAGGTATAAACCCCAACATTTCTTTTTTTCTTTACAGGTACATTTTACACCTACTAATAGTAGATAGTTTGTGAAGGGGTGGGGGGGCCCAGTAACTGTGGTCAGCAGGACAAATTGTAAAGGAAAGTTACCCCAGCTAAGATGTCATTAAGGACCCATTCACACCAGGTTGGTCCATTTACCATTGTGTTGAGACAGTCTATTCATTTGAATAGCTGGTTAATGTGCCACAATGCACAAAATATTGTCCCTGCAGCATTTTCCCTTGTGCAGTGCAACGCATGGTAGTGTCATGTTAACACATGTTGCCGTCATCAGCAATACAAGTGCTTTTGAAAGGTGTGTTGGGGTACCTTTCACAATGAATGCCACCACAAGAAACCGGCACATGTAACATATGTTTCCACATGTTGCAGTAACGCTTACGTTACTGCATCAAAATGGTGTGAATGGGCCTTAAAGTTGTTGTAAAGGCAGAAGTTCTTTATCTTAATGCATTCTATGCATTAGGATAAAAAACCTGTGTGCATTAGCCCGCCAATTACCTGAGCCCCCTCTTTATCCAGCGATGATGCATGAGAGACTCGGCTGCCTGGGACTCTCATTGGCTGAGACAGCAGCAGAGTGCCATTGGCGCCTGCTGCTGGCAATCAAAATCAGTCAGCCATTGAGGGGAGCCAGTGATGAGGCAGGGCCTAGCCAGGGCTCTGTGTCTGAATGGACAGGCGGAGCTTCGGCTCGGGTGCCCCCATAGTAAGCTGCTTGCTGTGGGGGCACTCAGGAGGGAGGGGGACAGGAGAGCTGAAGAGGAGGATCAGGGCTACTCTATGCAAAGCCCTTGCACAGAGCAGGTAAGTATAACATGTTTGTTATTTTTAAGAAAAAAAAAGAGACTTTAGTATCACTTTAAAGAAAATCATAATGCAAAAAAACATGGGTGCTGCTATTGCTGACCTCCAACAACGTTGGTTGCCCAGCTGTCTCTGGCATTGTGTGTGTGTGTGTGTGTGTGTGTGTGTGTGTGTGTATACATATAATTTTTATTTGTGTTACAGTAGGTGAGGTTGAAAAAAGACACAAGTCCAACCTATGTGTGTGATTATATGTCAGTATTACATTGTATGTTGTGGTCATTCAGGTGCTTATCTAATAGTTTCTTGAAACTATTGATGCCCCCCACTGAGACCACAGCCTGTAGAAGGGAATTCCACATCCTTGCCGCTCTTACAGTAAAGAACCCTCTACGTAGTTTATGGTTAAACCTCTTTTCTTCTAATTTTAATGAGTGGCCACGAATCTTGTTAAACTCTCTTCTGCAAAAAAGTTTTATTCCTATTGTGGGGTCACTAGTACGGTATTTATATATTAAAATCATAACCCCTCTCAAACGTCTCTTCTCCAGAGAGAATAAGTTCAGTGCTCGCAACCTTTCTTCATAACTAATATCCTCCAGACCCTTTATTAGCTTTGTTGCCCTTTTTTGTACTCGCACCAATTCCAGTACATCCTTCCCGAGGACTGGTGCCCAGAACTGGACAGCATACTCTAGGTGCGGCCGGACCAGAGTCTTGTAGAGGCGGGAGAATTATCGTTTTATCTATGGAGTTGATCCCCTTTTTAATGCATGCCAATATTCGGTTTGCTTTGTTAGCAGCAGCTTGGCATTGCGTGCCATTGCTGAGCCTATCATCTACTAGGACCCCAGGTCCTTTTCCATCCTAGATTCCCCCAGAGGTTCTCCCCCCAGTGTATAGATTGCATTCATATTTTTTGCCACCCAAATGCATTATTTTACATTTTTCTACATTGAATCTCATTTGCCATGTAGTTGCCCACCCCATTAATTTGTTCAGATCTTTTTGCAATGTTTCCACATCGTGCTGCAAAGTTATTGCCCTGCTTAGTATTGTCTGCAAATACAGAGATTGAACTGTTTACCCCATCCTCCAGGTCGTTTATAAACAAATTAAACCAGATTGGTCCCAGCACAGAACCCTGGGGGACCCTACTTCCCACCCCTGACCATTCCGAGTACTCCCCATTTATCACCACCCTCTGAACTCGCCCTTGTAGCCAGTTTTCAATCCATGTACTCGCCCTATGGTCCATGCCAACTGACCTTATTTTGTACAGTAAACGTTAGAAGTTTATGGGGAACTGTGTCAAATGCTTTTGCAAATCCCAGATAGACAAAGTCTGTGGGCCTTTCTTTATCTAGCTGGCAACTCACCTCCTCATAGAAGGTTAGTAGATGCTTGGCAAGAATGATTCTTCATGAATCCATGCTGATTACTGCTAATGATACTGTTCTCATTACTAAAATCTTGTATATAGTCCCTTATCATCCCCTCCAAGAGTTTACATACTATTGATGTTAGGCTAACTGGTCTGTAATTCCCAGGGATGTATTTTGGGCCCTTTTTAAATATTGGAGAAAAGTAAATGTAGCACCAATCAGCTAGTACCATTCCACTCATTAGACTGTCTGTAAAAATTAGGAACAACGATCTGACAATCACTTGACTGAGTTCCCTAAGTACCCTCAGGTGCAAGCCATCTGGTCCCGGTGATTTATCAATGTTAAGTTTCTCAAGTCTAATTTTAATTCCGTCCTCTGTTAACCATGGAGGTGCTTCCTGTGTTGTGTCATCAGGATAAACACTGCAGTTTTGGTTACTGAAGCCCTCCGATTCCCTCGTGAAGACTAAGGAGAAGAATACTTAATACCTTTGCCATCTCCCCATCCTTTGTAACCAGATGTCCTTCCTCATTCATTATATAATAATCATAAAGTGATCCCGCGCTACAGCATAAAATATAAAAATAGCTATTTCACTAAATCTAATGAATCAACATGGTGTCAATCTAATTGAATAATCAAAAACAGTGCAGGTGTATAAAGTGATAAATCCATATATTAAATAAATCCCAGGGCAAATGATTTAGGATGATAATAGTCTCTTAATTACGTCCTTGTCACGACAAGGAAAGTTGATATCCCAAAAAAATGAGCTCACAGAACCCTCACCTTCATAACCTGATAAATCAGCATGTAATGATGAATTGCGGTCGGCTGCGTCACTCCAACTTCTACAACCCGGGGGTCCTCCGTTCCACTAAATGTAAGACCTAAATCGCCTGAAGTGCCAGCATAAACATGTACAGGAATTTGTTACGCTATATTAATCTCTGCCATCAGGGGGTCCTCTGCTCCACCAAATAGATCACCCAAATAAGACTCCACGTCCTCATAAAGCCTCGTATCCTCCACAAAATGGGGGGGGCGGGGGGAGAGAAATGGGCAAGGGTGGGAGAGAGAGAGCCCCAATAGTGTAGTAGGTTAAAAGTATAAAGGTGGATCCCCTGAGGAAGTCACATGATGACGTAACGCGTAGGGAGTGGCCGTAGACTGAGCGATACCGGAACTGATGTGAGAGCGGCGTTCAGACGCCTTAGCAGTTGTTTATGCTTGTCTTTTAACCTTATATTGTAAGAGTCCAGTTTAATCCTTTGAAATAAAACCTTTATACTTTTACCTACTACACTATTGGGGCTTTCTCTCTCTCTCCCACCCTTGTCCATTTCACACCCCGCCCCCCCCCCCCCCCATTTTGCGGAGGATACAAGGCTTTGAGGACGTGGATGTGGAGTCTTATTCGGGTGATCTCTTTGGTGGAGCAGAGGACCCCCTGGTGGCAGAGATTAATATAGCGGAACAAATTCCTGTACATGTTTATGCTGGCACTTCAGGCGATTTAGGTCTTACATTTAGTGGAACGGAGGACCCCCTGGTGGTAGAAGTTACTGATACATACTGATTTATCAGGTTATGAAGGTGAGGGTTCTGTGAGCTCATTTTTTGGGATATCAACTTCTCCTTGTCCACTGAGTCTTCTATTGGGACTGCTTTTGCACGATTTCCTGCTTTTTGGACAATGTTAGATGACGTAATTAAGAGACTATTATCATCCTAAATCATTTGCCCTGGGATTTATTTATTAATATATGGATTTATCACTTTATACACCTGCACTGTTTTTGTTTACTCAATTAGATTGACACCATGTTGATTCATTATATTTAGTGAAATGGCTATTTTTTTTTTTTTTTTTTATGCTGTAGCGCGGGATCACTTTATGATTATTATATATTGAGTGGATTATGATACACTGGAGGATTCTGCTGCAGACAGCTGTCTTTGATTTATTTGGGTACACTTAATGCACTACACGCACTTTGAGACTTTATCACTTATGAAACGAGTTTGTATTAATTTTAATTTATGTAAGTTCACAAACACATTTTAGTAGCGCGAAGGCTCTCTATTTTTATTCCTTTTTTTTTTTTTTTTTTTTCTTCCTCATTCATTATGGGGCCGATATGGTCTGTCCTCCCTTTTTTACTGTTTACATACTTTCATGGGATATTATATATTAGAAAGCGGCTTTGAAGATTTTAACATATGATAAACTGTTTTTTTTTTTTTTTTTTTTTTTTTTTTTTTTTTTATTGTACTGATTTACAGTAAAAGCTGGAGGAATGAGAATTGTGCAAAAGCATCCACATACAACTCAGCCAGAAGTGAAAGAGGAGAAAGATGAGGAAGCTGAGCAGTGGGAAAGTGGCATTGTGTAAGTATTAAAGCTCAACTCTAGAAAAAAGCAAACTTTTCTATGATGGCTTTTGCTCCTCAGCAGGTGAAACACAATTGAACTCTTTAAATTAATACCTTTTTTAATTTTGCTCTAGTCTTGCTTTTTATTCCCTATAATGCCTGCACTGCACAGCCAAGATGTTTATGGTGGCCCGAAGCCACATGGAGGATCCAGAGTTCTGCTGCACGTCACATTCAGCGTTCCCAGCACTTCAGTGGACTACATGTTCCATGATTGCTTTTAGAATTTATTTACGTTCGTGGGTAGATCTGTTGGCAATTACAGAAGAATTGCCTGTGGGTGGGTCATGACTAGGTGCACTGATTTGCGTCACACGGTTAAATAGGTGGGTCCAAAGACATCAGTGCTACATTATTTGAACTACTAAGAGGAAGAAGTGCATTTGGTTGCTGTGCTCGATGGGGAGAGAGCAATGACAGCTGGTCATGCAAAACAGAAATGGTTCTGCACAGGATGTATGGGGGGGCCTGTTATCACAAGATTACCTGCATTGCTGCAAATTGTAACAACCATAATAACTTATTGGGCTATGGTATGGCTGGAGTTTTCATTGTACTAAATGTTTCTCCTTGCCTGCCGTTAAAGAATAATTCCAGGCATTAACATGTTACATAGTTAAGTTGGTCCAATGTAACGGTGTATAAACCATACCTGGCTGACGCCAATGAAAATCACTGAGGTAGACACCACTACTCTAGTAACCTTCACTAGCATCTGGGTCCCATGCTGAGCAGCCGGACTGATGCAGGAGGTCGGCTACACGGAACAGGCACCATTCAGAGAATGCTTTGACTTGACAAGGTGTAATAGGAACAAAGAAGGCTTGCTGCTCCAGGTGAGATGAGGAAGCCTAATGGAATTCGTGGGTGCCCGCCTCGGCTCACTCAATCAATATATAAGAAAAAGAAGAGGCTGCACACCACGACAATAATCCAAAATCCTTTATTGGGACATCCAAGAGTGACACCGCAGGAACAGAGTGCCCAATGCACAGTGTCTACCGGACACTCTGTTCCTGCGGTGTCACTCTTGGATGTCCCAATAAAGGATTTTGGATTATTGTCGTGGTGTGCAGCCTGTTCTTTTTCTTATATGGACAAGGTGAAAAGCGTGATGTCACTGCTCCACCTTTTCCACCTTGTGTAATCAGAATGATTTCATTTCATTTAATGGTACCCGCGCTAAGCGGATAACCACTTGTGTGCAAACATTGCAGCGGACCAGCTGCCCAGTGCGGGACCTGAATGCCAGTGGAGATCATTGGAGTGGTGGTACAGTATGTCTCATACTTTGTTACATTGGTCAAAGCTGGACCAACGTAAATGTGTATAATCTGCTGATGTCTGGAATTGTTCTTTAAGCTTTAATGGGTTAATCCACGCACACTAAAACATCAATTATGGGTTAATTCTGCTGTGCTGCCTCAGCTGAGTAGTTTAAATCTTCTTGCTTAAAAAAGAAAAAAATCCAACAGGGCTGTGCATGGTAAGAATTTAACCACTTGAGCCCCGGACCATTATGCTGCCTAAGGACCAGAGGTCTTTTTCCAATTTGGCACTGCGTCGCTTTAACTGCTAATTGCGCGGTCATGCAATGCTGTACCCAAACGAAATTTGCGTCCTTTTCTTCCCACAAATAGAGCTTTCTTTTGATGGTATTTGATCACCTCTGCCGTTTTTATTTTTTGCGCTATAAACGGAAAAAGACCGAAAATTTTGAAAAAAAATGATATTTTCTACTTTTTGTTATAAAAAAAATCCAATAAATTCAATTTTAGTCATACATTTAGGCCAAAATTTATTCGGCCACATGTCTTTGGTAAAAAAAAAGTTAATAAGCGTATATTTTTTTTGGTTTGCGCAAAAGTTATAGCGTCTACAAACTAGGGTACATTTTCTGGAATTTACACAGCTTTTAGTTTATGACTGCCTATGTCATTTCATGAGGTGCTAAAATGGCAGGGCAGTACAAAACCCCCCCAAATGACCCCATTTTGGAAAGTAGACACCCCAAGGAAATTGCTGAGAGGCATGTAGAACCCATTGAATATTTATTTTTTTTGTCCCAAGTGATTGAATAATGACAAAAAAAAAAAATATTTACAAAAAGTTGTCACTAAATGATATATTGCTCACACAGGCCATGGGCCTATGTGGAATTGCACCCCAAAATACATTCAGCTGCTTCTCCTGAGTATGGGGATACCACATGTGTGGGACTTTTTGGGAGCCTAGCCGCGTACGGGGCCCCGAAAACCAATCACCGCCTTCAGGATTTCTAAGGGCATAAATTTTTGATTTCATTCCTCACTACCTATCACAGTTTTGAAGGCCATAAAATGCCCAGATGGCACAAAACCCCCCCAAATGACCCCATTTTGGAAAGTAGACACTCCAAGCTATTTGCTGAGAGGCATGTTGAGTCCATGGAATACTTTCTTTTTTGACACAAGTTGCGGGAAAGTGACGATTTTTTTTTTTTTTGCACAAAGTTGTCACTAAATGATATATTTCTCACACAGGCCATGGGCATATGTGGAATTACACCCCAAAATACATTCTGCTGCTTCTCCTGAGTATGGGGATACCACATGTGTGGGACTTTTTGGGAGCCTAGCCGCATACGGGGCCCCGAAAACCAAGCACCGCCTTCAGGATTTCTAAGGGCATAATGTTGTGATTTGACTCCTCACTACCTATCACAGTTTTGAAGGCCATAAAATGCCAAGATGGCACAAAACCCCCCCAAATGACCCCATTTTGGAAAGTAGACACCCCAAACTATTTGCTGAGAGGCATGTTGAGTCCATGGAATATTTTATATTTTGACACAAGTTGCGGGAAAGTAACACTTTTTTTTTTTTTTTTTGCACAAAGTTGTCACTAAATGATATATTGCTCAAACATGCCATGGGCATATGTGGAATTACACCCCAAAATATATTCTGCTGCTTCTCCTGAGTATGGGGATACCACATGTGTGGGACTTTTTGGGAGCCTAGCCGCATACGGGGCCCCGAAAACCAAGCACCGGCTTCAGGATTTCTAAGGGCGTTAAGTTGTGATTCCACTCCTCACTGCCTATCACAGTTTTGAAGGCCATAAAATGCCAAGATGGCAAAACCCCCCCCCAAATGACCCCATTTTGGAAAGTAGACACCCCAAGCTATTTGCTGAGAGGCATGGTGAGTATTTTGCAGCTCTCATTTGTTTTTGAAAATGAAGAAAGACAAGAAAAATGTATTTTTTTTTTTCTTTTTTCAATTTTCGAAAGTTTGTGACAAAAAGTGAGGTCTGCAAAATACTCACTATACCTCTCAGCAAATAGCTTGGGGTGTCTATTTTCCAAAATGGGGTCATTTGGGGGGGGGTTGTGCCATCTGGGCATTCCATGGCCTCCGAAACTGTGCTAGGCAGTGAAGAGTGAAATCAAAAATTTACGCCCTTAGAAAGCCTGAAGGCGGGGCTTGTTTTTCGGGGTCCCGTGCGCGGCTAGGCTCCCAAAAAGTCCCACACATGTGGTATCCCCATACTCAGGAGAAGCAACAGAATGTATTTTGGGGTATAATTTCACATATTCCCATGGCATGTTTGAGCAATATATCATTTAGTGACATCTTTGTGCAAAAAAAAAAAAAAGATTTGTCTCTTTCCCGCAACTTGTGTCACAATATAAAATATTCCATGGACTCGACATGCCTCTCAGCAAATAGCTTGGGGTGTCTACTTTCCAAAATGGGGTCATTTGGGGGGGTTTTGAACTGTCCTGGCATTTTATGCACAACATCTAGAAGCTTATGTCACACATCACCCACTCTTCTAACCACTTGAAGACAAAGCCCTTTCTGACACTTATTGTTTACATAAAAAAATAATTTTTTTTTGCAAGAAAATTACTTTGAACCCCCAAACATTATATATTTTTTTAAAGCAAATGCCCTACAGATTAAAATGGTGGGTGTTTCATTTTTTTTTTTCACACAGTATTTGCGCAGCGATTTTTCAAACGCATTTTTGGGGGAAAAAACACACTTTTTAAAATTTTAATGCACTAAAACACACTATATTGCCCAAATGTTTGATGAAATAAAAAAGATGATCTTAGGCCGAGTACATGGATACCAAACATGACATGCTTTAAAATTGCGCACAAACGCGCAGCGGCGACAAAATAAATACATTTTTAAAAGCCTTTAAAAGCCTTTACAGGTTACCACTTTAGATTTACAGAGGAGGTCTACTGCTAAAATTACTGCCCTCGTTCTGTCCTTCGCGGTGATACCTCACATGCATGGTGCAATTGCTGTTTACATTTGACGCCAGACCGACGCTTGCGTTCGCCTTTGCGCGAGAGCAGGGGGGGACAGGGGTGCTTTTTTTTTTTTTTTTCCTTTATTATTTTTTTGCTTTTTTATCTTATTTTTAAACTGTTCCTTTTCATTTTTATTTTTTTTTAATTAATTTTATTGTTATCTCAGGGAATGTAAATATCCCCTATGATAGCAATAGGTAGTGACAGGTACTCTTTTTTTTAAAAATTGGGCTCTATTAGACCCTAGATCTCTCCTCTGCCCTCAAAGCATCTGACCACACCTTGATCGGTGTGATAAAATGCTTTCCCAATTTCCCAATGGCGCTGTTTACATTCGGCGAAATCTAAGTCATGAAATGCTCGTAGCTTCCGGTTTCTTAGGCCATAGAGATGTTTGGAGCCATTCTGGTCTCCGATCAGCTCTGTGGCCAGCTGGCTGAATCACCGGCTGCATTCTCAGGTTCCCTGTTGGGACAGGAAAGCCAGAGAAAAACACGGAAGACGGTGGGGGAGGGGGGGCATTCCCTCCCACTGCTTGCAAAAGCAGTCTAGAGGCTAATTAGCCGCTAGGATTGCTTTTACATGAAAGCCGACCGCTGGCTGAAAAGAATGATACCAAGATGATACCTAAACCTGCAGGCATCATTCTGGTATAACCACTCAAAGTCCAGCAACATACCAGTACGTTGCTGGTCCTTGTTAGGCATATATTGTAAACTTTTTTTTCATGCAGCCTGTGGGCTGAACGAAAAAAAGATATTGATCGGTGGGTATGCCCACCATTAGAATACCTCCCTTCATCCACCCACTTCTAATGATGGGCATACATGCACCATTTATATATGCCGAAGCATGGGGGCATCCTCCCGCAAAAGGCAGGAGCAAATCGCTCCTCCACCCACTACTGCCCCCACGCTTCGGCATATATGCTGAAGTATGTAACTGTGGTGGTGAAATCACCTCCGACAGCGTTGGAGTCACAGCTTTATATATCGTGGGAGCAAACGCTGTTGCTGTCAAGATAAATAAATCCGCGCTGCAACTGAATGGCGTACCTGAAAACAATAAAATGGTTACCAACAAAACACAGTAAACAGTAAAGTATGAAAAATCTGAAAAGGAAACATGGTAAAACATAATAACAATAAAACATTGCAGAATAGAATAGAGTAAAAAAGAGAAGAACAATAGAGAGAGAATAGAGAGAGAGAGAACAATAAAACAACAACTATTTTTGGTTTTTTTATTTTGTGTTTTTATTTTTTTACACTTTTTTTTTAGTAACTTTTAACTTTTGTAACTTTTGTTCCAGGTTTGGGTCTCTCAAAATGCAATGGCATCTTGGGAGACCCTGTGTTAGTGTGCCTAGTCTGTGCAGTGCTGAACCCTACGCTAATACTCAACTAATGTATGGTAGCGTTCAAAGCATTCACCCATGCAAAGACCAGGATTGCCAGGACAGGAGGGACAATAAGTCCGGGTGTCACGCCTAAATCCGCGCTTGCTGCAGACACGACATCTTTTTTGGGGGGCTCGTTGGGTAGGGGTACTCGGGATGGCATAAATAAAATGCCGCTCATGCAGCCGGCTTACTGCATTTGGTTGGGGATGGTGAGGTAGAGCACCGTCTGGAAACAGAAGGGCTCTGACGATCTCTTCCTGGAATTTAAGGAAGGATCCAGTCCGTCCTGAAGCTCTGTATAGCACATGAGCATTCAGCAAAGCCAATTGAAATAAGTATACAGACACTTTTTTGTACCAGCGTCTGGCCTTACGGGCAACTAAGTACGGCGCCAACAACTGGTCGTTGAGGTCCACCCCTCCCATATTAAGGTTGTATTCGTGGACACAGAGGGGTTTCTCCACAACACCAGTCGCCGTAGAAATTTGGGTCGTCGTGTCTGCATGAAGGGAGGTGAGAACGAAAACATTCTTCTTATCCCTCCACTTCATAGCGAGCAAATTATTATACTTCAAGCAGGCTCTCTCCCCCAGCCTAAGACGGGAATCTACAAGCCGCTGGGGAAAGCCCCGGCGATTAGGTCGCACGGTGCCACATGCTCCAATCTGCTGATCAAACAAGTGACTAAAAAGTGGCACGCTCGTATAATAATTGTCCACGTACAAGTGGTACCCCTTTCCGAATAAGGGTGACACCAAGTCCCACACTATCTTGCCAGCGCTTCCTATGTAGTCAGGGCAGTTTGTCGGCTCTACGTGACTATCTCTTCCCTCGTAAACCATAAATCTATATGTATAGCCTGTGGCCCTGTCACAGAGCTTATACATCTTGACCCCGTATCTGGCACGCTTGCTGGGAAGGTACTGTTTGAATGACAAGCGGCCAGAAAACGTAATCAGGGACTCATCAACGCAGACAACTTGATGGGGGGTAAACAAGTCTGCAAAACGTTGGTTGAAGTGGTTTACGAGGGGCCGAATTTTGTAGAGCCGATCGTATGCAGGGTCTCCACGAGGACGACAGAGTTCATTGTCGTTGAAGTGCATGAACCGCAAAATCTGCTCGTATCGTGCCCTGGCCATGGAAGCAGAGAACAAGGGCGAATGGTAAATTGGGTCAGTGGACCAATATGACCGCAACTTACTCTTTTTATTCAACCCCATGAGGAGGGAAAGGCCCAGAAAGGTCTTAAATTCGGAGACCGTAATTGGTCTCCAATCTCTGGCAAGGGTGGACTGGGGCATAGTGGCGATGTGTTGACCAGCGTACAAATTGCTTTGGTCCACAATAGATCTATAGAGATCTTCGGTGAAAAACAGTGAATAAAAATCCAGTGGCATAAAGTCAACTGTTTCCACCTGAATTCCGGGTTGGCCAGTGAAAGGGGGAAGTACGGGTGCTGCAGAAGTGGAAGGTTCCCAATTCAGATTGGCCAATGCAGCAGGAAGGGCACTATGGGCACGACGGGCATGTCTTTGTCTTCTTGGTGGCAGCGGGACACTACTACTGCTTGCCACCTCGCCAGCTTGAACTGCACTTATGGGACTCGCCACGTCACCACGTGATACTGCAGTGCTGGATGTACGACCAGGGTGTACTAGGCCGCTGGTGCTTGCCAGTTCACCAGAAGGAATAGCGGCGCTAGTACTGCTCTGCTCCATACGAGAGCCCTGCGGTTCTTGCACTTCAAGGACAGCATAAGTTCGGGGTCTGGTACGCCTGACCCTAGCAGGGACCACAACTCTGTCGTCAGAGCTATCTGTCATGGAGCCGCTGTCCTCTACAGGTTCATATTCTGAGCCTGAACTTGACAGATGAGTGACTTCCTCTTCACTATCTGTCATACTCAGAATCCTGTAGGCCTCTTCACTAGTGTACCTTGGATTTGCCATTTTGGCCTCTAAATTTAGGGGTACACTAGTGAGACTCACAGGCAAAAAAGCTCCTGACTGTTGGCGACTGTATCAAAACGCTACCAAAAAACTGTTAGCGATCGCAGGGATCAGGCCTGACTCTGCGACCACTGCAGTTATGTGTGCTTAGTGTTTTGTAAGTGTCAGTAATCGATCGATACTGCACTTGGGTGGGCTGGGCTGGGCTGGGCCGAGGAGCAAAACGCAGGTGCTAGCAGGTATCTGGGCTGATCCCGCTAACACTGCGTTTCAGGGAACCCTAAACTGCTGGGGAGTATAGATCTGATCGGATCAGATATCGATCCGTTCAGATACTATAGCACTAAGGGAGGTGTATGCTGCGTGCGTGGGTTTTAGCTGTACTGGCGCTAACCTGACGCTGCCTGGGGCGACGCAGACCTTATCAGATCCTAAAAACTTAACTTCTATCACCACCGGGCAATTAGGGGGTTAAACCTTTATAGGGTAATAAACGGCGGGTGCCCTAAAACTATAATAAACTGTAATAAACTACAAAAAACAAACTATCTAACCAACGTCACCCGTAACACTTATACGGTGATCGCTGGTGAAAGGGTTAACTAGGGGGCAATCAGGGGGTTAAAACCTTTAGCAGGTAGTATATGGGGGTCCCTGTCGCTATAAAACACTGACAGCGAACCTATATACTTACCTCCCTAAACTAGCGTCACCTGTGTCACTAATACAGCGATCAGAAAAACGATCGCTTAGCGACACTGGTGACGGGGGGTAATCAAGGGGTTAACTTTTATTAGGGGGGGTTAGGGGGGTACCCTGGACCTAAGGGGGGGTACCCTAGACCTAAAGGGGGCTAACCTAACTGCCCTAAAACTTTTAACTGACACAAACTGACACCAATGCAAAAAAAAAAAAAAATGCTATTGGTGTCAGAGTGACAGGGGGTACAGGGGGGTGATCAGGGGGTGATCGGGGGGTGATGGGGGGTGACAAGTGTGCCTGGCGTGTTCTACTGTTAGTGTAGTGTTGTGCAGACTTACTTGATGTCTTCTCTCCTCGGCGCGGCGACGAAAAGACCGGCTCGAGGAGGGATGACATCACTTCCTTTCCCTCTGTTTACATTACAGAGGGAAGGAAGCATTTTCATTCGCCGGGAGCGATCGGGAGGGGGTGGCCAACAATGGATGGCCTCCCCCTGACCTTTGATCGCCCGGGAAGAAATGGCGACCGCCTCGGGCACCGGGGGGGGGACCGATCGGTCCCCCCACCCGCGGAAGGCAAATCACGTACCCTGTACGTGATTTTGCCTGTCCGTGCCACCTTGCCGACGTACATCGGCGTGAGGCGGTCGTCAAGTGGTTAAGAAAGCACTTAAAGGTTACAATTATTTTTTTCAACCACATTGAAAACAAACTGAATTTTTAAAGACTTTATTTTTTATTATAATTTTTAACGCAGACCTTCATCAATGAGTGGGCATCGTTCTCTTCCCTCTCAGCCCCCTTATCACTCCTTGTCCTATTACAGTGTTGAAAAATATTGGATATTTTATTTTACAGTATCTGACAAAAGTGAGTATACCCCTCACATTTTTGTAACTATTTTATTATATCTTTTCATGTGACAACACTGAAGAAATTACACTTTGCTAAAATGTAAAGTAGTGGGTGTACAGCTTGTTTGTGAAACAGTGTAAATTTGCTGTCCCCTCAAAATAACTCAATACTCAGCCATTAATGTCTAAACTGCTGGCAACAAAAATGAGTACACCCCTAAGTGAAAATATCCAAATTGGACCCAAAATGTCAATATTTTGTGTGGCCACCCTTATTTTCCAGCACTGCCTTAACCCTCTTGAGCATTGAGGTCACCAGAGCTTCACAGGTTGCCACTGGAGTCCTCTTCCACTCCATGACGACATTACGAAGCTGGTGGATGTTGGAGACCTTGCGCTCCTCCACTTTCTGTTGGAGGATGCCCCACAGTAGGGTTTAGGTCTGGATACATGCTTGTCCAGTCCATCACTTTTTACCCTCAGATCATGCTCTGCTTCAGTATGTCACAGTACATGTTGGCCTTAATGGTTCCCTCAATGAACTGTAGCTCCCCAGTGCCGGCAGCACTCATACAGCCCCAGACCATGACACTCCCACCACAATGCTTGACTGTAGGCAAGACCCTTGTCTTTGTACTCCTCACCTAATTGCCGCCACACACACTTGATACCATCTGAACCAAATAAATTTATCTTGGTCTCATCAGACCACAGGACATAGTTCCAGTAATCCATGTCCTTAGTCTGCTTGTCTTCAGCAAACTGCGGGCTTTCTTGTGGATCATCTTTAGAAGAGGCTTCCTTCTGGGATGACAGCCATGTGGACCAATTTGATGCAGTGTGCGGCATATGGTCTGAGCACTGACAAGCTGACCCCCCACCCCTTCACCTTCTGCAGCAATGCTGGTAGCACTCATACATCTATTTCCCAAATGATTATTCTAAAAGGAAAAATTTGCGCTAGGTGTAAATTGTTGTAAAAAATATAAATCTATGAAAAAATATATATATTGTGCTCAAGTGTACAAAAAATAAATCTATGAAGAAATATCCTGCAGCTATGCGCTATAACCCTGATAGGGGGCACCACTAAGAATGTATATAAAGAGCGCAGCGCTGGATTTGAATATACAGTGAAAGATATACAGTGAAAAATATTTTGTTATGTGCAAATAAAACTGTGCACATTAATCACCAAAATAATGTCCATGAATTAAACACAAAATATGATTATATAGGTTTAAATGTCCATGAAGCACGTGAAACACCACTCTGGATATCTGACTTCCACCGCTGTGAGACCCGTCACCAGAAAGATTGAAGGCTTACCGGACCGCCTTTTAAAAAAGGCATGAATCAATCACCGCTGTGGATGCTATCCCTCTCATGGATGGATCCTGCTGTGAAGCACTAGATGGTTGATCTCAAATCAGTCAGCCATGGAGGAGCGCCGATCCCAGTGGTATAGATATCCAAAAAGAAAGGGAGAAATGCTCCGATGGTGTAGTAAATTATTGGTTCCTTTATTAAAATGCCATGAAGGCGTTCAACAATACAAAAATCCTTGCAAGGAATGATAAAACAATTCCGGTAGAAAATGAAAGTCCGCGCGTGCGCAGTCCGTGCGTACGTGTCTACCCTACGGCCGTTTCGTCAGAAATGACATCATCAGGGGCACGCCTACACGTCCGCGCATGCGCTTTAAATACCCGAGCGGCGAAGCGAGGACACTCAGCCATTGGTTATCTAATTACCGGAGATTGGAGACAGCTGAAGCATCACCCCAAGTGTTGTTACTTATATGCTTCCATAAATCTTATCCCATGCCATCTTGTGGACAATTAGGTTAATGCTCCAAGCTTAAATTAAATCTGGTATTTTAAACCTATTAAGATAAAGAAAAATGGCTGAAAGACAATTCGCATCCCCCTTCGAGTAAAGAACATTTCTTATTATAATTTCAGAAGAGAAAAAAAGATTCCTCTCGTTCTTTCTGGTGACGGGTCTCACAGCGGTGAGAGTCAGATATCCAGAGTGGTGTTTCACGTGCTTCATGGACATTTAATCATATAATCATATTTTGTGTTTAATTCATGGACATTATTTTGGTGATTAATGTGCACAGTTTTATTTGCACATAACAAAATATTTTTCACTGTATATTCAAATCCAGCGCTGCGCTCTTTATATACATCTATTTCCCAAAGACAACCTCTGGATATGATGCTGAGCACGTGCACTCAACTTCTTTGGTCGACCATGGCAAATCCTGTTCTGAGTGGAACCGGTCCTGTTAAACCGCTGTATGATCTTGGTCACCGTGCTGCAGCTAAGTTTCAGGATCCTGGCAATCTTCTTATAGCCTAGGCCATCTTTATATACAGCAACAATTCTTTTTTTCAGATCCTCAGTTCTTTGCCATGAGATGCCATGTTGAACTTCCAGTGACCAGAATGTGAGAGTGATGACACCAAATTTAACACACCTGCTCCCCATTCACACTTGAGACCTTGTAACACTAATGAGTCACATGGCACCGGGGAGGGAAAATGGCTAATTGGACCCAATTTGGATATTTTTACTTAGGAGTGTACGTGCTTTTGTTGCCAGCGGTTTAGACATTAATGGCTGTGTGAGTTATTTTGAGGGGACAGCAAATATACACTGTTATACAAGCAGGACACTCAATACTTTACATTGTTGCAAAGTGTCATTTCTTCAGTGTTGTCACACTAAAAGATATATATAATATAATATTTACAAAAATGTGAGGTGTGTGTGTGTGTGTATATATTTATTTTTCTGAGTTTATAAATCCACAGCACAGCAAAGAATCATCAAGACAAATACAGGGTACATAAACTAAAACGTAGCAACAAATTGAATGGCATCAGAAACTGGCATAACAAGGAAGGAACATTGCATACTAAGGTCTCCAAACAATATAGTCAAATGCATAATATCCTTTTAGGTTCTGAAGCTGTATAAACAAATATGCAACGGTTTAAACCTTTTGCTGCTACGCCCTGTGCTCCACTTCTAAATTTAGGTGGCCAGACAATGTTTGCAATTTTTTTTAGCACACATAAAAGCAACATAACTTACAAAATTCCTACTAAGGCCTCGTTCACATTGGGTATACTAACGTGCATGCCCATGGAGGGCTGTATAGAGGGCCGTGTTTGCATGCATGGGGATACACAGGCAGTCACATTTATGTCAGTTGGGATGCAGCGGCTGTAAGGACAGATCTGACTTTCGTGGGGGTGTAGATGCATGGCCCCAAAACACAGTGTGAGTTCAGGGACATGCATCCACACGAATGTCAAGTTGGGAGCATTGGCTGCATCCCAGTTGACAGGAATGGGACTGCCTGTACAGGAATGAACAGAACACCTGTGCATTACCGTGCAGCCGCTATATCCCAATTGACATTGTGAAATTGATGGGACTGCCTGCATGGGGATGGACAGAACACCTGTGCATCCCTGGGCAGCTAAACATGGCCTCACTGTAGTTTGACCCGCATGAACGAGGCCTTAGGCCTTGTTTAGACTTGCGATTTGGAGGGGGGACAAAAATGTGCTGTTGAACTGCATTTCTGCCGCCCACCAAGGTGCAATAGGCAGCAGACGGGTGTTTACATGCTGCATCCGCAGCAAAGTTGACCCAAGTGTAGCATTGTCTTCTGTAGAACGCTACACATTTAATATAATGGTGAAGTGCTGCAAATGCCCCGTAAGTGCGTGCAATACTATATGTCAGTAGCCTCTGGATCATGATCCAAATGCAGATCAGGCTTCAGAGGCAAGGGGGATTTAGACACATGTCTAAGTCCACCCTTACAATTTATTTTTATTCTTTAGTTTTCTTTACAATTTAATTTTGTTTATTTTTTTTTGACAATTATAATTTTATTTTTTGTATTTTTGTTTTACTATTTATTTTTTGGGGGGAGGGCTTTGGAAAGGCATCAGTGGTCAAACGGACCCCTAATGTATGTGTGGTGTTTTTTTTTTTTTTTTGAGAAAGTTATTGAAGACTGTACCTTTCTCTGCAGCTTTATCTGCACTGTAGATGAATGAATAGGAGTCTGTATGAAGGCCCCTATTCATTCACAAACTGAAGTATAGTAAACACGGTTTAGTATCTTCACTGATGAATAAATACAGCGATCGGTGTTCGAGAAAGAAAGAAAGAAAGAAAGGGGGCTGGTAAACACGTGTACCAGTTCTTCTTCCTCTTCTTTCCTGTGCTGTAGCTGGCAGGAGGGGGTGGAGAGAATGCTGGCCAGCAGCGCTGCATGGGGGACCACTGGGGATGATTGGGGGGTGCACTGAAGCGGTAGTGGGAGAAGCAGAAGAGAAAGGTGTAGCAGCAATTGGGGTGTGGGATATTTTGGGAGAATCAGCGGCCACAACTAGCACTGGTAGCTGCTAATCAGCTATTGTTTTGTTCAGCAGAGTCTGCTTAACAGCTCTGGTATAAGTTCATGGACACTGGAGTGATCATGAGCTTAAAACAAAAGCAGGAATGCAGGTCCTTATGGTGTATGGACCTGGCCAGTTGGAAGCAGTGCTGTAGGTCACTGTACTGACCTGGCAGTGAAAGGGTTAATTGTGATTTGAGCACTGTAGAGAATGTAGGAGGAGTTGTTGGAGTCTGTTACCTTCAAGTTGGAGAAAAGTCTCATTAAGATAGATCTGAAGTCTCCATAAAGAACACCTATCCCCACAGTTATACCTTGCACACTCCCCTGCTGCGTGCTATAATACCTGCTGCATCCCCCCCCCCCCCCCCCCCCACTGGCCGATCTCCACAATTCTTGCTTGCATATGTAGTTCAGGTATTTTATTTCTGCTTGTTGTAAAAACATCTCTTTAGGATAAGAACTGCATTTTAAAGTCGTCGTAAAGGTAGCATGTTTTTTTACCTTAACCACTTCAGCCCCGGATGATTTGGCTGCTTAATGACCAGAGCACTTTTTGCGATATGGCACTGTGCTGCTTTAACTGACAATTGCGCGGTCGTGCGACGCTGTACCCAAAACAAATTGATGTTCCTTTTTTTTTTTTTCCCCACAAATAGAGCTTTCTTTTGGTGGTGTTTGATCATCTCTGCGGTTTTTATTTTTTGCCCTATAAACAAAAAAAAAGCGACATTTTGAAAAAAAAACACTATTTTGTGCTTTTTGCTATAATATCCCCAATGTTTTGTAAAAGCTATATTATTTTTTTTTTTTTTTTTTCTCAGTTTAGGCCGATATGTATTCTTCTACATATTTTTGGTAATAATCGCAATAAGCATATATTGATTTGCGCAAAAGTTATAGTGTCTACAAAATAGGAGATATTATTATTATTATTTTTGTTTTATATCTATATCTCTCTCTATCTCATGACTGCAACATTATGGCAGACGCATCAGACACTTTTGACACATTTTTGTACAGCGATCAGTGCTATGAAAATCCACTGATTACTGTATAAATGTCACTGGCAGGGAGGGAGTTAACTGTGTTCCCTGACTGTTCTGAACTGAATAGTCAGAACTGTGTTCTGACTATAAGAGATGACAGATCGTGGTTCCTAGCTATTAGGAACTCACGATCTGCATCTCCTCTCTGAACGACCGCAACATACAGGGATATACTAGGGCTGGGAGATTTTCCCCCCCAAAAAAATCTGAGATTTTTTAATAAAAAATTTGATTCACGATTCGAATCCGATTTTTTTTTTTTTTTTTTTTATTATATTAAAGTGCATCAGGTCTACATCACTGTATATACGGACACACTACATCACTGTATATACTGACACACTACATCACTGTATATACTGACACACTACATCACTGTATATACTGACACACTACATCACTGTATATACTGACACACTACATCACAGTATACTGACACACTACATCACCGTATACTGACACACTACATCACCGTATACTGACACACTACATCACCGTGTATACTGACACACTACATCACTGTGTATACTGACACACTACATCACTGTATATACTGACACACTACATCACTGTATATACTGACACACTACATCACTGTATATACTGACACACTACATCACTGTATATACTGACACACTACATCACTGTATATACTGACACACTACATCACAGTATACTGACACACTACATCACCGTATACTGACACACTACATCACCGTATACTGACACACTACATCACCGTGTATACTGACACACTACATCACTGTGTATACTGACACACTACATCACTGTATATACTGACACACTACATCACTGTATATACTGACACACTACATCACTGTATATACTGACACACTACATCACTGTATATACTGACACACTACATCACTGTATATACTGACACACTACATCACCGTATACTGACACACTACATCACCGTGTATACTGACACACTACATCACCGTGTATACTGACACACTACATCACCGTATATACTGACACACTACATCACTGTATATACTGACACACTACATCACTGTATATACTGACACACTACATCACTGTATATACTGACACACTACATCACTGTATATACTGACACACTACATCACTGTATATACTGACACACTACATCACTGTATACTGACACACTACATCACCGTATACTGACACACTACATCACCGTATACTGACACACTACATCACCGTATACTGACACACTACATCACCGTGTATACTGACACACTACATCACCGTGTATACTGACACACTACATCACCGTGTATACTGACACACTACATCACCGTGTATACTGACACACTACATCACCGTGTATACTGACACACTACATCACCGTGTATACTGACACACTACATCACCGTGTATACTGACACACTACATCACCGTGTATACTGACACACTACATCACCGTGTATACTGACACACTACATCACCGTGTATACTGACACACTACATCACCGTGTATACTGACACACTACATCACCGTGTATACTGACACACTACATCACCGTGTATACTGACACACTACATCACCGTGTATACTGACACACTACATCACCGTGTATACTGACACACTACATCACCGTGTATACTGACACACTACATCACCGTGTATACTGACACACTACATCACCGTGTATACTGACACACTACATCACCGTGTATACTGACACACTACATCACCGTGTATACTGACACACTACATCACCGTATATACTGACACACACTACATCACCGTATATACTGACACACACTACATCACCGTATATACTGACACACACTACATCACCGTATATACTGACACACACTACATCACCGTATATACTGACACACACTACATTACCGTATACTGACACACACTACATTACCGTATACTGACACACACTACATCACTCAGTGATGTAGTGTGTCAGTATACAGTGATGAGCACATTGCTGTGTGATGCCATATGGGGGTATTTTTATATATTGAGCACAGTGCTATGTAATGATATTTAAGAAGGGTGAATATATGGAAATGGGATGTGATGGGATGTGACTTCTCTCCTCTGAGGTATTATTCTTTCTGGCAGTGATCATCACATGGCTATCAGTATCTCATGCAATACACCATACAGGCAGCTCTGACTCACCCTCCCTTCTCGCTCTCTCTCTGCAGCCTGGGAATGTCCCTGTGATCCCCCCACCCCCTCCTCCTCCTGATATCACAGCCCTCCAATACACAGCGGCGTTCCACCAACAGCCTCGCCCACTACCCCGCCTACACACCCTCCCACCCATGCACAGCGTCGGGCCTCGCGGACTAGGCCGAAGCCGCGGCCTCGCCTGAAAAATCGTGCCCGCAGCTCCTCAGGCCCGGCGCGGTGCTGTTAAAAAAAAAAAGAAAAAAGAAAAATCTAAAAAAATCGATTTGAAGAAGATTTGAATCGATTTGACCTCTCAACTCGATTCAAGATTCAAATCGATTTTTTTCCCAGCCCTAGGATATACAATGTAATACTGACATATAATCACACACACACATAGGTTGGACTTGTGTCTTTTTTTCAACCTCGCCTACTATGTAACAGGGATTTGTGTGCTTACACACACACACACACACACACACACACACACACACACACACACACACACACACACACGTCCCTGTCCTGCCTCTTGTGCCCATGATCGCTCGTGGTCACGGGTGCGTGCTATCCCACTTAAAGGAGCCGACGTACAGCTACGTCGGCTCCCGGGAAGTCTCAGGAATTGGGTTAACGGTCATTTTAAAAGAAAACTTAGGCTAAAAATTATTAGATTTGTACATGAGTATTTTGCAATTTCAGTGTTGGTAGTTACATTTACATGTCATACCACACTGGCATTGTTTTTATTTTTAATTCATTTGTATTTTTTTTTATGGGGGTAAAATAAACTAAATCATTGTAACAGTAGTCTAATTTTAGATATTTCCCAGTATCTTCAGGCGTCTGCTTGTGTAACTGTCTTACTGCCTTTCCCCATAGTTGCAGCAGAGATTGAGGTCAGTTGGTCTGTCGTTGCGTGCCTGTGCTAGTTTAGAGCACTGGCTGTTTGTTTATTAAATTAGCAGTGTATTTCTCAAATGTTTGCAGTGCAGTATTTTATTACAGCACTGTAACTGATCATGTGGAAGGCAGAATCTCCCATCAAAGCTAGTGCAGTTGTATAGTCTATGGTAGACATTTACATATTTACAATATGAGACGCTAATTTTTATTTTTTTTCTTCTCACTTTTTCTTTTTAGTCAACCCAGACCACCTCTGATAATCTCTGGTGCTATTGCAAGGGTAAGTTTATTTGCTATTTATGTAAACTTTTTAAAATTTGTTCTTTAAGACTAATATTAAGTGGTTCTAAAGGCTCAAGTTTTTTTTACCTTGAATGGACACACAGAGCAGTGGCTTGGGAACGAGCCTGCTTGGTTGCCCCCACAGCAAGCGATTTGCTGTGGGGGCACTTGGTAGAAGAAAGGGGGCCAGGAGCGCCGATGGGGAACCTGAGAAGAGGAGGCTCGGGCTGCTCTGTGCAAAGCCACTGCACAGAGCAGGTAAGTATAACCTGGAATGGTGCCAGGTGATTGGAGAAAAGCCAATGTAGCACCAATATTTAAAAAGTGCCCAAAATACATCCCTGAGAATTACAGACCAGTTAGCCTAACATCAATAGTATGCAAGCTTTTGGAGGGGATGATAAGGGACTATATTCAAGATTTTAGTAACGAGAACGGTATCATTGGTTTGGCAAGAACGATTCTTCATGAATCCATGCTGATTACTGCTAATCTAGTAACCTTCTATGAGGAGGTGAGTTGCCACCTAGATAAAGGAAGGCCCGTAGACTTGGTGTTTCTGGATTTTGCAAAAGCATTTGACACAGTTCCCCATAAACGTTTACTGTACAAAATAAGGTCAGTTGGCATGGACCATAGGGTGAGTACATGGATTGAAAACTGGCTACAAGGGCGAGTTCAGAGGGTGGTGATAAATGGGGAGTACTCAGAATGGTCAGAGGTGGGTAGTGGGTTCCCCCAGGGTTCTGTGCTGGGACCAATCCTATTTATTTTGTTCATAAACAACCTGGAGGATAGGGTAAACAGTTCAATCTCTGTATTTGCGGACGATACTAAGCTAAGCAGAGCAACTTCTC